>JAXQQM020081289.1:0-16551 GCA_034641835.2 Pinus albicaulis
CCTTGGCTATCTATTCAGCTATATTTCATAAAGGGAGAAGACTTGTTTATATAGAGGGAGAGGGAGAGGTTAGGATCCCTATAATCATGGAAGGTAGTCCTATCTTCAAGGAGTGTTCCATGGGAGGTAAAAAAACCACTACCTAAAGAGAGAGATCCATGGCTCATCAACTTAACCACTTCTAATGAGTCATCCCTGAGGTAGTTAGTGTTGGGAAAAATACTGAGAGGGTGCGGGGGGGGGGGGCGGTGAATCAGTATTTAGTGCAGACAATAAAACTTTGATACTTCTTTTTTAAAAACCATACGCTACTATCCTGAAGCAAACCCGCGTATATACGCGGATATCCTTTATAGAACTCGCGTATATCCAGTGATATAATTATGCATTTAGTTCTTGACTTAGATCATTGCATTACTCATTCATCATATATTTAGAAAACAGTAAACAAGTGCAGAATAATCATCACACATAAGCAACCACACATGAACACCAGGATTTTTAGGTGGAAACCCAATTTGGGAGAAAACCATCGCTGCCGTCGTCTCAGTATTCAATTTTTATTATTAAGAAAACTTCTTACAACATGTACTGGTGCAGACTCATACCAGTACGCAGGAACCCACCTGCAGAAGGCTACAACCTTCTCTTGTTTACCAGCCTCTCCTGGAAGGGAGCAACAACCCCCTGCTCTCGTTTACCAGCCTCACCTGGAAGGGAGCTACTACCCCCTTATATTAGCACCAGCCTCTACTGGCAGAAAGCTTCTACTTTCAGACTAAAGGTTTCAACCCTCAGATCCACTGCAGACCACGTTTCATCAATTTTCAAACTGGATCAAACAGCTCCAACACAACCCTTTACTTGTCAATAAACAACCTTTGCCCAATGCATCAAACGGAACAGTGAAACCACTGTAACCAAAATATCAGAGATAACCCAGACTTCAGAATAAATATGCAGAAACACTTTCAACCTTGAGCACCCATAAGATCAGATATCATACGCGCTTTTATTTACTCAGACCCGCATATATACGCGCTTTTGATGAAGTTAACCCGCATATACATCTGTGCATTTACCAAAATAACCGTAACTGTCCATACACAACTTTGTTGAAACAGATCCGTGTATACACGTGCTTTTCACGAACTGAACCTGCGTATAGATCTATAAAAGATAAACTTTGCACAACAGATCAGATCTATGAACTTACCCAGATTTCTTCAAGTTCTTCAGCAGATTTGCGCCAGGCCTTCATCACTTATTTTCAGATCATACAATAGATTCACCATTTCTAGATCTAGAGATATTTTACCTTCACCATGTTCATAGATGCATCATAGATTCAGATCTATCAACTAAGAGCAGAGTTCAACTATGTAGATATACTTTAGAGTGAAGTATTCATTAAAGCCCCAACGGTTGCACACACATGCACAATGATTTTCTTCTCCTTATATAGATTTGGCCTTCATCAATACCATGAGTCAAAACCACATCACTTCCAATGGTATTCCTGGACGGGATCAACTAGACAATCCAACACTCAATACAATGGGTCAATACCATGGTAGTAACCCCTGGTTTTACATGTTTAGAGCCCAATTGAGCATACGCGACTTGGAACGTTATTTCCTGCGTGCATACGCGACTTCCCCTAGACAAATTCGCGTATGCCTTGTGAAATACACTCTTCATCACTGTTCTGGCCCATTCTGGAAATTCTTTCTTCTGCACCTTCTATACTGATTGGAGATACATCAGATGTATATCATTCACAAGCTCATCAAGAACAACTTCATTAAGTAGGTTGCCATCATCTTTATCAAGTGGGTTGCCATCAAGGACAACACTCAGCATCATATTGCCAACAATCTCCCCCTTTGGACTTGATGGCAACTACGATGGAGTTTGCGCACCAGAACAAATAGATACATTGATTATAATCATTATACAACAACCACGTTACTTTCCCCTTATTCAAACACCATGCCACTCTCCCCCTTTGACATCAAGGGCAAAGGGCGGATCAAAACCAACACAAGGTTTTTCTCCTCATGTAGATAGAAGAGCGTTGTAGATCTGATGTGCATTGAAGTTACCATGCTCCCCCTGAGTTCATGCTGAATCTTCAAACATATTTTTCAATGAAATACATGACTCTATGACTTTCCTATCACCAAGGACTCATACTTACATCAAAGATCCAACCAAGTGGATTTACATATGTGACTCAAGTACCCAACCAAGTGGGTTTACATATTTGAACAAGTTCTTACATGACTGAATATTACAATTTTACATCATAGGTCTCAACATGACCTTTTCATCAAATTACAAATATGACTTTTCATGACCAATACCGGAAGGACCTCAAGAGAGATCATATTTCAGAATCATCATAATGCCAACAATGCATTATACTCAGCAAGGCTAATGCTCCCCCTGAAACTGTACAACCAATGCAACCTTTCCAAGTGACCAAAACTCCCCCTTAGCTTGTGCATCCTGAACACTTTCAATAGCAAATCATTAAGGCATCTTCACCCAATATCAGAGAAAGAAACAAAAATATAAGAGCTGAAGCATCATAAGAGATACCAAACAGTACTGCAGCTGTGCTGAGAAATGTTGACCCCAAAAATTTGTGAGCAACCAACCATACACGGTTTTCTATTTATGAACTCGCATATATACGCGACTTCCGTTCAGGAAAACCGCATATCCAATTTAATCTTCTGAATTTAGGCAGATTTGTTCTTCTGACTGGAAGAGACTAATCCCAGATTCTGTCTTAGATATTTGAATGCTTCCCTGAGCAGAGGTTTGGTAAAGATATCAGCAACTTGTTCTTTGGAGGGAACATACTCCAACTTCACCTTTTGTTCAAGCACTTGTTCACGTAAGAAGTGATACTTGATGGGAATGTGCTTGGTCTTCGAATGCATAACTGAATTCTTTGAGATACTAATGGCACTTGTGCTATCACACATAATGGAGATAGGAGATGTACATTTGATTTGCAAATATTGTAAGGTTTGCATCATCCAAAGGAGTTGAGTGCAACAAGATGCAACAGCCACATATTCTTCTTCTGCTGTAGATAAGGAAATAGAATTTTGCTTCTTGCTGAACCAAGATACTAACCGGGGTCCCATATAGAATGCACCACCACTAGTGCTTTTCCGATCATCAACATTTCCAGCCCAAACTGCATCAGTGTAAGCATGAAGATTAAGATCAACATTCTTTGGATACCATAGTCCAAAGTCTTGAGTTCCTTGCAGATACTTGAATATTCTTTTGATAGCCTGAAGGTGAGACTCTTTTGGATTAGCTTGGAATTGTCCAAAAATCCCAACTACATGCATAATGTCCGGTCTAGTCCAAATGAGATAAAGTAGGCTTCCTATCATTGATCTATATTCTGGTTGATTCACCACGGGAGAATCATCATGAGAACTGAGATTACATCTGGTTATCATTGGTGTACTTACAGGTTTTCATTCTTCCATGCCATACTTCTTCAGAATTTGCTTAAGATATTTTTCTTGTGATAAGAATATACCATCTGTAGTTTGATGCACTTGCAAGCCAAGAAATAATGTTAGTTCTCCAAGTAAGGACATTTCAAATTCTTGTTGCATGAGAGAAGAAAATTTCTGACTCATAGATTCTTCATTACTCCCAAAAATGATATCATCAACATATACAACCACAATCAATAGTTTATCATTTTCAACTTTTGTGTATAAGTTTCTATCAGCAGACCCCTTTGAAAATCCTTGTTGATGAAGATATTTGTCAAGACGATAATACCATGCCCTTGGAGCTTGCTTGAGACCATATAGAGCCTTTTTAAGTTTACAAACAAGATTTTCATCATTTCCCAAAATGAATCCTTCTGGTTGTTCTATATACACTTCTTCTTCTAGATCACCATTGAGAAAAGAAGATTTAACATCCATTTGATAAACTTTGATTTGTTGAAAACTTGAAAAAGCAAGAAACATTCTTATGGCTTCAAGTCTAGCTACAGGAGCAAAATTTTCTTCAAAGTCTATACCTTCTTGTTGAGTATACCCCTTGCAAACTAGTCTAGCTTTGTTTCTTATAACATCCCCATTCTCATCTAACTTGTTCTTGAATATCCATTTAGTTCCAATGACATTTTTATCATGTGGTCTTGGTACCAAATCCCATGTTTGATTCTTTTCAATTTGATCAAGCTCTTCATTCATGGCTTGAATCCAACATTCATCTTTGCTAGCTTGATTGACATTGTGTGGTTCAATTGTGGATAAAAATGCTAGATAGCTAGAAGATCCCACAAGAGTCCTCCTTGTTTGTACACCTGATTCCTTATCTCCCAAAATTTGAGATTCAGGATGATTCTTTTGAACATATCTGGATGGAGCCTTTTCAGATAAATCATCTTCAGGTTCTTCATTGGATCCACAGTCTATATCATTTCTATTTGATGTAGAAGAACAAAAGTCACCATCATCTTCTTCTGTTGTTTGTTTTTCTTCTTTAGGAGCTGCAGGAGACTCATCAATAACAACATCAATACATTCAAAAATATTTCGAAGACTTTTATTGTAACATTTGTATGCTCTTCTTGTAGATGAGTAACCAAGAAGTATCCCTTCATCTGATCTAGGTTCAAACTTGCCAAGCTTTTCATCATTATTTTTGATAAAGCATTTACTTCCAAAAACTCTAAAATGCTTCACAGAGGGAGAATTACCATACAAGAGTTCATATGGATTTTTGTCACTACTTACCCGAACATGTGCCTTGTTGAGAATGTTTGCTGCTGTATGTGCTGCTTCTCCCTAGAACATGTCAGGAGTTCTAGAATCATCAAGCATAGCTCTAGCCATTTGTTGAATTGTTCTATTCATTCTTTCTGCTACACCATTTTTTTGTGGAGTGCCAGCTACAGAGAACTGTCATTTTATGCCATGTTGTTCACAAAATTCAAGGAATTCATTTGATGTATATTCTCCTCCTCAATCAGATCTAAGACACTTGATTTTTAGATCTAATTCATTTTCCACCAATGCTTTGAAGATCTGAAAATTTTCAAATGCTTCATCTTTGTGTTTAAACTTTAATCAACCCGATCCAACACATTCTACAGAAATCATCAATAAATAAGATATAGTATTCTTCCCCACTTGATGATCCTTCTCTGGCATTAAACTGTACTCTCGTCTGCTTACCGAATTGGCAAGATTTGCATATGATACTCTCTGGTAGAGTAATATTGGGAAGACCACGAACAGCTTGAAGTCTGCTTGCTTTGTTGATTTGAGAGAAGCTCAGATGTCCCAGCCTTCTATGCCATAGCCAATTTTCTGAATATTTTCTCAAGTAACATTGATCTTTGCAGTTATTCAATACATACAGGTTGCTTGGAGTTCTTTTCCCTTTTATAATAGTTTTACCTGTATCAAGATCACGAATCACACATTATTTTGAACTAAAGACAACTTCAGTTCCTTGATCACACATTTGACTTACACTCAACAGGTTATGCCTTAATCCATCCACATACATGACATCATTAGCCTTCACCTTTTCTTTTAGAAACACAAACCCTTTTCCTTTAATTACAGCAGGAGTATCATTTCCAAATGTAACTTTCTTTTCTTTTTCTAGAGCATTATATGCAAGAAGTTTTCTTTTGTCACCTGTCATGTGTCTTGAGCATCCACTATCAACATACCGTCGATTTTCTTCACCTTCTGCAAATAACGCTATCCCACAATTTTCAACCTGTAATTCCTTCTTTGTCCATACTTTGGAACTTGAAGGAAAATGTTGTTTTGGCTGGACTTTGCTCCTGCATTCATATTCTTCATGGCCAAAGTTATTGCAATAAGCACATTCAAATTCATTTTGAAGAGGATAAAATTTGTTATAGGTGTTCTTCTTTGGTTCAATATCCATCCTTTTCTTTCTTTCTTCTCTTGTCATGATGGTTTTATATGCAACACATTGAACAACTTTATGACCAAAATTGTGACATGAGAAACATTGTCCATTGAAGTAGAAATTTCTGCGATCATGAAATTTTCTATTTGAATTTACTTGTTGGTTGTTGCTTCTTTGAGAGATATCCCTGTTAGTGTTCCTTGAATTGTGATGATCATGCTTTACCTGTAAAGATTCTTTATTCCCTTGCTGAGTGGTTGAATGTAGTAAACCAGTTGTAGTTACTTTTAGATAATTTGGTGCTGAAGCCTGAGAAGATTCTCCGGTATATCCAAGACCTGTCTTAATAAGAAGAGAATATTGAACCTTGATAATCTCATCTAAGGTTTCAGATCCTTTAGCAAATCTAAGATTCAGAGTCTTTACTTTCTCAAGTTCTTTTCTTAGACTTACTACTTCACATTCTAATTTTTCATTGTGTTTCTTCGCTTCTTCATTCTGCCTTTTCAGAGTCTCTATGATTATTTTACTTTCTTCTAAGCATATTTTGAGTTGATTGTTTTGATCAAGAAAATCATTGTCTTCTAGAGCATCCATAAAAGCATCCTTGTCATCTCTAGAATTATTTTCAAATGCCATGAGAAGTCTAAGATCTTGTTCACATTCTTCCTCACTATCAGATAACCCATCACTGTCTTCATTTGTATAGTAACTTTTCTTAGTGCTAGACCGGTTCTTATTCCTTCTTGATACTTCTTTCCCTTTAGCAAATGTTTCTTTATAAGGACACTTTGCAGCATAATGACCAACTCTTCCACAATCAAAACATTTGAAAGGAAGCTTACCTTTGAATCTTCCGGTTCCTAGTTGGAGTCTTCTCACAAAGTTTACCTCATCTTCTTCTGAGATATATCCTGATCCTTCTGGTTTTTGAACTTATTTTCCTTTTGTAGAAGCTTTAAAAAAAACTTCTTTGACTTCAGATGGTCCTCCTCTCCTCATTTCATATGCAGTCAATATGCCATGAAGTTGCACCACAGTAAGAGTTTGGAGATCTTGTTTTTCTTCAAGAGCAGAGACTTTTGATTCAAATTTTTCCGTTAGAGATCTTAAGATTTTCTCAACCAAGGTAGATTCAGTTATTGTTTCTCCCAGATTTCTCATACGATTTACAACATCATCAAGACGTAAACAGAAACTGGCAACACTCTCATCACTATGCATTTTTAAATTTTCATATTCAATTCTGAGAGTTTGAAGTTTTTCACTTTTTACCTTTTCATCACCTTCATAACTTAGAATGATTTTGTCCCAAATTTCTTTTGCTATATTCACCGTATAGCTTTGACAATGTATTCGCTTAGATCTCCTCCTGTTAGATCATCAACTCCCTTCTTTATTTATTTCATAATTCTTCTTTTCAGTCGGATCTGTTGGTATTGCAGCTGGTTATTGATATCCTTGTTCAACAATGGCCCATACATCTGCTCCCATAGACTAAAGATAGGATCTCATCCTTATTTTCCAGAAAATTAAATTGCTTCCATTAAAGAGTGGAGGCTTGATAGATGTCGTTCCATCTTTATTTCTCATCTTGCTTGATCTTCCTTCTAGCGGTAAGCCTTTTAAAAAGGACCTGCTCTGATTCCAATTGTTGGGAAAAATACTGAGAGGGGGGGGTGAATCAGTATTTAGTGCAGACAATAAAACTTTGATATTTCTTTCTTAAAAACCATACACTACTTTCCTGAAGCAAACCCGCGTATATACGCGGATATCCTTTGTAGAACTCGCGTATATCCAGTGATCTAATTATGCATTTAGTTCTTGACATAGATCATTGCATTACTCATTCATAAAATATTTAGAAAACAGTAAAAAAGTGCAGGAAGAACAGAATAATCATCACGCATAAGCAACCACACATGAACACCAGGATTTTTAGGTGGAAACCCAAATCGGGAGAAAACCATCGCTGTCGTTGTCTCAGTCTTCAATTTTTATTATTAAGAAAACTTCTTACAACATGTATTGGTGTAGACTCATACCAGTACGCAGGCACCCACCTGCAGAAGGCTACAACCTTCTCTCGTTTACCAGCCTCTCCTGGAAGGGAGCAACAACCCCCTGCTCTCGTTTACCAGCCTCACCTGGAAGGGAGCTACTACTCCTCATATTAGCACCAAATTTCTCACTGCAGAAATTCTCTCTGCATCAAGGTTTAACCCTCGTATCCATCAAGTAGACTATCGTCTCATCAATTTTCAACCGATCAAATGTTCCAACACAACCCTTTACTTCACAATAAAATGCTTTGGCTCACGTATCAAAATGAATAAAGGAAACCATCAGAATCAAAATATAAGAGATAACCTGACTTCCTAATAAAATATGCAAAAACACTTTCAACCTTGAGCAACCATAAGATCAGATATCATACGCGCTTTTATTTAATCAGACCCACGTATATATGCGCTTTTGATGAAGTTAACCCGCGTATACATCTGTGTGTTTTCCAAAATAACCCTAACTGTCCATATGCGACTTTGTTGAAACAGATCCGCGTATACACGCGTTTTTCATGAACTGAACTTGCGTATAGATCTATAAAAGATAAACTTTGCACAACAAATCAGATCTATGAACTTACCCAGATTTATTCAAGTTCTTCAGTAGATTTTTGCCAGGCCTTCATCACTTCTTTTCAGATCATCCAAGAGATTCACCATTTCTAGATCTAGATATCTTTTACCTTCACCATGTTCATAGACGCATCATAGATTCAGATCTATCAATTAAGAGCAAATTTCAACTATGCAGATATACTTCAGAATGAAGTATTCATTAAAGCCCCAACACTTGAACACCCATCCACAATGATTTTCTTCTCCTTATATAGATTTGGCCTTCATCAATACCATGAGTCAAAACCACATCACTTCCGATGGTATTCCTGGATGGGATCAACTAGACAATCCAGCGCTCAATACAATGGGTCAATACCATGGTAGTAACCCTTGGTTTTACATGTTTAGAGCCCAATTGAGCACACGCGACTTGGAATGTTATTTCCCGCGTGCATATGCGACTTCCCCTAGAAAAACTCGCGTATGCCTTGTGACATACACTTTTCATCACTGCTCTAGCCCATTCTGGAAATTCTTTCTTTTGCACCTTCTATACTGATTGGAGATACATCAGATGTATATCATTCACAAGCTCATCAAGAACAACTTCATTAAGTAGGTTTCCATCATCTTCATCAAGTGGGTTGTCATCAAGGATAACACTCAGCATCATATTGCCAACAATCTCCCCCTTTGGACTTGATGGCAACCACGATGGAGTTTGAGCACCAGAACAGATAGATACATTGAGATTATAATCATTATACAACAACCACGACATTCTTTCCCCTTATTCAAACACCATGTCACTCTCCCCCTTTGACATCAAGGGCAAAGGGCGGATAAAAACCAACACAAGGTTTTTCTCCTCATGTAGATAGAAGAGCGTTGTAGATCTGATGTGCACTGAAGTTACCATGCTCCCCCTGAGTTCATGCTGAATCTTCAAACATATTTATCAATGAAGTACATGACTCTTTTCCTATCACCAAGGACTCATACTTACATCAAATATCCAACCAAGTGGATTTACATGACTGAATATTACAATTTTACATCATAGGTCTCAACATGACCTTTTCAACAAATTACAAATATGAATTTTCATGACCAATACCGGAAGGACCTCAAGAGAGATCATATTTCAGAATCATCATAATGTCAACAATGCATTATACTCAGCAAGGCTAATGCTCCCCCTGAAACTGTACAACCAATGCATCCTTTCCAAGTGACCAAAACTCCCCCTTAGCTTGTGCATCCAAACAGTACTGCAGCTGTGCTGAGAAATGCTGACCCCAAAAATTTGTCAGCAACCAACCATACGCGGTTTTCTGTGTATGAAGTTTCGTATATACGCGACTTCCGTTCAGGAAACCCGCGTATCCAATTTAATCTTCTGAATTTAGGCAGATTTGTTCTTCTGACTGGCAGAGACTACTCCCAGCTTCTGTCTTAGATATTCGAATGCTTCCCTGGGCAGAGGCTTGGTAAAGATATCAACAACTTGTTCTTTGGAGGGAACATACTCCAACTTCACCTTTTGTTCAAGCACTTGTTCGCGTAAGATGTGATACTTGATGGGAATGTGCTTGGTCTTCGAATGCATAACCGGATTCTTTGAGATACTGATGGCACTTGTGTTATCACACATAATGGAGAAAGGAGATGTACATTTGATTTGAAAATCTTGTAATGTTTGCATCATCCAAAGGAGTTGAGTGCAACAAGATGCGGCAGCCACATATTCTGCTTCTTTTGTAGATAAGGCAATAGAATTTTGCTTCTTTCTGAGCCAAGATACTAACTGGGGTCCCATATAGAATGCACCACCACTAGTAAGCACGCGACTTCATCCCAATCGTACGCGTAAGCAATATAGACCGTGGAAAATGAGCACACACACCACCAGGCTGGAAGCCTCGGATACCATAGTCCAAAGTCTTGAGTCTTCGGCAGACACTTGAATATTTTATTCGGTTGAGACTTTTTGGATTAGCTTGGAATCGTCTAACAATCCCAACTGCATGCACACGTCCTATTTGGTTCCAATGGAGATAAAGTAGGTTTCTATCATTCATCTGTATTCTGGTTGATTCACCGCGGGAGAATCATCATGAGAACTGAGATTACATCCGGTTATTATTGGTGTACTTACAGGTTTTCATTCTTCCATGCCATACTTCTTCATAATTTTCTTAATATATTTTGCTTGTGATAAGAATATACCATCCGTAGTTTGATTCACTTGCAAGCCAAGAAAGAATGTTAGTTCTCCAAGTAAGGACATTTCAAATTCTTGCTGCATGACAGAAGCAAATTTCTGACTCATAGATTCTTCATTACTCCCAAAAATGATATCATCAACATATACAACCACAATCAATAGTTTATCATTTTCAAATTTTGTGTATAAGTTGCTATCAGCAGACCCTTTTGAAAATCCTTGTTGATGAAGATATTTGTCAAGACGATAATACCATGCCCTTGGAGCTTGTTTGAGACCATATAGAGCCTTTTTAATTTTACAAACAAGATTTTCATCATTTCCCAAAATGAATCCTTCCGGTTGTTCTATATACACTTCTTCTTCTAGATCACCATTGAGAAAAGCAGATTTAACGTCCATTTGATAAACTTTGATTTGTTGAAAACTTGAAAAAGCAAGAAACATTCTTATGGCTTCAATTCTAGCTACAGGAGCAAAAGTTTCTTCAAAGTCTATACCTTCTTGTTGAGTATACCCCTTGCAAACCAGTCTAGCTTTGTTTCTTATAACATCCCCATTCTCATTTAACTTATTCTTGAATATCCATTTAGTTCCAATGACATTTTTATCATGTGGTCTTGGTACCAATTCCCAAGTGTGATTCTTTTCAATTTGATCAAGCTCTTCATTCATGGCTTGAATCCAACATTCATCTTTGCTAGCTCGATTGACATTGTGTGGTTCAATCGTGGATAGAAATTCCATATAGCTAGAAGATCCCACAAGAGTCCTCCTTGTTTGTACACCTGATTCCTTGTCTCCCAAAATTTGAGATTCAGGATGATTCTTTTGAACATATCTGGATGGAGCCTTTTCAGATAAATCATCTTCATGTTCTTCATTGGATCCACTGTCTATATCATTTCTATTTGATGTAGAAGGACAAAAGTCACCATCATCTTCTTCTGTTGTTTGTTTTTCTTCTTTAGGAGCTGCAGGAGACTCATCAATAACAACATCAATACATTCAACAATCTTTCGAAGCCTTTTATTGTAACATGTGAATGCTTTGCTTGAAGATGAGTAACCAAGAAATATCCCTTCATCCGATCTAGGTTCAAACTTGCCAAGCTTTTCATCATTATTTTTGATAAAGCATTTACTTCCAAAAACTCTAAAATGCTTCACAGATGGAGAATTACCATACCAGAGTTCATATGGAGTTTTGTCACTATTTACACGAACATGTGCCTTGTTGAGAATGTTTATCGCTGTATGTGCTGCTTCTCCCCAAAATGTGTCAGGTGTTCCAGAATCATCAAGCATAGCTCTAGCCATTTGTTGAACTGTTCTATTCATTCTTTCTGCTATGCCATTTTGTTGTGGAGTGCCAGCTACAGAGAACTGTCTTTTTATGCCATGTTGTTCACAAAATTCAAGGAATTCATTTGATGTATATTCTCCTCCTCGATCAGATCTAAGACACTTGATTTTTAGATCTAATTCATTTTCAACTAATGCTTTGAAGATCTGAAAATTTTCAAATGCTTCATCTTTGTGTTTAATCAACCCGATCCAACACATTCTAGAGAAATCATCAATAAATAAGATATAGTATTCTTCCCCACGTGGTGATTTTTTCCTCATAGGTCCACATATGTCAGTATGAATGAGTTCAAGAGGCTTACTTGATGATCCTTCTTTGGCATTAAATTGTACTCTGGTCTGCTTACCGAATTGGCAAGATTTGCATATGATACTCTCTGGTAGAGTAATATTGGGAAGACCACGAACAACTTGAAGTCTACTTGCTTTGTTGATTTGAGAGAAGCTCAGATGCCCCAGCCTTCTATGCCATAGCCAATTTTCTGAAGATTTTCTCAAGTAACATTGATCTTTGCAGTTCTTCAATACATACAGGTTGCTTGGAGTTCTTTTCCCTTTTATAATAGTTTTACCTATATCAAGATCACGAACCACACATTCTTTTGAACTAAAGACAACTTATGTTCCTTGATCACACATTTGACTTACACTTAACAGGTTATGCCTTAATCCATCCACATACATGACATCATTAGCCTTCACCTTTTCTTTTAGAAACACAGACCCTTTTCCTTTAATTACAACAGGAGTATCATTTCCAAATGTAACTTTCTTTTATTTTTCTATAGCATTATATGCAAGAAGTTTTCTTTTGTCACCTGTCATGTGTCTTGAGCATCCACTATCAACATACCATTGATTTTCTTCACCTTCTGCAAATAACGCTATCCCACAATTTTCAACCTGTAATTCCTTCTTTGTCCATACTTTGGAACTTGAAGGAAAATGTTGTTTTGGCTGGACTTTTCTCTTGCATTTAGATTCTTCATGGCCAAAGTTATTGCAATAAGCACATTCAACTTCATTTTGAAGAGGATAAAAGTTGTTATAGGTGTTCTTCTTTGGTTCAATATCTATCCTTTTATTTCTTGCTTCTCTTGTCATGATGGTTTTATATGCAACACATTGAACAACTTTATGACCAAAATTGTGACATGAGAAACATTGTCCATTGAAGTAGAAATTTCTGTGATCATGAAATTTTCTATTTGAATTTACTTGTTGGTTGTTTCTTCTTTGAGAGATATCCCTGTTAGTGTTCCTTGAATTGTGATGATCATGCTTTACCTGTAAAGATTCTTTATTCCCTTGCTGAGTGGTTGAATGTAGTAAACTAGTTGTAGCTACTTTTAGATAATTTGGTGTTGAAGCCTGAGAAGATTCTCCGGTATATCCAAGACCTGTCTTAATAAGAGGAGAATATTGAACCTTGATAATCTCATCTAAGGTTTCAGATCCTTTAGCAAATCTAAGATTCAGAGTCTTTACTTTCTCAAGTTCTTTTCTTAGACTTACTACTTCACATTCTAATTTTTCATTGTGTTTCTTCGCTTCTTCATTCTGCCTTTTCAGAGTCTCTATGATTATTTTACTTTCTTCCAAGCATATTTTGAGTTGATTGTTTTGATCAAGAAAATAATTGTCATCTAGAGCATCCATAAAAGCATCCTTATCATCTCTAGAATTATTTTCAAATGCCATGAGAAGTCTAAGATCTTGTTCACATTCTTCCTCACTATCAGATAACCCATCACTGTCTTCATTTGTATAGTAACTTTTCTTAGTGCTAGATCGGTTCTTATTCCTTCTTGCTACTTCTTTCCCTTTAGTAGATGTTTCTTTATAAGGACACTTTGCAGCATAATGACCAACTCTTCCACAATCAAAACATTTGAAAGGAAGCTTACCTTTGAATCTTCCGGTTCCTAGTTGGAGTCTTCTCACAAAGTTTGCCTCATCTTCTTCTGAGATATATCCTGATCCTTTTGGTTTTTGAACTTCTTTCCCTTTTGTAGAAGCTTTAAAAACAACTTCTTTGACTTCAGATGATCCTCCTCTCCTCATTTCATATGCAGTCAATATGCCATGAAGTTGCACCACAGTAAGAGTTTGAAGATCCTGTTTTTCTTCAAGAGCAGAGACTTTTGATTCAAATTTTGCCATTAGCGATCTTAAGATTTTCTCAACCAAAGTAAAATCCATGATTGTTTCTCCCAGATTTCTCATACAATTTACAACATCATCAAGACATAAAAAGAAACTGGCAATACTCTCATCACTATGCATTTTTAAATTTTCATATTCAATTCTGAGAGTTTGAAGTTTTGCACTTTTTACCTTTGCATCACCTTCATAACTTAGAATGATTTTGTCCCATATCTCCTTTGTTGTATTCAGCTGCATAACTTTGACAAATTCTGATTCAGTTAGACTTCCCATTAGAGCATTGACTGCCTTTGCATTTATTTCATAATTCTTCTTTTCAGTCGGATCTGTTGGTATTGCAGCTGGATATTGATATCCTTGTTCAACAATGGCCCATACATCTACTCCCATAGACTGAAGATAGGATCTCATCCTTATTTTCCAGAAGATTAAATTGCTTCCATTAAAGAGTGGAGGCTTGATAGATGTTGTTTCATCTTGATTGCTCATCTTGCTTGATCTTCCTTCTAGCGGTTAAGCTTTTTCAGAAGGACCTGCTCTGATACCAATTGTTGGGAAAAATAATGAGAGGGGGGGGTGAATCAGTATTTAGTGCAGACAATAAAACTTTGATATTTCTTTCTTAAAAACCATACGCAACTTTCCTGAAGCAAACCCGCGTATATATGTGGATATCCTTAACAGAACTCGCGTATATCCAGTGATCTAATTATGCATTTAGTTCTTGACTTAGATCATTGCATTACTCATTCATCAGATATTTAGAAAACAGTAAACAAGTGCAGGAAGAACAGAATAATCATCACACATAAGCAACCACACATGAACACTAGGATTTTTAGGTGGAAACCCAATTCGGGAGAAAACCACCGCTGCCGTCGTCTCAGTCTTCAATTTTTATTATTAAGAAAACTTCTTACAACATGTACTGGTGCAGACTCACACCAGTACGCAGGCACCCACCTGCAGAAGGCTACAACCTTCTCTCGTTTACCAGCCTCTCCTGGAAGGGAGCAACAACCCCCTGCTCTTATTTACCAGCCTCACCTGGAAGGGAGCTACTACTCCTTGATATTAGCACCAGCCTCTACTGGCAGAAAGATTCTACTTTCAGACTGAAGGTTTCAACCCTCAGATCCACTGCAGACCATGTTTCATCAATTTTCAAACTGGATCAAATATCTCCAACACAACCCTTTACTTGTCAATAAACAACCTTTGCCCAATGCATCAAACAAAATAGTGAAACCACTGTAACCAAAATATCACAGATAACCCAGACTTTAGAATAAATATGCAGAAACACTTTCAACCTTGAGCACCCATAAGATCAGATATCATACGCCCTTTTATTTACTCAGACCCATGTATATACGTGCTTTTGATGAAGTTAACCCATTTATAAATCTATGCATTTACCAAAATAACCCTAACTGTCCATACGCGGCTTTGTTGAAACAGATCCGCGTATACACGCACTTTTCACGAACTGAACCTGCGTATAGATCTATAAAAGATAAAATTTGCACAACAGATCGGATCTATGAACTTACCCAGTTTTCTTCAAGTTCTTCAGCAGATTTGCGCCAGGGCTTCATCACTTCTTTTCATATCATCCAAGAGATTCACCATTTCTAGATCTAGAGATCTTTTACCTTCACCATGTTCATAGATGCATCAGAGATTCAGATCTATCAATTAAGAGCAAAGTTCAACTATGCAGATATACTTCAGAGTGAAGTATTCATTAAATCCCCAACACTTGCACACACATGCACAATTATTTTCTTCTCCTTATATAGATTTGGCCTTCATCAATACCATGAGTCAAAACCACATCACTTCCGATGGTATTCCTGGACGGGATCAACTAGACAATCCATCGCTCAATACAATGGGTCAATACCATGGTAGTAACCCCTAGTTTTACATGTTTAGAGCCAAATTGAGCATACGTGACTTGGAACGTTATTTCCCGCGTGCATACGTGACTTCCCATAGACAAACTTGCGTATGCCTTGTGACATACACTTTTCATCACTGTTCTGGTCCATTCTGGAAATTCTTTCTTCTGCACCTTCTATACTGATTGGAGATACATCAGATGTATATCATTCACAAGCTCATCAAGAACTACTTCATTAAGTAGGTTTCCATCATCTTCATCAAGTGGGTTGCCATCAAGGACAACACTCAGCATCATATTGCCAACAGTTA
>JAXQQM020072986.1:0-94009 GCA_034641835.2 Pinus albicaulis
AATGGTTTAGGTTTGGTAGTGTAAGAGGATAGAATATATTTCTCTAAAACTTTATATCTTTTGCCCAAGTGAATAGAAGAAGGCAGACGCAACTTTGCAGAGATTCCTATGTCAGCATTTCTTGGTATTTGTTTTTCTTTGTGATCTGGTTTATATATTATCTTCTGATTTGTTTTTAATATATATTTTCATGGTGTAAACATTCTTCATGCTCAATTTGAAAGGAGATATTTCAAAATTCACATAGTTCTCTGATTTTATTCAGCTAACCATATGTATCAATTTTCCACCTTTGCTCATGTTACACTCACCCATATACTATGACAAAATTTGTTTTGATACCAATAAATCTACCTATATTTTCCCTGTTCAAACTCAGTCATATCCCCTATTAATTTGGAACTATAATAGTGTTATGATCTTAAGTAGTCCTGCCCTCTGCACTCACCTTCAATAAATGAAACTTAAAGCTACCCTTTGATCAGTATAGCCAACCTGAAACCTTGATCTTATCAGTCATTTAATTGGTTGATATTTGAACTTAGTGAAAGATCTATCTACAAGGCTAGGGGCCCTGGACCTTAGCCTAAAAGAGGTTTGTGGTTACCTCTAGGATTTCTCTCCTTGGCCTGGAGAGATTTACAGAGTGCTAACAGAAACCATTTGTTTACCGGCCAATGTTGGAAGCTGTTAAAAAACGCGAGAGAAACCACTGATGATTTTAATGGCTCTCAAGGTACCATAAGTACAATTAGTATGGTGTGAATAGACGAGCTTAAGTCAAACACCACACAAAAAAATTGGGTCGAAGGCCAATGATGAAGACCTGTCGTCGAGAGTGAGGAAACTTGTCATTGATGTATAAAAGCTCCAAGGTACCAAAGTGAGTTTCTAAGTCAACTTCCTAGATAATGAGTTGATGTCAACAAGAAGTGACCCATCGCATGAGGGCCTTAATGTATCCCCCATCAATGACACAAAATAGATATCAATATTTGAGAGAGAATGGTATTGATGTAAAGTTGGTTCAAGAACGACAAACATGAATCAAGGCTTAAGAGTATCATAGCATATATGAACTAAAGGACTTCTCTTGAACATATCGATGACACTTTATGGAGTTGGCAATATTGACCCAAAACTTATTATGGAGGCCTTCAAATATGGTGTGATGAACCAAAGAGATAAGAAGATTTCCCAACCCATTAGTCACCAAGTTGAAGTGAAAGAGTGTCATGTTCAAGAGCGACTCGCTTCCAGTAATAGGTCAAGTAACTTGTTTTCCCAATTTCCCCAACCATTTCTATTAAGTACCTCTTTATTTTTGACAATCTTGAGGAGGATAACATATGCTTGTTCTATAAGTTCATCTTTCATATGAATCCTTCTGAGTATTTTTAAAGAACCCTGAGAAGGAGTGGTTCGGTCCCGTCAAGTTCGACGAGTCCATCATTGTTTAATGTTTTTACGAGCCCATCGAAAGTGTAGCTAGGCTCCTTTTTCATGTTTAGAGAGTTTGAAAAGTGGCGAAAATAAAAGAAAACTCCAAAAGTTCCTTTTCATAAAATTGTCTCTCAAGTATGGAGAGGTTAAAAACGATACTCAAGAGAACCTATTAGTCATGTTCGGCTAAGGTATTCATTTTTCGTAAATATTCTATCTTGATCTGGAAAAGGGTTAAACTTATATTGAGTATACATCTTTTCATTTACTTTAACGAGTTCGAAAAGACAAGTGCTCGACAATATTTTCATGTTTAGGGAGTCTAAAAAGAGTTGAAATAGGACTCCACCTAGAGGAATGAGTGGTATAAAGGGCAACAATTGGTTTCGGTCGTGATGGAATTTCTCAAAACTCATAGAGGACAAGAGGCTGGCTAATAATACCACTCATCACAGTGGTTCCCTAAGTAAGGGTAAAAAACCAAGTGAAAGTGTATGATCAGTCAAGCAGATGGTGATGATGGAATGAGAAAACCAAGGCTCATCTCGAAGAAATAGGCTAATAAAAATGGAAATCATGAGAATAGGTTACATTTTTATAAAATCTTGAAACAAAAAAAAAATATGCTTGAAATAAGTTTGCATGTTGTAGTATCCTAAACCAGCAATTAATTTTAACCAGAAAGTTTTTCATTACAGATTGAAGTAAAATTCATAATCGTAAAAACTTAATACAAAATTTGCAGTAGACAGAACGAAAATTAAATCTTAGAAAATGCATGTGTGATGAATTTGAGATAGGTTGGGTTGTGGCTCTTCCTGTGGCTCTTCCTGCAGATGATGATGATACAGCTGACTGGGTTACCAAACCAATCTTTTCCTCCCAACCAATCTAGGATTTTCCAGTACAATCCTTAGATCCAGAATATATCTCTTCTGGCCCCCGTGCCCATAATTCCAAGAATAGTGGAGACCTTGTCCAAAAACAAGTTTGAACAATCAACTCTTCTCCTTCCGTCTACAGTCCTCTCCTTCTACGTAAAAAATAAAAAAAATAAAATATTTCTTCCTCCGTTATGAATGCATATATATATATATATATAAAGGTAGGTGGTCACCACCCTTCTTCATTACTTAGTCACCATGTGGTACTACGTGGAGCTTTAATGTAGATTACGTATAGCAGTTGTTATGTTATATTAGAATAGTTTATTTATATAATTTAATCATATTTTATTTACACATAATTTTAAATTATAGCTTATACATATAATTTATTAAGTATGTTAATTAGATATTTATAACTTAAAATATCTTAATTATGATATTTATTAAAATGAAGACTTTTATATGAATTGTATATATGTGATGTAATTTTAATTAAAAATTGTATAATTACATAGGCATTACACATGCTCCTAGCATAATGACTCAATTCTAGGCACATGCCCCCCAAGCTTCATTTCATTCACCCAAGTAGACTACTGGTTACTAACAGGTGGATGGAATGAAGGTTCATTTATGAGATCAAGTGAAAGACTTGACTGGGAATTTACGATATCTAATCAAAGACTATAATTTGAAGGGGATTTGTTTCATTTTTAACGAGCTTGACACAGTAAAATAACTATGCTAAAAGGACATTGTTTAATTTTTTAACGATCTTGACACAAGACAAGGAACTTTGCTCATTCAACCTTGTTTCATTTTTCAATGAGCTTGACACAAGAAAAGGAACTATGCTCATAACACCTTGTTTCATTTTTTAGCAAGATTGACACAAGAAAAGGAACTATGATCTGTAATTTGATTATGATCTCCAAGAGGCCATGGCTTCCAAGAGGTTCTCATCAAATGGAAGAAAAATTCTCTAGAAGGTATACATATCAAAGGATCTAAGGAAAATATTAAGCATTAGTGCTCCCAATACATGATGCACTACATCGCTTACTAGATCATTGGTAGACGCAGGAATGGAACATGTTGCCGCATAATTAATCTATGGCAGGGAAGATACCACTTGAATATTTGAGATGTTTAGGGAAAATTATTGATTGGGAGTCAAATTAGGACCAATGAATGAAAGTTGGACAATGGTCATGATTATTCCTTCATGTGTGAAATAAGTCACCCGAAATAGTGAAGAGATAAGATCATTTCATAAACATAGTCATGGCCAAGGATTAAATTAAATTCTAAAGGGCCTTGGACTACCATCACATTGATATAAACAGTCTTTCCTCCCAAAGTAATAGGAAACTAAGGGAGTATCCCTAACGATTGACAATAGATTCTAGGTTCGATCCCTAGTGGAGTCGCCAATTTGTTATGCAATTTTTTCACGATTATGGACAAACATGAATTCCCTAGACATAGTGGTCTAATCTAGAAAAACATAAGGCAAAAACATGAAGTTTTCCTTAGATAAATTGGAGAATGGGAAAGAAAACTACCTAGAACCTGTAGCAAGATTTCCTTTCCTCCTCACTTATAAGCTCCAATTGTAACTCTAAGTGCTATAATTAGAACCTGCACATAATACTAAAACAAGCAAATGATCCACAACATCTACGTAACATAATCCAATTTCTTTATTCGATGGGTCAACAAGGCAATGAAATATGTGAGTGCAATCATAACACAACAAATATAGGAAAATAATATACTCTTTATATTAATATAAATAGGAGAGCGTTTAAAACCATAAATATTAGTTGACTTTGTAGATGTCTCCCAAGTTTACTTGTCCTTCCTTGTCACAAAGCACGCCTCAACATAAACCATAATGCATGAATATGATGACTCTTTTAGTTTCAAGTTAGTAGCATGAGGGCAGTATCAATCTTCAAAGCCAGCCCTCGTGCTATAGATGACAGTAAATTTCTAAGAGAAGTTGGGTAGTTTAGCATTTACCATTATGGGATTGAGATCTGCATAAGATGGGATGATGAGTTCAAGGGTTAAGGGATGAAGTCTCCAAGATAGGATCAGATAGGATTTGATCTCCTTATACATGGTAAATAGTTAAAACTACCTTTGAAACTTTTGGAAGAGGAAGCTTCGGAATTATTTTTTATTTTCCAGAATTTATGCAGTCAGTGCACCTCGAGAAGGGATAAACAAGTGTTAACCAGTGCAAATGGACAAGCATGCAACAAGTGTTGAACGCTGGTGGCCAAGGAAGCAAGGTGCGTTGCGAATAAAAACAATGTTTTTGAGAATTTTGTCCCAAAAAATCACTCTTTGGAGATGTCATGCTTAGGGATTTGTCTAGGGATGATGACAACATGTTCATGGATATTGATTGATGCCTTTTGGGTAGATGTGAAAAAATGTCTTGTAACAGATTTCCTCCTAAAGTACAAAGTCAGAAGCAACAATTGATGACTGGCGTGCTTTACCTTGTGACAAGTCTAGATCAAGAACAATTGGTTGAGATAATCATTTTTTACAATACATTTTCATCATGATATCATTGTTGAGGGAGGCATACCGATGCTCAATACATAAGATAACATTACATGTACAATGATCAAGAAGTCTTTTCCATTGACGACAGAGTGTGGGCCCATGCTCGGATAGTTGTTTATATGATCATAGCCATCATACTTTGTAATCTTGTATTAATCCTGAATCACAATGTGAATGGCTGAAACTAGATCTGGTGTATTCTATCTCATTCACTCGATCGTGCAATGTACAAGTCTAACCATGTGAATAAATGAGTTGGATTCGAACATGGTAGACACCAACTGTTTACCTTCCAATGATGTAAGTCGTTAATAAATGCGAGAGAAACCATCGATGATGTTAATGGCTCTCAAGGTATTATAGTACAATCCGTATGGTGTGAATAAACGAACTGAAATCAAACGCCACAAAAAATCTTTCGGTCAAAGGCCAATGATGAAGACCTGTCGTTGAGAGCGAGGAAACTCGCCATTGATGTATACAAGCTCCAAGGTACCAAAGGGATTTTATGTTGGCAATATGATGCAATATGTTGTCCTTGATGGCAACCTACTTGATGAAGTTGTCCTTGATGGAAACCTACTTGATGAGTTGCCTTTTGATAGAAACCTATTTGTTAAAGATGTAAAAATGATGTTTCTACAGGTCAGTTCATATGTGACAGAGAAAGGAATTCCAGTATGTGCCAGAGAAATGAAACAGGAAATATTTCTCAATGTATACACTGGTTTGATGAAGGCAACCTGCCTATGGAGGCAATATATATGCTACTTTTAGGAAGGCAACCCGCGTATACATCCAGAATTAGTATATACGCAGTTTTTATGAAGAGAATTCGTGTATACACACGGGGACGAAGAAGCAAAGTCGCATATGCCTTTTGTGCTCTAAAATTATGATACCAAGGGGCATTACCATGGTATTAGCCCACAGTATTGAGTGATATATTGTCTATTTGATTCCATCCAAGAATATCATCGGAAGTTGTGTGGTTTTGGCTCATGGTATTGGTAAAGGCTAAAACTATATAAGCAGAAGAATATCATAGTGCAAATGTGTGCATGTGTCTGGGTATTGATTGAATACTTCACTATGAAGTATATGTGCGTGTGTATGGGTGTTAATGAATACTTCACTCTGAAGTATATCTGCATGGCATGGGTTACATTTTATTAATAGATCTGAAAAAATAATACACCTATGAATACAATGATGGATCAGGATCTCTAGACCTAAAATGACTATGTATTTTCTAGATCTGTTTATGGAATGTTTAGATCTGTGCTCTGGTGAATGTTTGTTGAAGTGAAGGGTAAGATCTGAGCTCTTTATTTGTTCTGAAGATTTGCGTAGTCCTGTAACGTTTTCAGATCTATACGCAGGTTCGTCTTAGCAAAAGCATGTATATATGCAGGTTCATTTCAGAAAAGGTGCGTATGGATGTCAGGGTTTTCTGAAGCTTATTGAAGAGGTTTTTTGTTTATTGTTTCTATTTTTCTGCTATCTGTCAATGAAGTCTTCATGTAGATCTGGGTTTCTTGAATGTTGTATATGTTGCTAAGTTGATTATGTACAAATCTGATTAATGAGTAAGTAAATATGTTTTATGATGACTAACTGATCAAGGGTTCTGCGATTCTAGAAAATATCTGACTAAAAGCCTTAGATCTAGATCTGAGACTGACCATATTCTGAAAAACAGTATTCACATATCTATATGTAGGTTGGTGTGAAGGAAAGCACGTATACACGTGGTTTCAGTGAAGAAAAGTAGCGTATGCTTTTTGAGATAATGAATGTTCAGGGTTGAATTTGATTCTACATACTGATTCTGAAATGTGGTTATTACAGTGTTCTTATTACAGTGGTCTCACTGTTCGGTTTGATGTATTGTGAGAATTTTATGGTTGTTTATCTTTATGAAGGATTGTGTTGAAGCTATGTCATCTAGTGTGAAAATTGATAAAACGTCGTCCGCGATGGTGTTGAGGGTCGAAGCCTTCAGTAAGGGGGTCGTAGCTCCCTTATAGTGGTTGCTAGTAAACGAGATCAGGGGGTAGTAGCTCCCTTCCAGGAGTGGCTGGTAAATGAGAAGCAGGGGGTCATAGCTCCCTTCCAGTGGTAACTAGTAAACGAGATCAGGGGGTTGGATCTCCCTTCCAGTGGTAACTGGTAAACGAGATCAGGGGGTTGGAGAATGAGAGAAGGTTGCAGCCTTCTGCAGGTGGGTGCATGTGTGCTGGTATGAGTTTGTGCCAGTACAAGATTGTAAGTAGTTTTCTTTATAATAAATATTGAAGACAGAGACGACAGCAGTGGTGGTTTTCTCCCAAATTGGTTTTCCACCTTAAATCCTGGTGTTCATGTGCGATGCTTATGTGTGATGATTTATTTTTTTCTTACTATGCATGCTTACTTCTTACTAAACATCTAATGAATGAATGATGCAATGATCTAAGTAAATAATTATTTGCATAATAAATATCTCTGGGCATATGCAAGTTTGTTTAAAGATAGTCGTGTGTATATGCTAGTTGGGTTCATTAAAGTCGCGTATAGAAATCAGTAAAGAAAAACTAAAAGTTTACAGTGAGCTATAAATACTGATTCACCCCCCCCCTCCCCCCCTTATTATTTTTCCCAACATTTTATAAGTCAACTTCCTGGATAATGAGTTGATGTCGACAGGAAGTGACCCGTCGCAGGAGGGCCTTGATGTATACCCCATCAACTACACGAAACAAGTATATAGATTTTAGAAAAAATGATGTTGATGTAGAGTTGGTTCAGGAAAAAAACAAACTTGAATGAAGGCTTAAGAGTATCATAGTAGATATCAAATGAAGGACTTCCCTTGTACATATCAGTGATACTTTATGGAGTTGGTAGCATTGAACCAAAACCGATTATGGAGGCTTTCAAATATAATGTGATGAACTAAAGAGACAAGAAGATTTCCCAACCAAACAGTCATGGAGATAAAGTGAAAGAGTGTCATGTTCAAGACCGACTCACTACCAGTAATATGTCAAATACCTTGTTTTTCAAATTTCCCCAACCATTTCTAGTCAGTACCTCTTTACTTTTTACAAGCTTTAGGAGGATAACATATTCTTGATCTATAATTTCATCCTTTAGATGAATCCTTCTAAGTATTTTTATTAGAAGGAGAGGTTCAGTCCCTTCAATTTTGACGAGTCCATCGTTTTTTAATGTTTTTACGAGCCCAAAAAAGGTGTAACTCGACTTCTTTTTCATGTTTAGAGAGTTTGAAAAAGAGGTGAAAACAAAAACTCCAAAAGTTCCTTTTTGTAAAATTGTCTCTCAAGTCGTAAAATGTTGAAAATGATACTTAGGAGAACCTCTTAGCTATGTTTGACTAAAGTATTCATTTTTCATAAATATTCTATCTCAGTCTGGAAAATGGTTAAACTTATACAGAGTAGACGTATTTTCATTTACTTTAACGAGTTCGAAAAGACAAGTGCTCAACAATATTTTCATCTTTAGGGAGTCTAAAAAGAGCTGAAAGAGGACTCCACCTGGAGGAACGAGTGGTATAAAGGGTAATAACTAGTTCTAGTCATGATGGAACTACTCAACACATAGAGGTCAAGAGGTTGGCTACTAATACCACTCATCGTAGTGGTTCCACAGGAAAGGATAAAAACCCAAGTGAAAGTGTATGATCGACGAAGGAGATGGTGACGATGGAATGAGAAAACCAAGGCTAATCTGGAAAAAATAGGTTGATAAAAATGGAAATCACAACAATAGGTTTCATTTTTATGCAAGCTTGAAATAGTGCAAAATATATGTTTCAAATAAGTTTGCATGCCCCCAACATAATGACTAAATTCTAGGCACATGCTGTTAGGATGAATTCTAATCGCAAGTGTATGAAAAAAATCACTTTAGTTGTGCATAACAAGTAGCCTTAACATCAAATATGGTTGCCAATTTCTTTAGATCCGCAGTTAGTTGACCAAGATAAATGCTACAAAATCCAGATCTATGCAGTAAAATACATTAAGCAGTAAATAAAAGCAAGAGTTTCTCCATGCATCCAATAGACAAGACAAGAATATTTTTAAAGAATTTTTGTATTTTTTGACACCTAGGAAGGGAACATAGAAATATGTTACCAGTCCCCCTCAACAGGATGTGTTCTTGTATGTCCTCAGCACTTCATATCTAAGATCTCTCTCTTTTGATGGTGTAGAAAACCCAGACAAAAAAAACGGAACTCAAAGGGAGCTCATAAGAAAAATGGTAGCAAAATATGACAATGATATGGATCAAAGTCAGACCAAAAGTATAGATCCAGAGTGATCTTTAGGCAACAAAAGGTAGTGAGTGAATGAAAAAACCCTTCTATTTATAACAAAATATTGAGTTAGTCTATATATTGGTGCATAATTAAAATATTATTAACCAAATATAGATCTATCTTTTATGGAATGTTTTATTATATTTGTTGGAGGAAAAAAATTTGAATTTGGTCAAATCCATTTATTTGTAAATAATAAATAGATAAATGATTTTTTTATTATTCTAAGGATGTGGTTGAGCAATAATTAAATAAATAATGATTTATTCAATTATTTATAAATGATTTAGTCAAATTTAACAAGGAATATTATTTAAATAATTATTCCTAGAAAATAATAAGATAAATAATGATTTATCTCATCATTTTCCTGTTTTGGGTTAAATATTACCGGGAATATTAATTAAACTGATGTTTAACTAATTATTCCTTGAGGAAAATAAAAAAAATAATAAGGATTTATTCAATTATTCCTCATGGGGTTTCTTGTTTAGACCATAAACAAATTAATAAATTAAGGATTACTAATTTATGTTTCATAGTGAAAGCAATTTTACTTACGGTAAAATTGGTCTTACATGGTGTACTTTGTTCCATATAATAGTAATAGGTTAGATGACCAAAAATTGGTGTAACGGATTGCCCCCCAGCGTGCGAGCATTAGCAGCTAATTGTATGACCAAAGTACAATGTAAGAACTCAATCAATAAACACCGAAGGGGGAGTCAGAGAGAGAGAAATACAAGGTAGACCAAAGCGCTAGAGGACAAGACCCTGAGGAGGCGAGACTTACAAGTGCGACAAGTCTCTTTTATGAGTGAGTACCTGTGCTACAAGAGGCGGGGGAGGCATACCTATGCCCGCCGAGACAAAGTACAAAGAATAATGCGTCCAGTAAATAAGATACTGAACTATATAGTACATGTTGGCATGATCATCAGCCAGCTAAAAACATGATAATGAATCCCACATACATATTGTGCCTGGGATAACAGCGAGGACTTATACAATAATATCTGAGTACATGAGATATAAGTACAACCAAAGAGGCCCTGTAAAACAAGAGAGGGCTCTGAAAATCTGAGTGATATATGCAAACTAAAGATGCATTGCAAGCGGCTGAGGCCGACACCATCAAATATATGGAGCTGCATCCAAGGCTATAATAGAGAGGTCATCCGGGCATGTGGGGGGCTACCTGAAGGACCGCCCCCTCATGAGGTCTGAAAAATCTCACACATACCCGAGAATCACTAGTATAATCTGTTGCATCATTGAACCATCGAGTATACGGATCTCGATCATGTTGTAAGGAGCGGGAGCTAAGAAACAATCAAGTCAAAGGGCAATAAATATTCCCTTTTCCTGATCCAAGGTACCGAACAAGAGTGGAAGCTGGAACCAAGATACACCACCCTCTAGACCTGTCTTCTGGAATGAATGATCTCATGTCGACAGAAGGAGGTCTGCCATAGGTGAGGAAATAAAGGGTCCTCAACTAAGGCACGAGAGATAATAGTATAGCAACTGATAGACTGACATCAGGGATGATGGTGGAATGGGGGTAGACTCGATGAAGTATCGGGCTGACGACTTCCCTTGTTAAAGCATGAAGGGCATGGATGACCTGGCAGCAACTGACACAACATCAAAGGGGATAGGGGACAGTATGAGTGAAGGCCAAAGTGTACGACACAAGAGACGGAAAAAGCCATGAAGGATGGAGGACTATGACGAGATACAAAGGGACTCAGGATAGAATCCATGAATGCGATGATGACTCCACTCGGATGCTCTAAACAAGGGTGACTCGATGAAGCTGCCATAGACAATTGGCCCAATAGGGAGCATAAAAACATGACTACAAGGTGGGTACTCACGACAAAATTCAACATGAGCATGGACAAGTATGAAGGTTGAGTGGTGCCCCAAGTACAAGTGTTGCAAGTGAAGAAATTTGATTTTGAGGAGTGGTGAAGTGACCCTTCTCAGAAAAAATGTGTCTTGGTGAAGTATCAAATCACAAAAAACTAACAGATACACATTTTAGAGCTCGGCGACATCTTTCCAATGGTATAGACGGTTTGTCAAACTGAGCTACGGTTTGGCCACAGCGAGCGAAAGAAAATTTTGGGGTTTCTCTTTTAATAAGGCATTTTTCCCTCCAAATTCACTCATTTGCAAGTGTAGTTGTGGTGAATGTAGAGAGGAGAGAAGACCCTAAATATTGCGGTGATCTTAGTGGACAAACCGACCATTGGAATCAAGATCCATCAGTTGTAGATAAGAGGCCTAACCCTACTCTTTCAATTAAGGGGATCAAAATTTCAGTTTAAGCACCCAGAGCTCATGAACAGGCCAGGTTGCACTGTTTGGGGTCCGTTATGCGACTTGGGTAGCAGGTACTAGGCATAAAACTGCGACTTGTCCCAGGAAATGACCTGAAAAGTGCAACCTGTCAGAGAAAGGGGGTTTCAGTGCTATTTTTGGCTAAGAGATGGGATTTTTATGGTGTAGGGGCATAGGTGCTCCCAAGCATGTTAAGTTCGTGCCAAAATGTATTTAGAAAAGGGGAATCTAAACACATTTTTATGATGTGGTGCGCCATTTGTTTCGTTATGGTTATGTAGTTCGAGAAAGGGAATGGAGGATTACCAATCTCTTTTGGTACTACATATATGAAGAAAATGGACTAAGTTTCTGGGTTGGAACACATGGTGTCACTATCCCAAAGAGTGGATTTGGAGATAATGAACTAGTTCTCTCCTAGAAATCCCACAAGTTGGTCAACAACAATGTATAGGGAACTAGGTTGCTGATGTAAGAGGAAGGAATGATGAGGGGGGTCATCCCTAGAGTGATCTGAAGTGATATGGGACTCTAGAGGTTCTTTTAAACAGGGAAGAATTATGGTACCAGAGTCAACACAACCAGATGCACTAGGAGAGTTGTGGAGAATTGCTTCTCCTGGCCTCTGAAATATGGGTGCCCCCTTACCCAAACATTGGGTGTCAATGTAATGGCCACAAGGTGTATTTGGTTCAAATGCATGGGTTCTATGTAAGGGGGGATAGATAAAGTCAGGGGTGGTGACTGCTTTCATAATGTCATCATCGTAATAGAAGATGGGGTGATTGGTGGAAGAAAAACCACCTAATGCGGCAAAGCTACCTGATTCATCATCATGAGAAGTGAGGTTCCCATGCACATCGTCACGAAGGGTGACTGAAGAACAAGAAGATAAGGGATCCACTGATGTTGAGCCCAGGGTGATCGCTGAAGGGAGGTCTAGAGAAATAGAAGGGGAAGTCTCAGAGGGAGTTTCCACAGTGGATCTCATGAATGATGATAGGTAGAGGATGGTGGTCGCAGGCTCCGTCATTTCGACATTAGGAGGAGGAATTTCAATAGGAGCAGGTAAATCCTCAAGTTGGCCTGAAGCATACTACACAAGGACGAGAGAGGCAGACTGGTTATGTTCAATCTCGTACTCCTGAACTACCTCCAAAGAGGTGCAATAATGCGTGAGGCAGGGACAACAGTGGGTATAATGGCCATGGAGATCACACAAAGTACAAGGTTGGTTGGTGTGAATAGTCTTAGGGTTCTTGGCTGCAGTCGAGGAAGAAACAGAGGCTTCAGGGATTGTAGACTCAGGGAATGAAAAATTTACCATGGGCTTGATACGAGGAAATTCGGGACAATGATGGGTGGCATGACCGACAACACCACACAAAGCACACGAGGGGGTACGCTTTGGAGGCAGAGGAGGAGCAGGGTTTGTCTGGGTAGCCTTGTCTTTAGGTGCCTTCTTGCGAGCTTTTCCCCCTTCACCCGAAGCTGTCACAACAGAAGTAGGTTCCTGTTGAGGTGTCTGAGGCATGGTAGCAGAGGGAGGGGTCATGGGGACCGGTTGAACCGAGGTCAAATCAAGATAAGGTTTGGGCTGACCAGGCGGGATTTTGGCTGGGGGATAAATGTACCAAACTGGGATCCCCAGGGTCAGGTTAAGAAGGGATAAGGTAGCCATAACAGGTGCCAAAAATACTCCAGGAGGGGGAGCTAGGAATGGTATCTGACCGGAGGGGTAATGGTCAGGCGGGACAGCTCCGATATGGTTAAGGCCAGGAGGAACTGTGCCAGGAGGGTAGAGAGGCTCATGGGTACCAGTTGTAGATGAGGGGCCTTGAGGAGGGGGTCCTGAATGCTAAGTCGAGGTGCTAGGAGTAGGTTGTGGAGGGCTAAGCTGCTGACTAGTCAAAGTGGGCCGCTTGAGGGTAGCCCAAGACGATTTCATTATGCAAACGTTCGACGAGCTGGGATCAGAGACAAGAGGAGAAAGACTAGGGAAAGAACAATCAAAGAGGATTATTTGTAGACTCCAGGTGAAACACTGATCAGAGGTTCAACTGTTTTCTTATTGGCCATCAAAGAGATGATGGACTCAGGGGAGGTCTGAGACTTCAGTTCATAATATGTCAACTGGTCAATGGTGACAATATTTCCATTGTGAGGAAAGCACATCTTACGGTGAACCGCAAATGGGACAACAGACATCGCATAAGTGTAGCTACGAACCAATAGAATGTTGTAATCTAAGGGGGCATCAATGACTTCTACGTCAACACAAATAGTCTTGCCTGCAAGAGTAATAGGACAATTGCGGAACATGCCAATGGGCTGGGAATAGTGGCCATCCCACGCTCGGAGGGTGATAGTGTAAGGGGCCAACTCAGGAGATCCAAGTTGCTTCCAAACCGAAGTGGACATCACACAGGTGGATTCCCCCTCATCAATGATACAACAGGAGACCTTGACATTCTGGATCTTGAGGAGGATTTGGAAGGTGACGGAAGCAGGAAGGGGGGGATGTTCCGACCGGTCAACATGGAAGACGATCAAATGATCATCTGAATGATCCACAATACCCATGGAAGTTAGTAGAGATTTTTGTTGTGAAGGGCATGACTATAGGAGTTCCAGTGTTGAGATGGTAGCATAGGATTGTTCCAAATCATCTACTATACTATACGAATGGGAAGCTTTTCCAGAAGCAGTGTTTAGGTGTAGCATTCCCTTGGGGATCTTGGCATGAACCTCTGCCTTAGGCTGAGGGATCTGTAAAGGACCATTGGTTGTGGAAAGAGGCTCTGTGGAACTTGAAGAAGGGGGCTCGAGGGAAAACATACCGGGAGGCTTGTTGTATTGACGGGACCGAGTCTGAAGGTTGAGGTAAACGGTAATGGGTTGGTCAGAGTTCATCATGAGAATCTGGTAATCAGAGGTACCAGATGGAGGAGGTTGAGCGATCGCCTGACCTTCAGGGGGTTGGGAAGCCACGAATCCTTGTTGGGGAAAGGATTGGTAAACACATCGGGTTGGATAGGTGAAACATTGGTAGGAACTAAAGGGGAGGCTTGTTGTCCTCACGATGTTGCTTGAGTCTCCCACATCTGACGCATCTGAGGTAAAAGAGGACAATTGTGGGTGTAGTAACCATAGACATCGCAACAAGAACAAGGCTTATTCATGCGAACGGACCTGTCCTACTTGGGTTGAGTGCCCTGTTGCTGGTTAGCAGTGTTAGGTGCATTCCCTTGGGGATTAGGTCCTAGATTACAGGGGGCAGATTGATTTTGGGTGCCTTTCCTCTTCTTTTTGGAAGTAGGAGTATTAGTCACACCCTGCTGTGCATACACCTGCCCTTGGGGGAGGTGGTTGTTATTGCGGGGGTTGAGAAGGAAAGGGATGCGGGGGTGCTAATGCTGGAGGAGTTGGAGCACTAGGATGCAGATACAGGTAATAAGGAGGTTGGGCAACATTGTGGTAAACAGGTTGGGTAAAAGGAGGAGGCATGCCATATCCTGGATACATGCTACCAGGAGAGGGAAAAGTGTCGAAGGAGCTGGCCCCTCCCTGAGGGAAACCATAACCCATGGGAGGATGAGTGTACATATGAGAATGGGCTCCAATGATACCATCGACGGCATGGGATGCCCCCGATGCGTTGGCACTACTGGATCTAGGGAGATCAGGTAAGACGGTATAAACATAACCAGACTATGCGTAGATCAGGTCATATTTTAGCGCAATCTGGAGAGAATCTTCTTCGGTCTTGGGGAAATGAGATGCAACATCTTTTCCGATAGTAGGAAAAAGGGATCTTAGAAACCAATCCATGTAGACACGGTCTTTGAAGGTAGGGGCTCGACATAGGCTCTTTCTTCTCCGCCATTCCTAGACATGATCGGATAGGCGGGTCACAGAAAATTGACGGAAAGAGGTCAAAATTTTGGTACCAGTGTCATAACGAAGGGGAAGCTGGAAGTAAGACAGAAAAGCCTAGGCAAGAGTCACAAAATTATTATGAGAGGAGGAGGCCTGGTCAACATACCACTTCAAAGCTTTTCCAGTAAGCGTATGCTGGAACAACCGAAGACGGACAGAGTCATCGGTGATGGAGTTAGACGAACACCACATGTGGAAAGATCAAACATGTTTGTAGGATCTTCTCCAGCAAGACCTTCAAACTTGGGGATGTCGAAAGGGAGCTTCGTTGGCATAGCAGGCTAACCAGCGTCATGGCATATGGGTTCATTGATTGTTAGGTCCTTATATCACTAGTATAGTCCCTTATTGTTGTTAGTGTAACCCTATTATTGTTATTGTTGTAACCCTGTAACCCCCATATTGTTATTATTGTGCCCTTACATTATTATTGTTAGGTCGGCTAGGATTACATTGTGTCCCCACTAGGATTACATTATGGCCCCATGGACTCCTCTATATAGAGAGGAGGTTTTTTCATTTGTATAATCCAAGAATTGTTCATTAATGTAATGTATGGGAGGTTTCCCCCTAGAAGTGGCTTATTTCTAAGGTGTTGATATCTCTTTTCTTCTCTTTTTGGAGCTGGTTTCACAACATTTGGTCTCAGAGCTTTGGATTCTAGGGTTTCGTTTCCCCAAACAAGCCATCATGGAATTTTCGCTATAACTTTTTTCTACAAAGGTTTAGAAGCTAAAATTTTTAGAGTGCGAAGCCAAAATCTGGAGAAACATCTTGGAAAATTTTCAGAGCTTGGTTCGCAATATTTTCGGAGATATGATCTATGGAAGTTAGGTCTTTTTGCAGGCTCCTGAATTTAACCTAAACAGGTCATCGTGGAATATTTGCTATAACGTTTTTTCTACGAAGGTTCAGAAGTTGAAATTTTTAGGGAGCAGAGACAAAATCCTGAGGAATATCATCCCAAAATTTCAAAGCTTGGTTCGCAAAATTTTCAAAGATATGGTCTGTGGAAGTTAGGTCTTTTGCAGGCTCCCGAATTTTATCTCAAAGTGGTGATCGGGGGAAAATCTTCATAACCCTCTCTCTGAGCATCGGATTGGAATTCTACAAAAAGTGGCCACAATCACATGGACTATAGTTTTCTCTATATCATTTTTAGAGCAGAAAGAGGAAACAGTGACACGTGGCAGGTCGTACAAGTTCGCTCTACTGAACCAATCCATAATTAGGTCATCATAGGAGATTGAGCATAACTTTGTCTTCAAGAATCCAAATCAGGTCAAACTTGTGGCATTCAAAAGAAGCTTTAGAGGGCTACTTCAGGGCTGAATTTCAAATATTGAAGATCTGAAATCACAGAGATAATTTAGTTTCAATATCGAGCTCCTCAAAATCAAGAAAAAAGTGTGTATTTTTTTTCAAATTGCATAAGTCTTGTTTCAAAAATAAGTTCTAGGTGATTCCAAAGGCCTATTGAGCATAGATATCAGTATTGGGTTCTAAAATGCCTCCTAAAAATAATTAAACACCCATTAAGCCTTCAGAGGGATCAACTGTGACTCATGAAGAAGAAGAAATGCAACATGAGATATCAAAAATTCCATGAGCAAGTGCACCAAATTTCGCTATCACAAAGAGCAACAAAAAATGAAATGGAAGTTTTGAAGAAAGGCGTGGAAACTAAGATGGATGGTTTGAAGAAAGGCGTGGAAGATAAGATGAATGATTTGGAAGCTAAGATGGATGGCATGGAAGCTAAGATCGATGAAAAAATGGAAAACATGAAGAATGATCTAAAAGTAGACATCGAAGGTTTGGCAAAGTTGATACAAGAAATGTTTCCTAATGGTGAAAAGATAGTAGAGGAAACTCATGATGAGAACAAAATAAATGTTAATCGTGATTTCATAAACTCTAATGTTGGATTAAATAACCACCATATTCCAAAGATGGATATGAGGAAGTTTGATGGCAAGGATCCCGTAACATGGATACTACAGATGGAGCAATATTTTGATCTCAATAATGTGCAAAACACACAAAAAGTACGCATTGCAACTTTACATTTAGAACAAAATACATTTGTATGGTATCGATGGCTTTGCTCCCGTAAAAAAATTGTCACTTGGTCAATTTTTACGGAGGAAATGATAGCACATTATGAGGATACAAAGTGCAACACCTTCTTTAGCCAATTGATAAATCTCAAACAAAAGGGTTTAATGGGGGAGCACATTGAGGACTTCCAAAAATTGAATATAAGGGTAACTGATATTCCAGAGGAACACAGGATTGATCTCTTCATAGGTATTTTAAAGGATAACATCCAACATGAAGTTCGCGTTTTGGAACCTGATTCATTGGAGAAGGCATTCAGGTTGGCAAGAAAAATTGAATGTAAAATTATGGCTACAAGGAAGCCTACCACTCACTTCTATAAAGAGGGAAGTGTTGCTACTCCTAGATTTCCACAACCTACAAGGTTGACACCACAACAATTGGAAGAAAAAGAGCAAAAGGGCTTTGCTACAGTTGTGATAGAAAATACACTAAAGGTCATAAGTGTGCTGAGAAGAAATTATTTTACATAGATTGTGAAGAGGAGGAAGAAAATGAACAAGAAACTTCAAAAGAAGAGGATATACACCAGGAAGCAACCCTAGAAGAAGAAGAAGTGAGTCCGACCATATTATGTAACGCATTGGCAGGAATTACCACTCCTCAAACTCTCAAGATAGAAGGACATATCAAGAAGAAAAAGGTAATAGTGTTGATTGATTCGGGTAGTACCCATAATTTTATTCATTGTAAGGTAGCCAAGGAATTGAATTGTTTCCTATACCCAGCACCAGAATGTCAAGTGATGGTTGCAAATGGAGGAACTATAAATTGTTCTAGAAAATGCCATAATATCAAGCTAACCATGGGGGAATATGTGTTGACTAGTCCAATGCTTTCCATTCCTATGGGAGGTGCTGATGTTGTACTAGGAGTACAATGGTTACAATCTTTGGGGACGGTAGCTTTTAATTTTTCAAGAACTTTTCTTGAAATTTTTTTCAGAAGGAAAGGAAGTCGAATTACGGGGTATTGAAGGGAAGCCGGGAAGGATAATAAGCTCTAATGTCATGACAAAGTTTCTAAAGAAAGAACAACGAGGCGTAATTGCACAATTATGCTCACTAGAAGTTCCGACATCAAAATCATCTATTTCTGCAGATCTCCAACAAGTCTTGGACAATCATTCCAAGGTGTTTGAAACTCCCAAAGGACTCCCACCTATTCGTGATCATGATCATGCTATTCATTTGATTCCGGGAAGTGTTCCTCCAAACATCAGGCCTTATAGATATCCTTACGTCCAAAAGAGCGAAATTGAACGTATGATTGCAGAAATGTTAGAGGCAGGTATAATTCAACCTAGTCAAAGTTCTTTCTCTGCTCCTGTAGTATTGGTACACGAGAAGGATGGATCATGGCGAATGTGTCCAGATTATAGGGAGCTCAATAAGCTCACCATTAAAGATAAATTTCCCATTCCTTTGATTGATGAATTACATGGAGCAATTTATTTTACCAAGTTGGATCTTCGTTCAGGATATCATCAAATTAGAATGAAGACTGAAGATATTCCAAAAACAACATTTCGAACTCATGAGGGTCATTATGAATTTTTGGTCATGCCTTTTTTCCTTACCAATGCACCTTCTACATTTCAAGGGTTGATGAATTCCATTTTCAAACCCTTCCTTAGAAAATTTGTGCTAGTATTTTTTGATGATATACTAATCTACAGCAGGTCTTGGAAGGATCATGATCAACATGTTGACAGGGTGCTCAAAATATTGGAGGAGAAACAATTATATGCAAAACATCCAAATGTTTCTTTGGAGTACAAGAGGTGGAATATCTAGGTCATATTGTATCTCACGAGGGTGTTAAGGTAGACCCTAACAAAATTAAAGTCATTAACGAATGGAAAGTCCCCACAACCATAAAGTAGTTGAGCGTATTTCTCGAGTTAACAAGGTATTATTGCAAGTTTTTTAAGAATTATGGGAGAATAGCAGCACCTCTAACAACATTATTGAAGAAAGATGCATTTTCATGGACTCCTGAAGCAACTAAGGCATTTGAACATCTTAAAGAGCAATGTTCCTAGCACTAGTCTTAGCTACGTCAGACTTCACAAAAACCTTTATTGTGGAATGTGATGCCTCAAGAAATGGAATTGGTTTTGTTTTAATGCAAGAAGGAAGACCCATTACTTTTGAAAGTCGTTCAATCAAAGGAAAGTATTTACAAAAGCCTATTTATGAGAAGGAAATGTTGGCAATACTACATGCACTAAAGAAATGGATACCTTACCTAATGGGACGACACTTCAAGGTAAAAACTGATCATGATAGTCTTAAACACTTTTTGGAACAAAGATTATCTTTGGAAGAGCAGCAAAAGTGGGTCACAAAGATGTTGGGTTATGACTTTGAAATATTCTACAAAAAAGGGAAGCTAAATGTTGTTGCAGATGCACTCTCAAGAAAGGATGAAGAGGTTGAAGCATTGCTTTGTGCCATTTCTATTATCCAACCAGATTGGAGAACCGAAGCAAGGGATGAATGGAAGAAGGACGAAGAAGTTTGGACACTCATTCAAAAGTTACAGCAAGATCCTAGCACATCTGATACATTTAGCTGGAAACATGATTCCTTATGGTACAAAGATCGCTTATATATTTGCAAGAATTCCCAACTAAAACAAAAGATTCTTTTGGAATTGCACACTTCTCCTTTAGGAGGACACTTGGGATTTTTTAAAACTTACCACAGGGTGAAGAAAGAATTTTTTTGGGATGGCCTTAAATCTGATATTCAAAAGTTTGTGGCGAAATGTTTGGTTTGCCAGAAAAATAAAGTTGAGACAATTAAGACCCTGGGTCTTCTACAACCTTTATCCATTCCAAGTCAATATTGGAAAGATATTTCAATGGATTTTATCACAGGTTTACCTAAGTCTGAAGGAAGGAGTGTCATCATGGTGGTAGTTGACATACTTACCAAGTATGCACACTTTTGTGCATTATCTCATCCATTTAAAACAAGTAGAGTTGCTACTACATTTATGGAAACAATTCAAAAGCTACATGGAAACTCGAAGATTATTGTAAGTGACAGAGATCCCATTTTTACAGGAAATTTTTGGAAGGAATTATTTTCTTGTTTGGGTACTCAACTAGCTCAAAGCTCATCTTATCATCCTCAATTCAATGGTCAAACAAATATAGTGAATAAATGTTTGGAAGGCTATCTTCATTGTTTTGTATCTGATAAGCAAGAAAAATGGGTCAAGTGGTTACCTCTCGCTGAATGGTGGTATAACACTTCCTTCCATACTGCAGCAAAAATGACCCCATTTATGGCACTTTGTGGATATCATCCACCATCCATCACATCATCTTTAAGGGAAAATTCGAAGGTTCAAGCAGTGGAAGATCACATCGAGCATCAGCAAGAAGTTCTCCAACTCTTAAAGGATAACCTTAATTTGGCACAAAATCGAATGAAACAACAGGCAGATCAACATCGTAGCGAGAGAAGTTTTGATGTAGGAGATTGGGTATTTTTACGGCTACAACCATACAAGCAAATGTCCCTCAAGCAAGCTAAGAAGGATAATAAATTATCGCCAAAGTACTATGGTCCTTACAAGGTGTTGCAAAAGATTGGTACTATGGCATACAAATTGGAGCTTCCTACTTCTTCGAGAGTGCATCTAGTTTTCCATATTTCATGCTTAAAAAAGTTTATAGGGGACAAACTTCCAGTTCAAACAATATTTCCAAAACTTGATGAGGAAGGAAAAACCATATTGGAACTGGAAGCAGTCACGGAAACAAGAAATCGACAACTACGAAATCAATCAATGTCAAAGTATCTCATCAAATGGAAGAACTTACCCACCGGAGATTCTACATGGGAGGATGAGAATTTTATACAGAAGCACTCGGAGCTACTCAAGCATTGAGGACAACACTTTTTTGAGGGAGAGGAGCATGTTAGGTCCTTCTATTACTAGTATAGTCCCTTATTGTTGTTAGTGTAACCCCCTTATTGTTATTGTTGTACCCATGTAACCCCCATATTGTTATTATTGTGCCCTCACATTATTATTGTTAAGTCGGCTAGGATTACATTGTGTCCCCACTAGGATTACATTGTGACCCCATGGACTCCTATATATAGAGAGAGGAGGTTTTTTCATTTGTATCATCCAAGAATTGTTCATTCATGTAATGTATTGGAGGTTGCCCCCTCGAAGTGGCTTATTTCTAAGGCGTTGATATATCTTTTCTTCTCTTTTTGGAGCTGGTTTCACAACATTGATCAACTGGTTAAAATCGGGAAGACTGATACTTGCCATATAAGGGAGCAAGGGAGAAGCTAGGATAGTTCCTATTGCGGTCCCGCTAGTAGTATTCCCAGCATTAGGGTCGGGGCTACCACCAGCGTTAGGTCCTGAACCAGACATGGTGAAGATGACAGGGGGAGAGCCGGGGATGGAACCAAAAGGGGAACCCAATGAACTAGAAGCGAAGTCGGAATGAGAACTCAGTGGAGGACTAACTTGAATCCTCTGCGGAGGAGTAAGTTTTCCTAACGGAAACTGAGGATGAAGGCCAAGAAGTTTCCGGGACAAATGCCTTGGGGGTGCAATGATGAAAGAACAAACACAGATCACAAAAGGAAGAGAGACCAACAAGGGCAAGGAGATGCAAGATCAAATGATTACAATGTCGAAATAAGGGCAGAGAGGTGCAGGATCAAATGATTACAATGTTATAGTTTTTTCCTAGCAGTGTTAACCAGGCGCTTCTTCACTTAGGGTGTGTGTGTTAAGTGTGTTAATTTTAATTTTTAAACCCAGAGGTTTGTAGAGAAAAAAAGAAAAAGTGTGTTATATAAATGTAAATAAATCTGCAAATAACAATAAATTAAACTAAATATAACAGAAAATAAACAGATAAAGATGCATCAATCTAAACACAAGGAGGCAGGCTTCTCAACAACTAGTATGTGGGTGGGAAAAAATGTAGTCAAAACACACCAAAATAGCCAATGAATCTAAATTCAGGAGGGACAATTAGCTAAAGGTCTGATATGCTGGAAATAGGTGCATAAAACATAAAAGAACCAGAGGGAAAAGTGCTGCAAATGAGGTGGAAAAAGGCTACAACCTGAAGGGAAACAGAGGGGACACTAGAGGAGGACCAAACAAAACTGAAAATGGGTGTTTTAGATGGATAAATAACCAATCTGAAATGGATCTGAAGGTACAGGATCAAATCTGAAAAAAGGTTGAACACACTGAAATTTTAGACAACCTACTTCAGCTAAACTCCTCCTAGAAAGCTGGAAGCGTACTGAATCCCTAGGGGGCTAGGTTCCTAATTCGACGAGTAAAACAGAGCAAGTACAGGTCCAAAATGGGTGGAGATGGAGGTCAAACAACCCTAAACAGTAGCCCAGACAAACCCATAAAAACCTCAAAAAAATAACCGCAAAAAGTACGAGTCGCAGTTTCTGACCTGGTTTCTGTAGAGGTCACAGGTTTGAAGCTGTTTTTTGCATCCTTGAGGCTCAGGTCACAGGTTTTGGCCCAAAAAGTGCGACCTGCACTTCTGGCACTCTCGGGAGTAGGTTTCAGAAAAAAATTGTCGTTTTAGTTGTGGTTGTTACCTGTCACCTGTGCAATAGGTCCAGAAACACACGGGAGTTAGAATTTTTATTGTTTTAGGGTTTTATAGGTTAAAAAAATATCAAGAAAAGCAAAACGAGAAGTTGAAGAAAAATCCTAGGGTTTGAAGAAGTTGGCTATGCAGGGATCTGAAAAACGACAAAGTTCGTAATCGTAAACCCTTGTGGAGTCGCCAGTTGTTAGGATGAATTATAATCGCAAGTGTACGAAAAAACTTCACTTTAGTTGTGCATAGAAAACAACCCTAATATCAATGGCTACCAATTTCTTTAGATCTGCAGTTAGTTGACCAAGATAAGTGCTACAAAATCTAGATCTATGCAGTAAAGAACATTAAGCAGTAAATAAAGGAAGAGTTGCTCCATGCATCCAACTGACAAGATAAGAATATTTTTAAAGAATTTTTGTATTTTTTGACACCTGGGAAGGGAACATAGAAAGATGTTACCAGTCCCCCTCAATGGGATGGGTTCTTGTATGTCTTTGGCACTTCAGATCTAAGATCTCTCTCTCTTGATGGTGTAGAAAACCCAGATAAAAAAAATGGAACTCAAAGGGAGCTCACAAGAAAAATTGTAGCAAAATATGACAATGATGGAGGATCAAAATCAGACCAAAAGTATAGATCCAGAGTGATCTTCAGGCAACAAAAGGTAGTGAATGAATGAAAAAACCCTTCTATTTATAACAAAATATTGAGTTAGTCTAGATATTGGTGCATAGTTAAAATATTATTAACCAAATCTAGATCCAACTTTTGTGGAATATTTTATTATGTTTGTTGGAGGGAAAAAGAATTTGAATTTGGAAAAATCCCTTTATTTGTAAATAATAAATAAATAAATGATTTATTTATTATCCTAAGAATGTGGTTGAGTAATAATTAAATAAATAATTATTTATTCAATTATTTATAAATGGTTTAGTCAAATTTAACAACGAATATTATATAAATAATTATTCCTAGAAAATAATAAGATAAATAATGATTTATCTCATTAATTTTCTTGTTTTGGGTTAAATATGACCAGGAATATTAATTAAAATGATGTTTAACTAATTATTCCTTGAGGAAAATCAAACAAATAAGGATTTATTCAATTATTCCTCATTGGGTTTCCTGTTTAGACCATAAACAACTTAATAAATTAAGGATTACTAAGTTATTTTTCATAGTGAAAGCAATTTTACTTAGGCTAAAATTGGTTGTACATGGTGTACTTTGGTCCATCTAATAGTAACAAGTTAGATGACAAAAAATTGGTGTAACACATGCCCCCCAATCTTCGTTTCATTCACCCAAGTAGATTACTGGATACTAACAGGTGGATGGAACGAAGGTTCATTTACAAGATCAAGTGAAAGACTCGAATGGGAATTTATGAAAACAATATACTCTTTGCGTCCATATAAATAGGAGAGAGTTTACAACCATAAATAGCAGATGACTTTGTAGATGTCTCCCCAAGTTGACTTGTCCTTCCTTGTCATAAAGCACGCCTCAACATCAACCCTAATGCATGACTATGATTACTCCTTTAGGTTCAAGGCAACAACATGAGGGAAGTATCAATCTCCAAAAGCTAACCCTGATGCTATGGATGGCATTAAATTTATAGTAAAAGTGAGGTAGTTTAGAATTTACCATTATGGGTTTGAGATCCACATGTGATGGGAGGATGAACTCAAGGGACAAGCGATGAAGTCTCCAAGATAGGTTCAGATAGAAGCATTCTAGGATATTTTGTAAACAATTTTGTATAACTACTTCACTCTTTGAAGTATTAGTGTGGAATAAATTGCTGAAGATTTCTATAGTCATTTTTGTTGGACTTAAAGGCTTTTGTGTTGCAAATTTCGAGTAGTGGACTGGATCAGATCAAATAGCATTATATTTCAGGATTCACGTGATGAGCCATTGAAGTGAAATATTTTCTACTTGTCATTGTTTATCTTTTTTTTTTATGCATCCATATATGTGTTCCAAATTTGAATGATAAATCAGGAGTATTATTTCAATATTTGTTAAAAGCACCTTGTCTTTACTGTTTATCATTTCTATGTTTTCTTTTGATTTCTAGAGTAGGGAACCCTTTATTTCTCCCTCTATTTTTTAACCTTTGCCTACTACTTCCTTTTTCCGGATCAAAGAACCCTTCATTGCTCTTTATCCCGATCAAACCACTTCACCAAAACAGCCTTCCAAGATCTTCAAAGACTTATCTATCTTGCCCTAAAACATTTGACTTTTTGACCTTGATCCTAGTTCTCTCTGCTTGACTTTTGACTCCTTAGCCCAATGGAAAATCATATTTCCCACTATCCATCTCATTAAGTGATTTTTCCCACCAAAGCAAACCAAATTGCACAATCATAACTAGCATAATATCTTATAATCAAAACAAAGTTAAATCTTACAGAGAGAGCCCTCTCTGAACCCTAGGAAGGCTAGATCCTAGACTTTAAAAGTAGGTTTATGGTTACCTCTAGTGTTCTTAAACTTGGGAATTACTAGAGTGATAACATACTGGCGACCATACTGGGGAACTAACCAATCCTCAGTTTTAAAATAGGTCTTAAGGAAATATTTTTCATTATTTTTTTGCCTTTAAGAGTGTTTTAAGAGTTGTGAGTATGATTTTATAAAAAACTGTAATTTTGGCTTCTAGAAAAAATTACTATACCAAGTCTAACCCAGATCCTAAACTTGTTGTTATAGTAGACAATCCGGACAGAATTTAAAAAAAAAAAAAAAGAGAGAAAAAAAAAAAAAAGATAGAAGATTTAGATGCTAAAATTTCATTAATTAAAGCCAATTCATTACCACAAGAGTTAGTAAGTTTACAAGATATATAGTTTGATCTGAAATTTGAAAATTCTTTGTTCAGAAGTAAATCAGAATCTGATTTAAAAACTGTTGTTATAGACCCTGTTTTCATTTCATTTCTTGAGGCAAAACAGGAAAATATTACAGTAGATTTTGAATTAAAGAAAGTTAAAAATCAGGATAAACTTGAAGAGATAAATGCTACTATTCTCAAAGAAATAGATGAAGCTATTAAATTAGCTCAATTGTTAGCTTACACATATAAAACTTCTATTTCTCATTTAGATACCAATACATCATCTATAGTTTCAGCTACCATCCAATCTATAGATCCATTTATCCCTAGACAACCCTTATAACCTATAATATTATTTCCAGCATCTCCTACATCAACTACATCTACTAGTTTATCTTCTGCAAATTTAAATTCATCGTTCTCATTTCCTAGTGGTTCCTTATATATCCCAGTTTCATTTCCCAGCACCTCCACTTCATCCTTTAGTTCATCCACTACTTTTTCTAGTTCACCATCCTATATTTCAGTTTCATCAGTTTCTTTTTCAACTATATCAGCTAGTACTACTAGTTCAGCCCCAAGCACTTCCAATCTACCCCCAAGCCAAGCTAGAATTCAAGCTATGGCTGCTATATATGCTCCCCTAGTTCTTCCAGGACAATTACATGACATGCCTCATGATTACCAAAGTAAGATCCCACAATTTGATGCTACTACACAGTACATTGCCCAGCAGCACATAAATAAAATGACATATTACTTTGAACTCCATGAAATAGATGATTCTGGTGTACAAATGAGATTGTTTGCACAAACATTAACATGGGAAGTCAAAAAATGGTTTAAAGGTCTTACTGCTGGTAGTATAGCTGACTTATCAATTTTTCATAGATTATTTTTAAATAAATGGGAAAAGAAGAAAAATCCACTCCAAATATTGTATGAATTTGTTGCAATGAAAATAGCTCCTAATGAATCAATACAAGACTACTACACTAGATATAACAATGTTTACAATACAATTCCTGTAAATCTCAAACCTACTCCTGAATCTGTCTTACTTAAATTCCCATATGGATTTGACACTGACATGGCATATCAGTTAAGAGAGAGAAATCCATAAACTTTAGAAAGAATGCAAACATATGTTGTAGGTGTAGAAATTAACATTTCAGCTAAAAAGGCCAGATTCAGGAATGAGATAAGAGTAACCATGAATGAAGAAGCCTCTAGTTTAGACACAAAAATAGATCAGTTAGCTAAGACTTTAGAGAGAATGATATATAGATTAGATAACATAGAAAGAAGACCTCAATGGGATAATCAAAAGAAAATGAGAAATCCCAATTTTAGGAAAAATACAAATTCAGGAAAATCAAAAGAATCATCTCCAGATCAAACAATAAGACCCCCATTTCAGGAGAACTATGCTGAAAGTTCTCAAAACAATGTAGATGATGAAGATACCATAAATCTAATGGGTATAAATGAAGATAACACTATCTTTCTCACTCAAGAAGATTAAGAGTTATTTGAAATGCAACAACTTCAATTAGATTCAGGTGAATCATTTGACTACAAGAAAGGTTATGATTTTGCTATAAACGAAGTACACAAGCAATATAACCTTAGGAGTAAGAAAAACACTGAAACTTATACTAAAAAATCTCCTCAAACTAAAAATAAGAAAACAGTAGAAGCCCCAATAACAAAAGTTCTGCAAATTCTCCCTAGGGAAAATAGGCAAAACTCTAATTCATCCCACAAAGTTTCCAACCCCAAAATTTCACCATGTCCAAATATTGTTGACATAACAGATGAAGTTCCTCAAGCTACAAAAGATTCACAAAAATCTGTTGCTGCAAAAGCACCTAATTATGCTAAAACATCAAACTTAGAGTCCAAAACATCCATTGTTGATCCAAAATCAGTAGATCCAAAAGCTGCCACTGAAAAAACAGCTCTTAATACTTCAAAATCTGAAAAAACATCTACTACTTCTCAAACCACTCCTGAAAAGAACACTAGGAGCAGTAAGACACAAGAAACTCAAACAAAAAATGAAAAATAATTGTAGAAAAACAAGATAAACCCACTCAAACTATAGTTACTAAGGAAGAGTTAATTCAAATAAGTAAATCACAACCTTCATTCAATATACAAAATGAAATTGCAAAGTTAAAAATACCAATTCCTTTAACAGAATTAGTAAAACATGATTTGTATAAAACAACAATCACTGAAACATTAAACATGAATGATGGAGAAGACTCTATAAACTTGAATGATGATCAACCAGAGTTGATTTTTAGCCGTGATGTAAATGGAAAGCATCAAGATGGAGCAGTTCCTCCATTTTACATCAGTTTAACTGTTCATGACCAAATTTTACACAATGCAATGTTAGATTCAAGAGCTTCACATAATCTAATGCCCAAAGCAATAATGGAAACTCTAAATTTAGACATTACAAGGCCTTACAAAGATTTATTTTCATTTGATTCAAGCAAAGTAAAATGCCTAGGTTTAATTAAAGATTTGTGTGTAACATTAGTTGAATATCTTGGTAAGAGTATACTAATGGACATTGTAGTAGCTGATATCCCACCCAAATATGGAATGTTATTATCTCGCTCTTGGGGAGCAAAATTACAGGGATCTCTACAATTGGACATGTCTTATGCTACTATATCAGTCTTTGGTCAACCAAAGAAGCTTTATAGGGAAACATTGATGAAATATATGGTAAGTAGTGCATCAAGATCAATAAATTACTCAATTTATGCTACACCTATTGATCTAGATTCTTTCATATTATGTGACTTTGAAACTGATAATGAAATCAAAACTGAACTAAAGGACCAAAAGAAAACACAAAACAATGACAATATCTTTCATGAATCTTTATGGCATTTATATTTTGATGGCTCAGTAAACAAGTTAGGAGAAGGATCAGGAGTTTGGATAACTAACATTGAGAAAAATCATGCAAAAGGTCATGCTTTCACACTGAATTTTAAATGCACCAACAATATGGCTGAGTATGAAGCCCTCATTTTAGAACTTCAGATTATCAAAAACTTAGGAGGCAAAAGAATAAAAATAATAGGAAACTCATAGTTGATTGTAAAACAAATTAAAAGTGAATATTCTGTTTACAATCCTAGACTAGGCCGATATAAAGAGATTGTATTAGATTTGATTGATGATTTGTTGGAATGCAATTTCTCTGCAATACCTAGAAAGCAAAATTTACAAGCACACTCCTTAGCAACTTTTGCTAGTACTTGTAATTTACCTTTTCAGCCCAATCAAAAATATACTGCAGAAGTAAAACACAAACCAATAATTCCAAATAACCTCAAATATTGGCAGATTTTTTCACAAGAACAGCAAATTTACCAATTTATGAATAATGAAGGTGAATTTCAGAACTGTAAAATAGACACTGATTGTACATTAGATCAGAATTTAGATAGTGAAATAGATTTGAATAATATAGATGTAAATAAAGTAAAGTTTGCTAGACCAATTAATTTTAGAAAATCAAATATAGATAACTTAGAGAGAATAGAAATTGATGAGATAATTGATGATGAATCTGAAATATTAAATCTCAAAGATAATTTCTTACCAAAAGGTTTAACTCCTTTAGAAGATTTATTGACTCAAATGATATTTCTAGAAAACCCAAAATGGAGCCACTTAGATATGACATTGAGGAATGCAACATAGGCACAAAGTTAAAACCCAAAATGATCAAACTTTCCAAAGCCTTACCTCAACAAGAAAAAGAAAAATATATTGCTCTTTTTAAGGAATTCCAAGATGTTTTTGCTTGGAGTTATGAGGACCTAAAATCCTATGACACCAACATAATTCAACATAAAACTCCTACAAAAAGAATATCAAAAGCCCTTTAAACAAAAGTTAAGGAGAATCAATCATGTTTTGATGCCCTTAATAGAAAAGGAAATAAAAAGAATGTACGATGCAAAGATAATTACACCAATCAGATATTCTGATTGGGTTTCTAACCTAGTTCCAACCAGAAAAAAGACAGGAGAGATTAGATTATGTGTTGATTTTAGGAATCTAAAAAAATTATCCATAAAGATAATTATCCTTTACCAAAAATGAATCACATTTTACAAAGGGTAGTTGGTTCTTCTAGGATTTCACTTTTAGATGGATTTTCAGGATACAACCAAATTTTAGTCCAACTAGAGGATCAAGCTAAAAAAGCTTTTACTACTCCTTGGGGCACTTTTATGTATGTAAAAATGCCTTTTGGTTTAATAAATGCAGGGGCTACCTTTCAAAGAGCTATGGATATAGCCTTTGCAAAGGAAATTCATGAATTTTTAGTGATTTACTTAGATGACATAACTGTATTTTCTAAGACTGATTATGAACACTTGAATCATCTTAGATAAGCCTTTTTAAAATGCAGAAAGTTTGGCATCTCTTTAAACCCTAAGAAAACCTTATTTGGATTAGAAGAAGTTAAGTTACTAGGACACATAATTTCTAAGGAATGAATTAGAATAGATCCTGCAAGAATAGAAGCAATTCTTAACATCAGTCCACCAAGAAACATAAAAGAGTTACAAGCCTTTCTAGGAAAAATTAACTTTTTAAGAAGATTCATTTCCAATTTAGCTAAAATAATTAGAGAATTAAACAACATGCTTCAAAAAGATTCAGTTCTTAAATGGACTATTGAGGCCAAACAATCATTTGAATCCATCAAACAGGCCTTAACCAAAACTCCACTTCTTAAAAGTCCTGATTTTAAAAAGGATTTCATCATTTTTTCATTTGCTTCAGAACACACCATTGCTGCAGTTTTACTGCATAAAAATGATCAGGGTTATGAACAGCCCATAGCTTTCTTTAGAAAAACACTTAGAGATTCAACTTTGAAATACAATATCATGGAAAAACATGCCCTAGCTTTGGTAAAGGCCATTAAAGATTTTAGAGTGCACATAATCTATTCTCACATCATTGCCTATGTCCCAAATGTAGTGGTAAAAGACATTCTAACTCAGGATGGTCCTGATGGTAGAAGAGGTAAGTGGATTGCCAAAATTTTAGAATATGACATAGAGATAAAACCCACAAAACTGATAAAAGGTCAAGGTTTAGCCAAACTTATGGCTGAATCAAATTGTCATGCCCTAGACATAAATTTTATTGCCCAAGTAGATGATCAGGAAGAGATGGTGACTCCAGAGATCAATGAAGTATTTTCAGACACACCATGGTATGCAGATATCATATTTGTATTACTAAATTTACAAGCTCCTCCTAGATTATCAAGAACAAAAGCTAGATTTTTAAAGCTTAAAGTAGTAAGATTTTGTATATTAGACAATGTACTTTTTGGAAAGATCATAGTGGGATTTTGTTAAATTGTTTGTTAAAAAAAGAAGCTGACAAAGTATTACAAGAATTTCATGCAGGTGACTGTGAAGGACATCTCTACTGGAAGACTACTGCAGAAAAAATACTGAGAGCCGACTTTTACTGGCCTATTTTGTTTGCAGATGTTAAAAGGTATGTGACCTCCTGTCACAAGTGTCAAATATTTGAGGGTAAGAAAAAGTTGTCGCACCTACCCTTAAAGCCCATTTCAACTGAAATACCATTTCAACAATGGGGTCTTGACTTCATTGGAGAAATTCACCCCCCATCTTCAGCCCAACACAAGTGGATTCTGACAGCCACTGATTATTTTACCAAGTGGATTGAAGCCATACCCTCTAGTCAAGCCACAGATACTGTCATTATCTCCTTCTTGGAAAGCAACATACTTTCAAGATTTGGATGTCCTCAAAAGATAATTACTAAAAATGCAGCAGCATTCAAATCTAAAAATATAATTTACTTTTTCCATAGATATCACATTACCCTAGGCCATTCTACTGCATATTACCCTCAAGGTAATGGCCTAGCTGAATCTTGAAATAAGAGCCTTGTAAATATCATCAGAAAATTACTTGAAGATTGTTAGCTCCCTATAAATTGCAAGATTGGCAAAGTCAAAATGCAGAGAGAACACTATTTCAACCACTTTTGGATTCTAGGATCTAGCCCTCCTAAATCCGGAGAGGGATCTCTCCAATAAAGTGCAAAGATTGATTTATCTTTAAAGCTTTCGGGTAATGATATTAGGCTAGTTATGAAGAATGAGGGTTTTTGTTTGTTTTGAATGGTTGAGCATGATTATTATTTGAGTGGAAAGTCCTAAAGGAAGAGTTTCAAAGGTGTGAAGTTGCAAGCAATCAGAACAAGTTTTGGCTAAAAGATAGATATAACGTTGTTTTTTAGTCCATTGGGATATGGAGTCATAATAGGGCTTTAATTGAGCAACAACTTCAAGAGTGATCCAAGGGGAAATTCATCTATATCACAAGATCATTGAGATTAAAAATATGGAATGGAAACAATAAAGTTTTGGAGGGGTGGAAACAGATAAAAATTTCAACTAGGATTTATAGTCTATCCAAACAAGAAAAGCCTCTTAAGTAGCTGTTTAAAACCAACCAAGAACAGGGCTCACCATAAATTTCTTGGGCAAGTTCGTATTAAAGCAACTCAATAGACAAACAATCCAGTAATCCGCATAATTACCTTCAGAAATTATGAAAACACATAAGAGAGACAAAATGCAACTTAAGATCAGATAAGATACTTTTAAATCTAGTCTGCTTTCAGCATACACCTAGGGAAACTTCCAGAATCTACCTTTGGAGAAAGAAGCTAGAAAACAGGGCACACCATCACTTTTCTAGTCTAACTTTAATAAGCAAATAATGGAAATAACATTCAAGAACAATGTTTAAAGTAAACAGTAGGACGAGGGAATGCCAGCATTCCTAATTACTTGACCGTATTGAATCATTCTTAAATACACAATATAGAGGAAAACATTGAGATAAAGCTTATTAGTCAGAGAAGGGTATTGTAAACATTAAATCCTAACTCTATGCTTGATGTTCTTTATTAGAGAATAAATGGACAATATGGCATACACAAAAGGAAAACAATTACACATAAAGGAGCACTTCACCAGTGATATAGACCAGGATCCCAAGAAACAACTTGTTATTGATGTCAAACCAGTTATAGTCTTCAGGTCCAATGTTTTAGTTCAGCAATCATCTTCACTTCTCAGCCTAACTATTCAATCACAAACAGAGTTTCAAGAGCCTTTGAATACTATTTACACATAGAAAGTTTCGAGCACAAGTATATTTCAAAGTTCTGCAACCAACATTGTTTCATCTTCTACAGAAGTATTTATAGAAGACATGAGGAGATGGGATGGGATAAAGATCTTCAGGGTTCAATTAATATAGATTAATACTTCTCGGCCTTTGAGGGGCTCAATGGAGAAGTTTACAGATATGTCGTCTGTATTAACTGTTTTACATTTAAGAAATAAGCTCGGTGGAATGATTTTGTTGACTTTAAGGCTTTGTGTCACCTTGTAATAACTCTGCTGATATTTTTTGCAATAAATATTTTGACCGAATTAACTGTTAGACTGCATCGAGGCAAATATCTGATGTTCTGGTCATAACTCGGCCCTCTGTTGAATGCTTTGAGGCTACAGGTGGCAATCTGGTAGCTGAGAGGAATCAATTCGCCTCTGATGTGGAAGTGGAGGCATCCTCTGTGTACAGATATTTTTGATTTGTCTTTAAATGTATTTAATTTAGTGGATTATGATTTTGATTTCCGATCTTAGCCGTAATCCACCCAATCTGTATAATTAATCTTCAATTCTTCATCTCTAATTTGTTTGGGTCTTCAACACTGATACTCTTTGATTGTTTTAATTCTCTGTGTCTTGTTGATGTGCAGGTGCGATAGGGGCTTTATGGAGCTGCCAGCGTTCATGAGACACTGGCAAACGTGATGATGCAACCCTGTGGAGCAATCTCTTTGATAAACAAAAATCCTGAAGGGTCGTCACCCTTGGCTTTATTTTCTTTTCAAAATCATATGGAAAACCTTTAGGACCTGCAAAATACACAAAATAATTAAGAAATCCTGCGTATTGGGTAAAAACTTCTTAGGAAGGTGTGGTTAAGAGCATGGTCGTTGGATGACAGCATCTAATGGTGGAGATTTGTTCGGGGGGTCAAAAGGGAAGCGGTGGGAGCAAATGGTGGAGTTTTTAAGTTAGGGTCGTTGATCTTGCAGAGATCAACGGTTGGGAGAAACCGGGGTATTATAATGGAGAATGGCCGCTTTATGTGAGAACAGAAGAAATATAAAGGAAAATATCAAAAATCCCTTTGGGTGGAGGAAAAACGCATTGAGGAAAATTGGGGTTTCTTAGATGATCGTGGGTCGTCGGATTAGATTAGACCCTGAGATTAACGGCGGAGATTGCTTGTTGAAAGCTCTTGGAGTATGGAGAAGGGCGATAGTGTAATGGGAGATTAGATCTGAGCTGTTGATCTACAGAGATCAACTGCAAGGGGCACACACGACAAAACATAATGCAAATGGAGAAAGCGGTTTCAGGAGGGAAAACCGGTAGTATCGTGTGGCAAAATGGGAGAAAGGTGGTTTCACCTTTTCGAACGCGATATGCGTTAGGAGGTGACACGTGGAATTTGAATACCACCCATATCGCGTAGCCCTCTGAGAATTAACGTTTGTGCTTGAATTTGCGCGAAAATGCACGCTGGCTGTTGGATCTAAGGTCTTAGATCGGATGGTAGGGAGTGAGCGCGATATCGGCAAGATGCGCGGGCATATAGCATGGTAGGGTGGTTTCGTTCTGAGCCGCAGGATCAAAAATTGGACGGCTAAGATCAAGACTGGAGGGAGGCAAGACCCACAGGGGTCGGGCCCGTCGGGATTTATCTAGGCCGTCAGATGTAAGGATCAATGGTGGAGATTGAATCTAGGCTAAATGGAAAAGTAAACGAGGCGGAGAAAGGTTAAATATGGGTCGTTGATCTGCAGAGATCAACGGCTGTGATTGGCCGAAATTTTTTTATAAAGTGGGGTTATGAATTTAACCAAAGTTGAGAGGATTGATCTAGACCGTCGGATGTTGACACGTGGACAGCCCAGATGCAATCGGGACTTTGTGATCGGCGGGGGGGAAAAACTGAATGGCGCCGATGCAATTGGCTTTGGGCCATCGATCTGCAGATCAGATCAACGATGGAGGATGGATCGGAAGGCAGCCAATCGGGGTTTGCGAATAAAATAAGAAACGCGCCCAATGATATTCTCCGATGCGAGAATGCGCAGGCTGTTGATTGGTCCAAGATCAACGGTGGGGAAAAGGGTTCGACCAATGAACGGCGGGTTTAATGTAAAACATAGGAAAAAGGGGTTTTTATGTTTTACAAAGGAAAAAATCAATCGGGAATGGTATTTTGCAATGTGTTAAGCGCCCGATTGCGGGCCCAAGGGTTATATGAAGCGGAAAAAAGGCTCGGGGCTTATAAACATAGGCCAATCAGATTGGAAACTTTAATATGACAAAAAGACTTGCGCGCACCAAATGTTTCTGATGCGATAAGAGCCAAATGGGTTTAGCACTTGGTTCTAGCACCAGGGCATATGTGGGTAAGTGGTTTAGGTCTTAGCCCAAAGGGGCTTAAGCCTTAATACTGAAAAGTGTATTTTTATGATTTTTTCAAGGTTTTCTGATGGATTTGGGGGTTTCGATAAGGTTTAAAAGTGAGTTTTAAACCTTATAAAATGGATTTTATGAAGGGAAGAAGGGAAAGTATGAAAAATAGAGGAACTTTGTGGGGAAAAAAGGGGTAAAAATGAAGGTTAATTTGAATTGAAAGGAAGGGAAAAATGGGGAGAAAGGGATTTTTGCAGCAGTCTTTTCTTCATGGAAACAACAGAATTTCTGAGTTTAAAAGGGAAACAGAAGTGAAGATTAAAGAAAGGGCATGATGTCTTCAGGAGTCTTCAAGAGATAACAAATTTTTTCAATAAAAATTGCTTCTTGAAGGCTCCAAAAATGATTTAGCCACCTTTTGATATAACAAATTTTATAGGTGGCTAACAGTGGCTCCACTTGGGGATGGTGCCTTCTTGAAGGCATCAAGAACTTTAGACTTGCATTCTCAGGGGATTGATTAGTGCCTCATCCATTGGGCTGCATTTTCCTTCACTTGGATGATCTTCTTTGCTCTGAAAATGTTAGCAGCCATGAAAAAACAATGGATATTCATCAACACAAGCTTTCTACCTACCCAATCCTACTGATCTAACATTTTTTCTTCTTTAGAGTGCACTTGGATTGGAAAACTCTTTTACAACATTTTATTCTTTTGAAAGCAAAAATCTAATCTATTTCTACTTCTTATTTTTCCATGAACTCAGATTAAATAATTGAGTTCATATGCTTCTCTACCTAATCTAATAATCTGTTAGGATTAAACAATCTAACAGATTTTATTCTCTGATTTCTAAAACAGAAATTTAAAAGCATACAAGTTAGGATTGAACAGTCTAACTTGCTGTTGATATATGGCATAAAAAAGCTGCACATAGATATTATTTTACAGAAAATTAAATCAAAATGGAAGGTTTTAAGATCTAAAAATTTAAAGCACGGCTTTCTCCTTTTCCAGCTCTGTTTTTTACTTCTGTTTGAGTTGTTTTTCCTTTATCAACTAGTTCAGATTTTGAGCTGATTAGAACTAGTTTTACCTCTATTTTGACTCAGAATTTTAAACAGATAGGAGTCATTCTTCTTTTGAAAACTTAGGTTCAAATTTTGAGCTTGTTTGAACCTTTAATTTCTAGCCTAGTCTACCTACTGATAAGCCAAGATTAAGTTGTTTGGCACATCGAATTCACGAACCTATTAGTTAACAAATTAAAAATAATTAGTCAAGATTAGGCTGTATGACTAATTAGAAGTGTGTTTTCAAGAGTGGCATTTGAGCTTGCACACTCTCAGACTTTGTTTTTCTCTTTTTGGTATGGGGCTGTACCTTTATTGTTTTTACAATCTGCCCTCTTTTCTTTCTTCTATTGTTTTTGTATTTTTGATTTTTCTAACTTTGAATGCAATGATGGGTGAAATATTTATAATGAGAAAAAAGATAAAAGGCTTCAAAACATGACATGGATCAAGAGAAGTAATGTTTAAGCATCCTGCCATTGACAGGACCCCCAAACAGTTCTGCTCCATTCAACTCCTGCAAGAAAAAGTCATTGTTACCAACAACAGAATGAATGAGATAAGGGCCAAGCCATAAGCTGTCAAATTTCCCATGCTTGCCCTTGTCTTCCCTCCTTGAGTCCCACTTTAAAACTTTGTCCCCAACATTGAAATTGATGGCCTTTGTTCTTCTGTCAAAAAGATTTTTAATGTTGTCCTGCTTCTGTAATGCTTTGTTATAAACCTCCTCTCTGGTTTGCTGAAGATGAATAGTCTGATTTATCCTTCTGATCATGTCATTGTCTCAAACTGAACCTTTTGAATCAACTTCATAACTGGTACACCAAGGCTGGTAGGAAAAATTGCATTTGTACCATACACAAGCTGGTAGGGTGACATTCCAATAGATTTTTTAAGTGTCAATATGTCAGCCCAAAGTGCATGAACAAGCTTTGTGTGCCAAGACTTCTTGTTTTCCTCCAACAGCTTCTTGATTATGTTCACAAAACTCTAGTTTGAGGATTCTTCTAGTCCATTACCTTGAGGGTAATAGGCCGTGGAATGACCCAACTTAATCTGATATTTGTGACAGAACTCAACCATCTTCTTTGATCCAAATGCTACTACATTATTAGTGATGATATTTCTAGGAAAGCCAAATCTAGAGAGGATATTAGTCTCCATGAATTTTATGATGATTGAGTCATTGGTTTGCCTAGAAGGGATGGCTTCTATCCATTTGGTGAAGTAGTCTGTGGCAGTGAGAATCCATCTATGTTGGGCAGAGGAAGGTGGATGGATTTCTCCTATGAATTCAACTGCCCACTGTTAAAAAGGAGCTTCAACAGTGATTGGATGCAGAGGTAAGGGTAGCAGCTTCCTTTTGCCTTCAAAAAGTTGACATTTATGACAAGAAATGATCATCTTATGTACATCAAGAAAGAGAGTAGGCCAATAGTAACCAGCCCTTAGGATTTTTTTGGCTGTTGTCTTCCACTATAGGTGGCCTCCACACTCTCCTTCATGGAACTCGTGCTTAACCTTCTCTGCATCATACTCAAGCAAACATTTAAGAAATATCCCACTTGCATTTTTCCAATAAAGACATTTATCTATAATGCAATAGTTTATAGCTTTTAACTTCAAAAACCTTGCCTTTGTTTTTGTCAAACTAGGAGGTGTGTTCAAATTAAGCAAAACATAAAGAATATCAGCATACCAAGAGAAATTCATAAAATGGTCTTCAACTATGGGAGTTGATATTTCCTCTTGTTCATCTAAAGCATTAATTATATTCATATCAAGAACTTCAAAATTTGATTCAGCCATTAATCTAGCTAGACCTTGGCCTTTGATGAGCTTAGTGGGCTTTATCTCTAAATCATATTCAAGAATAACCACAATCCACTTACCTCTCTTACCATCTGGGTCCTGTGTTAGAATGTCTTTCACAACTGAATTTGGGACAAAGGCAATGATGTGTGAAAGCAAGATGTATACTCTGAAGTCTTTTAAAGCCTTAACCAAAGCAAAGGCTTGTTTTTCCATAATGTTATACTTCAGGGGTGCATCTCTCAAATCCTTGCTAAAGAATGCAATAGGCTACTCTTGTCCTTGTATATTTTTCTGTAAAAGGACAGCAGTTATTGTATGTTTTGATGCGAATGAAAAAATATAAAAATCTTTTGAAAAATCAGGACTGATTAGGACCGGTGTTTTGGTTAATGCTTATTTCACCAGTTCAAAGGACTTCTTTGCTTCCAAGGTCCATTTAACCCCTTGCTCCTTCTTTAGCATGTTTGGAATGTTTCTAAGGAGCTCAACAAAATTGGGTATGAACCTTCTCAAGAAATTAATCTTTCCAATGAAAGATTGGAGTTCCTTGATGTTTCGAGGATGATATATTTGCAATATGGCCTCAATCCTCTTCGGATCTATCTTAATACCCTCTTCTAAAATGATGTGCCCAAGAAGTTTACCTTCTTGGAGACTGAATAGTGTTTTCTTTAGGTTTAAAGATATCCCAAACTTTCTACATCTCTCGAAAACTGTTCTCAAATGTTCTAAGTGCTCTTCATATGTCTTTGAAAAAACAGTAACATCATCAAGGTATATAATGATGAAGTAGCCCAGTTCTTCCGAGAATGATATGTCCATGGCTCTTTGAAATGTTGCACTAGCATTCATTAGACCAAAGGGAATTTTCACATACATGAAAGTGCCCCATGGTGTAGTAAAAGTTGTCTTTAATTGATCATCAGGGTGAACTAAAATCTGATTATACCCTGAGTAGCCATCAAGCAAAGAAATTCTTTTAGAACCAACTACCCTTTGTAAAATATGGTCCATCTTGGGTAAATGGTAGTTGTCCTTGAGTGAAGCTTTTTTTAAGTCTCTAAAGTCTCTACCAACCCACAATCTCATGTTTTCTTCTGGTCGGCACCCAGTTAGACACCCACTCGAGAATATCTAATAAGACAGCATGCAGAAACTACATTACATATTCTTCAGTCTCCTTCTCAACCAAAGGTAACTGAACAGGGTTTATTCTGCACAATTTTTGTTTAAATGGCTTTTGGTTTTCCTTGAGAAAAATTTTGTGTTGAATTATTTCAGTGTCATAGGATTTCAAATCTTCGTAACTCCACGCAAAAACATCAGAAAATTCTTTAAACAGCTCTATGTATTTGAGTTTAATGTGAGCTGGTAAAGTCTTAGACAGTTTGATCATCATTGGTTTCAGTTCATTGCCTATATTACACTCTTCAACTTTAGTCTCTACAGGCTCCAGTTTTGGCTTCTTGGCCACGTCGTTGAAATCAAACAACTCTTCTAAAGGGGCTAGCCCCTTTGGCAAACTGTGATTGTTAGACTGCAGAGTTTCTAAGTCCTCTGTTTCTAACTCTGCAATCATTTATGTTGTGTTTTCAAGTTTGCTAGATAACAGGTTTACATTAGCAAGCTCAGGAGTCTTTTCTTCTTCATCAAGAAAATTTTCTTCACTGTGGCAGTCTGTTTCATAGTCTGAATCCGAACTCGGTAGTTCGAATTCATTTCTGAGCTGCATGAAGTCTTCTATTTGTTTGTCTCCATCAAGCACTTTCCAATACTTGTCATTATCAAGAATAGTTGGTCTGAATTTAATCTGAATTGTGCATTCTTTAGTTTCATATGGCATTAAGCATGTTCTAGCAGCAAAGGCTAAGCTGTGGGCCATGATATTTTTTCTTCTCGGGACAAAAATCAATTTGGATTCCTCAAAATTTTTCAGCAAATCCATGACATCGTTTCGATAGGCTCTAAGTCTAGGGTGCTTAGCGTTGTATTCCCCATTGACCTGCCTAATGATTAATTCTGAATCCCCATGCACTTTAATTCTTTTGGCTCCTAATTTTTTCAACAAATGTAAGCTTCAACCAAGGAGTTATACTCGCCTATGTTATTCGAACACCGGAAGTTTAATCTCGAGAAATACTTTATGTGTGGTTGTTCTCGAGTGTTGCGTATCCAGGACACACGCACATTTTCTCCTAGTGCGGAGACCGGAAACAAGGATGCTACCTCCAGAGGACTAGTCTCGAGTTCATCTGTTTGATTAACATCCTCTACAACTAAAGTTCTTTTAGATTGTTCTTGAGTATCAGCACTTAGTTGAACTTGTTTTGACTCCTCAGGATTTTCACTGCTTTGAGGAATACTTTCTTGACTGTCAAGGTTTAAAAGCAATGGATGCAATACTTGTAGCTCAAGACCTGTGTTTGGTTTGCTAAAGTGCTCAACTGTAGAAAACTGTTTAGAAATTTCTGCGTCTTCTTTCTTCTCCTCCCTATCGGCCATTAATTCTGTTAAAGTGACTTTTTCAGTGAACGTTTCATCGTTAAACAGGATAAAAGAATCGAGGCCTGTATTTATAGAATACAAAGGAGAGTTTTGTGGTCTGTCTTGGCTAGTAACCATGTATTGCATATGAGACTCCCTGTAAAGTCTTCTTGTCTGATTTAAAACAAGGATGGTCGCATAAATCATGTCCATCTGCATAGTCCCTTGTAACTTAGCTCCCCAAGACCTAGATAACAGCATACCATACTTTGGGGGCACATCAGCCACAACAATATCCATGACTAAACATTTGGCTAGGATCTGTGCTAAGTTAACACAAAGGTCTTTGATTGATCCTAAACATTTCAATCTGCTTGAGTCAAAGGAGTAGAGGTCTTTATAAGGTCGGGTGATTTCAAGGCATAGCCTCTCCATTACAGCTTTGGGCATTAAATTGTGAGATGCCTCGGAATCATGCATAGCGTTGTGCAAAATCTTGTCATGAACATTTAAACTTACATAAAGGGGAGGAACAAGTCCCTCTTGATACCTACCTTCAATCTTGGGACCAAAAATGAGCTCTGGTTGGTCATCGTTAAGATTGACAGTGTCATTATTCTCTTCAATGTTAAAAGCCTTCAAAATTTGATATCTATATACATTCTGGGTAGCTAACTCAGTAAGAGGAATAGAGATCTTAATTCTTGAAATTTCCTGCTCCAAACTGAAAAGGATTTGATTCTTTGAAGTTCTTGTCTCAGCCTTATTAACTGCCACTCTGTCAACAAAATCTGTTTGCTGATTTGTTCTATTTACATTTGACAAAATTGTTCTAACAGGAGTATTAGCTGAGGTGCTAACACTACTAAGGTCTACACTCTGTTTTGCATTGTTTTGAGTGCCTTTCTCTTTACCTTTATCAGAATTTTCAGCCACTGTTTTGTCCTTTTGTTTTACAATTTTGGGTTTACATGCAGTGCCGCTTTGTGAAGATTTGTCAGAGGTTTTAGTTTTGGGAGTTTCTTGATTGGTTTTAATTCTAAGGTCATATTATTTTTTAGACTCTATGATAACATTCTCCATGTCTTGATAATAACTTTCATCCTCATTTCTTTTGTCATCATAGGGTGTGTAAAGACCTTGTTTTCTATCATAATGAACCCCAAAGTCATCATTATCTACTCCCAGCATGTTGATATCATCTTCCTCTGTTGGCTCATCTGTTTCTTCAACCTCGCTTACATAGTTTTGATGAAAAGGAGGGGTGATCTGCTGATCATCCTCCCTTGATCTGTTTTGAGGCTGATTTCTTCTAAAATTCTGATTCTGGTTTTGATTTCTATTTTGAGGCTGATTTCTTCTAAAATTCTGATTCTAGTTTTGATTTCTGTTTCGAGGATCAGTTTGGTTTTGACTTGCTTGTGCTCTCTCAAGAATGCTCATTTTCTTCATCATCTCTTCCATCATTCTCTCCATCTTTGAGCTAGAAGTGGAAGGTGTATATTCCTCTTTAAAGGACACTTTCTTTCCATTCCTCATTCTTGCTCTTTTTTCCATCAAGTTAACTTCCACAGCAAGAGCCCCTTTTTTCATATCTTCAAGAGTTAAAGGGTCTCTCTCTCTCAGCTGATAGGCCATCTCAGGGTCAAACCCTTCAGGAAAATTGTTTAAAGTTGAGCCTTGTGGAGGTTTTAGATCTGGAGGAAGGGCATTATACACACTATTAAATCTAGTGCAGTAAGCTTGTACACTTTCCCCAACGTTTCTATGAAGATTTTTATAATCAGAAAATATTTGAAGAGGGTTTTTCCTTACTTCCCATTTGTTTAATAATGTCTGATGGAATGCTTGGAGATCATTAATACTGTGGGGAGCTAAGCCTTTGAACCATTTTCTTACTTCCCCCCCCAAAATCTGAGCAAATAATCTAAGCTTGACAGATTCATCATCAATTTCATTTCTGTCAAAGTATTCATTCATCTTATCCACATGTTGTGATGCAGTAGTAGCATTACTAGCATCATACAATGGTATTTTGGACTGATAGTCTTGTGGAAGATTGACTAAGGGTACAGGAAGGACTAAGGGAGCATACCATGCTGCCATGATATGTGGTGGGGGTGGATTTACAAGAGGTGAATTAACAAGAAGGAAAGTGGGCTGAAGTGGAGTGGTTTGGATAGTGGATGTAGGATGAACAGATGTGGATGGACCAGGAATAGATTGTTGCGTTGATCTTGGATGAGAGACACCTAAATTGGAAAGGAAATTAAAATCAGGTGGTGTTGTTTCTCTATTACCAGGATGTTCACTTGTTTCAGGAGATGAAAGTGAAGACTCTGAATCTAGCTGATCTAAATCATCAAGCGACCTGGTTCTAAATGGGTTTCTTAGGTCAACTTGTGATTGTTGTAGAGCTGCAAGGTTTTCAGGAACTGAATTAGCTCTTAAGGGTGATCTGAAAACAGTTGAAAGATTAGTCTTAGGAGACTTCCTAAGGATACTTTCAAGATTATCAACTATCTCAGGTGGGTCCGGGTCAGGATAGGCTCTAGTATGAATCTTTCTAGGAGCCACTATGCTGTGTTTTTCAGACCCAACTCAATAAGAAAAGTTCAACTAGATATGACAATCTTTAAGAGGTTAACTAATCTATTTTACACAAAATTTAATACTACAGTCCTCTAACTGAGTTTAATTGATTTTATGATGATAATGGTTCTTCCCAGTGGAGTCTTAAGATCTGTTAGGATTGTGGAGTCGCCAAGTGGAAGTTTTTAGCTCTTTTGAAGGTAAAAGGTTTTATGGTCCACCACCATGTTTATTGAATACCAATCTGAAATCAGTTATGAGACAAAGACAGACTACTCTTATGGCTAAGCTAGTTGATTCGTCAAGGTTAGATAAGCACTTATGAGAATCCTAGGGTTTGCCTAGTTTGTCACTGATTCAAATAAGTTTCATCATGATTACCATTTTCTTGGTAGTGCTTGAAGATGGTTGCTTGTACTCACTGCACCATGTTCTTGAATCGAGGAATAATTTGAGGTCTTAGAAGTATCAAGGATGAAAAGCACTCACAATTCCCTAGCGGAGTCGCCAGAAATGTTAGCTCCCTGTAATTTGCAAGATTGGCAAAGTCAAAATGCAAATAGAACACTATTTCAACCACTTTGGGATTCTAGGATCTAGCCCTCCTGAATCCGGAGAGGGATCTCTCCAATAAAGTGCAAAGATTGATTTATCTTTAAAGCTTTTGGGTAATGATATTAGGCTAGTTATGAAGAACGAGGGTTTTTGTTTGTTTTGGATGGTTGAGCATGATTATTATTTGAGTGGAAACTCCTAAAGGAAATAGTTTCAAAGGTGTGAAGTTGCAAGCAATCAAAACAAGTTTTGGCTAAAGGATAGATATAACGCTGGTTTTTAGTTCATTGGGCTATGGAGTCATAATAGGGCTCTAATTGGGCAACAACTTCAAGATTGATCCAAGGGGAAAGTCATCTATATCACAAGATCATTGAGATTAAAAATATGGAATGGAAACAATAAAGTGTTGGAGGGGTGGAAACAGATAATAATTTCAACTAGGATTTATAGTCTGTCCAAACAAGAGAATCCTCTTAAGTAATTGTTTAAAACCAACCAAGAACAAGGCTCACCATAAATTTCTTGGGCAAGTTCGTATTAAAGCAACTCGATAGACAAACAATCCAGTAATCCGCATAATTACCTTCAGAAACTATGAAAACACAGAAGAGAGACAAAATGCAACTTAAGATCAGATAAGATACTTTTAAATCTAGTCTGCTTTCAGCATACACCTAGGGAAACTTCCAGAATCTACCTTTGGAGAAAGAAGCTAGAAAACAGGGCACACCATCACTTTTCTAGTCTAACTTTAATAAGCAAATAATGGAAATAACATTCAAGAACAATGTTTAAAGTAAACAGTAGGACGAGGGAATGCCAGCATTCCTAATTACTTGACCGTATTGAATCATTCTTAAATACACAATATAGAGGAAAACATTGAGATAAAGCTTATTAGTCAGAGAAGGGTATTGTAAACATTAAATCCTAACTCTATGCTTGATGTTCTTTATTAGAGAATAAATGGACAATATGGCATACACAAAAGGAAAACAATTACACATAAAGGAGCACTTCACCAGTGATATAGACCAGGATCCCAAGAAACAACTTGTTATTGATGTCAAACCAGTTATAGTCTTCAGGTCCAATGTTTTAGTTCAGCAATCATCTTCACTTCTCAGCCTAACTATTCAATCACAAACAGAGTTTCAAGAGCCTTTGAATACTATTTACACATAGAAAGTTTCGAGCACAAGTATATTTCAAAGTTCTGCAACCAACATTGTTTCATCTTCTACAGAAGTATTTATAGAAGACATGAGGAGGTGGGATGGGATAAATATCTTAAGGGTTCAATTAATACAGATTAATACTTCTCAGCCTTTGAGGGGCTCAATGGAGAAGTTTACAGATATTTCGTTTGTATTAATTGTTTTACATTTAAGAATTAAGCTCGGTGGAATGATTTTGTTGACTTTAAGGCTCTGTGTCACCTTGTAATAACTCTGCTGATATTTTTTGCAATAAATCTTTTGGCCGAATTAACTACTAGATTGCATCGAGGCAAATATCTGATGTTCTGATCATAACTCGGCCCTCTGTTGAATGCTTTGAGGCTATAGGTGGCAATCTGGTAGCTGAGAGGAATCAATTAGCCTCTAATGTGGCAATGGAGGCATCCTCTGTGTACAGATATTTTTTATTTGTCTTTAACTGTATTTAATTTAGTGGATTAGGCTTTTGATTTCCGATCTTAGCCGTAATCCACCCAATTTGTATAATTAATCTTCAATTCTTCATCTCTGTTTCATTTGGGTCTTCAACATTGATACTCTTTGATTGTTTTAATTCTATGTGTCTTGTTGATGTGCAGGTGCGACAGGGGCTTTATGGAGCTGCTAGCGTTCATGAGACACTGGAAAACGTGATGATGCAGCCCTATGGAGCAATCTCTTTGATAAACAAAAAGCCTGAAGGGTCGTCACCCTTGGCTTTATTTTCTTTTTAAAATCATATGGAAAAACTTTAGGACCTGCAAAATACACAAAAGAATTAAGAAATCCTGCGTATTAGGTAAAAACTTCTTAGGAAGGTGTGGTGAAGAGTATGGCCGTTGGATGACAGCATCCCATGGTGGAGATTTGTTCAGGGGGTCAAAAGGGAAGCAGTGGGAGCAAATGGTGGAGTTTTAAGTTAGGGTCATTGATCTTGCAGAGATCAACGGTCAGGAGCAACCAGGGTATTATAATGGAGAATGGCCACTTTATGTGAGAATAGAAGAAATATAAAGGAAAATATCGAAAATCCCTTTGGGCGGAGGAAAAACGCATTGAGGAAAATTGGGGTTAGATGATCGCGGGCCATCGGATCAGATTATACCCTGAGATTAACGGTGGAGATTGCTTGTTGAAAGCTCTTGGAGTATGGCGGAGGGCGATAGTGTAATGGGAGATTAGATCTAAGTCGTTGATCTACAGAGATCAACGGTGGGGGGCACACGCGACAAAACATAATGCAAATGGAGAAAGCGGTTTCGGGAGGGAAAACCGGCAGTATCGAGTGGCAAAATGGGAGAAAGGTGGTTTCACCTTTTCGAGCGCGATATGCATTAGGAGGTGACACATGGAATTTGAATACCACCCATATCACGTAGCCCTCTAAGAATTAACGTTTGTGCTTGAATATGCGTGAAAATGCGCGCTGGCCATTGGATCTAAGGTCTTAGATCAGACGGTGGGGAGTGAGCGCGATATCAGCAAGATGCGCGGCCAGATAGCATGGTAGGGTGTTTTTGTTCTGAGCCGCATGATAAAAAATTGGATGGCTAAGATCAAGACTGGAGGGACGCAGGACCCACAGGGTTCGGGCCCGTAAGGATTTATCTGGGCTATCAAATGTAAGGATTAACAGTGGAGATTGAATCTGGGCTAAATGGAAAAGTAAACAAGGTGGAGAAAGGTTAAATATGGGTCGTTGATCTGCAGAGATCAACGGGTATGATTGGCTGAAAAAACATTTATAAAGCGGGGTTATGAATTTAACCAAAGTTGGGAGGATTAATCTGGACCGTCGAATGTTGACACGTGGACGGCCTAGATGCAATCGGGGCTTTGTGATCGGCGGGGTGGCAAAACTGAATGACGCCGATGCAATTGGATTTGGGCCGTTGATCTGCAGATCAGATCGACAGTGGAGGATGGATCGGAAGGTAGCCAATCGGGGTTTGCGAATAAAATAAGAAATTCGCCTAATGATATTGTCCAATGCGAGAATGCGTAGGCCATTGATTGGTCCAAGATCAACGGTGGGGAAAAGGGTTCGAGCAATGAACGACGGGTTTAATGTAAAACATAGGAAAAAGGGGTTTTTATGTTTTACAAAGGAAAAAAGAAATCGGGAATGGTTTTTTGAAATGTGTTAAGCGCCCGATTGTGGGCCCAAGGGTTATATGAAGCGACAAAAAGGCTCGGGGCTTATAAATAGAGGCCAATCGGATCAGAAACTTTAATATGACAAAAAGACTTGCGCGCACCAAATGTTTCCGATGCGATAAGCGCCAAATGGGTTTAGCACTTGGTTCTAACGCCAGGGCATGTGTGGGGAAGTGGTTTAGGTCTTAGCCCAAAGGGGCTTAAGCCTTAATACTGAAAAGTGTATTTTTATGATTTTTTCAGGGTTTTCTGATGGATTTGGGGGTTTCGGTAAGGTTTAAATGTGAGTTTTAAACCTTATAAAATGGATTTTATGAAGGGAAGAAGGGAAAGTATGAAAAATAGAGGAACTTCATGGGGAAAAAAGGGGTAAAAATGAAGGTTAATTTGAAGTGAAAGGAAGGGAAAAATGGGGAGAAAGGGATTTTTGCAGCAGTCTTTTCTTCATGTAAACAGCAGAATTTCTGAGTTTAAAAGGGAAACAGAAGTGAAGATTAAACAAAGGGCATGATGTCTTCATGATTCTTCAAGAGATAACAATTTTTTGCAATAAAACTTGTTTCTTGAAGGCTCCAAAAATGATTTAGCCACCTTTTGATATAACAAATTTTATAGGTGGCTAACAAAGATAACAAAAAGACTTGGAACAAGAAGTTAGTAAATGCCTTATGGGCAGATAAACTTACAACCAAAAAATCTATTGGTACATCTCCTTACCAGCTTGTATATGGAATGGATGTTGTTTTTCCATCTTCCTTAGGAGTACCAGTAATGAAAATTATCCAAGAATTACAAGTTGAGCAAAATGACATTCAAAGAAGGATAAATCAAACTATTCACTTGCAGCAAACAAGAGAAGAGGTTTACATTAAGTCTCAAGTTATCCAGGATAAGATAAAGAAAATTTTCGACAAAAAGAGTAAAGAAGATGATTTCTACATTGGAGATAAAGTTTTAAAATGGGATTCAAGAAGAGAAGACAAAGGTAAACATGGGAAAAATTATTTTATATGGAAATGACCTTATGTGATTTATGGTTACAAAGGTAACAATGCTTTTTATTTGAAAGAAATGGATCGATCAAATGTGTTAGATGGACCAGTAAATGGCAGAATGTTGAAGCACTACTACTCCTCAGAAATAACAAATATTTAGTTCTATTTTAACCATTATACATATTCATTGCAGATTTTAGATTGGATTGGATGTTTTCCTAACAATGTTGAAGCTCGAAGAGAAGGCCCTAAGCTTTGAGAGGTAAAATATCATAAGTATGAATAATTGCAGAGATCAAAAGATACTTACAGGGTCATCACAGTCAAAATTCAAAGGCTACTAGTCTTAAAATTTCTTGACATTTCACCAGTTAATGCCATCCCCATGTGGAGCCACTATTAGGGTCCTATAATAATAGGGTTCATAATTTTTTAATTGACTTTGATAGTCTTGTAAATATGTACATATCTTGCTTTCTGCAAGTTGTTTTCCCATATTTTGAAAATAATAAAAACGAAAAGAGGGTAAAAGTCCTAAAAGAAAGATCAAAGCACTTAGAAAAAAAATAGACCCCAAAAGAAAAGAAAAAAGATAAAAATAAGACCTTCAAGTGAGCAAGTCAAAATGCCACTACTATTTACTTTTTACTATAATAATAATGATTATGTGCAAGTTGTTAATAAATGCCATAATCCATGATCAGTTAAATAGTTTAATCTTAACTTTTCATGCTTTGAATTTCATGTTTTAAATAGAGAATAAAGATATGTCAAACAGTTTAAACATGACAAATCAGTAGATAGTTAGAGAATAAATGAGGAGCTCAACAGTTTAATCTGAGCCCTCGGATGAAATAAGGTTAGACTTAGATAGATTTATTGCTTTGAAAGAAAAATGGATTTAGGGTTGCAAGCTTAAATGCACCCATCAAAATGAAGTAAAAAATGATAAAAATAATGATGGGTAAGTAGAAAGTAGTTGTGCAAGATGGGTGGGTAGAAAGTAGTTGATGCCCATTAATAAAGCATGATCGGGCAAAAATAACTAATTTCCCCTCCCCCACAATGATCCAGTATTTTAAATCTTCAGTTAAAGAGGCTCAGAGCATTTCTTTGACTTCTGTTGGGACCGGACCCAAGGCTCAATAACAGATTGGTTAAAAATATTGGATTCCCTACGTAAAACCCATTTCATCAGCATATTTACCCTTTTCCAAAACTATGATCCATTTTCCTAAGTAAAACACATTTTTTTCTTAGTAAAAGTAAAAACCCTACTTAATTGATTTCATTTTCATTCAAAAAACACTCAAAAAACCTATAAAATGCATTTTATCCTAAGTTTATGTGTAAAGAATCAAAAGGGGACAAAATTATGCTTTATTACCTATTTACACTTAGTTTAAATTTATGTATTTTTATCCATTTCATTCATTACGTTCTTAATTTCATATTAATTTCTAACCTAAGTACTAAATCCTTATGAAATAACCCTTCCCGTATGTATTAATTTCTTTATATATAAATATCCCCAAGACCCACTATTTAAAATTAAACCTATGGTTATATATCCCATGTGCCGAAAATAAACCCATCCTTTTTTCCCATAGGTTTAAACATATCAATATTATAAATATCCTGCCCCTATGGTCTTTAAACACTTGTTAAAAGGTTTATTTACCATATAATAATACTCGGGCCAATATTATCGAAACATTTGTTAATGTTTAGTTGAAAACATATAACATTACCCCCCTCCGCCAATCACATAACATAAAGTTTTAACTTTAAAAATGTATATTTATAAAGTTTAAAAACTTATTCCCCCGCATTGACTAACCTCGGACCCCACCTCTGAACGCGGAGCACCTTCACATCAAATCGCAACCATTCGCATTGTCCCTTCTAGATCCAACGATTGTCTAGCCATATCACATTTTTAGTTGCGCGATGATAACATTTTCTTGACCATGCAAAATGGGTTATTTCACCCTTTCCTCTCTCCTCCACGTGGCCCAGTTCTATTGGATCACATCCGATCCAACTAAAATTGCTTGCCACCTTAATCCAGTGCAATAATCACTCGCGGTTTTTTGCCTTCGAAACCCGAAAACCACCAGTTTTCCCAATGTGACCACCATTAATTGCAGGCTAGTTTAAACCTAAAATGCCAAATAAACTCTGAAAAGCATCATTGATCCCTTTTTCTGCATTTTCCTACTGTATTGGTCCTCCCGATTAAAGAAAACAGAGTCTGTGCTATGTTTTCAAGCTCAAACTAGTGAAAAAAGCCCGCATTTGATGTTGAAGATTGCTGAAAGACTCAAATTGATTCGAGAGACCTGAAAAGATACCAGATACCAGTCCAAACGCCTCAAAACATATTTCCAAAGACCCATACCTGTATCATTCTGAAAAGTAATTTGCTAAATAAATTGAATACACTAAAAGCCTAATTTCTCCAAGAAAGCTTCTAGTTACCCAAAAAGGCCCAAAAAGAGTCAAAACCCAGTCAAAATTTCGATAAAACTTTGTTTTATATTGCGTTCAGTTTTAAAAGAAGAACATTGAGTTTATTGAGTTTTTGCAGACTTAAAATAATCCTAAAATTGCCCAGAAACCCTCCGCAGGTAACCCAACCCTCAGTGCCCAATTTGAAACAATTTTTAGTCCAATATCTATTGAAAAAAACCTAAGAAACCCCTGTTTCTTATTTCATAATCAGTAAGAGTCTGAAATACAGTTGAAATTCAAAATTGAAGGTTGAAACTCAACAAAAGAACTAGTTGTATCCATATTTATCCAAGAACCTCTATCAAAGTCAAGAATACTTCTGTAAAACCATTTAATCTTACAGAAGAAACCAGAAAGTCTAAAAAAACAGAGTTTCAGTAATCTTAAAAGCCTAAAAATGCCAAAATCCACTCCAGTTATGTCCTCCAAGATTACCATCATTGTGAATCCTCTACAACCTCTTGCTGTAGACATTGAGCACATCCCTTTAGCAGATGTAGACTACAAAATAGCAGATCCAGTAGTTGAATTTAATTTATTAGACCTCCACTGCTGGAGCTATGAAAAATCCTTAGATCAGGTTGAAGAAGTCCAAATTTGGGAATCAAACTTGCCCAAATATGTTGTTCTAGTCACTCATCCATGCCCAGAAGTTATTAGTTTGTGCCAGCACTATTATGTACTTGAACAAAGAGCAATAGTGAATGCAAACAAAGAAGTACTTTTTACAATTACTGCTGAGTCCATAAACCAAATTTTACAACTCAAACATGATCCTAAAGCAATTCTTTTATCAATAGAAGCACTTACAAAGTTGTACATTGGCCTTAATTTTCCCAAAAGATTTCAGATTTTTCAAGTCTTTATGCCTTTACATGTGGAAATTCCTCAAATCAATCCCCCATATTCTACTTCAAAATTTCCAGAATGTTCAAGGCATGTCATTTCCATGTTGTCATTCATCCTAGGATACTTTACAGATGAGCATACAGATGAATCCATCCTAGGTTTCCTATCTACTTTTACACCGGGACAGCCTCCTTCTGTCATTTTCAATTATGTTGAGTATATAGCTGACAATATCCATGATCAACTGATTAAATTTCCAACTGAAGGAGTGTTTAGATACACATCTTTTCTCTTCCATATGTTCTTGTATTTTCAAGCAGACAAGTTCCCTATAACTCTCCAGAAGCTTAATATAGAAGAAAAACCATTTTCAGTCATCTTCTGGACTTCATTGATCAGAAAAGAGTCCTCATAATTCACTTTTGTAGAATTTACAGATAATTTTGTCCATCCATTGATCAATATGTTGACCAAAACAGAACAACTAAGGATCAGTGATGAAATGAAGAAAATTCTACAGCTATCAGAGTATACTAGAACTGGATATTGGTATTTATATGAAAAACACACAAAAATCAGAGCTTTTGGCTCTAATCTTCTACCCTACAAACTACCTAAATATGTACCAATGAGGGTTTTTGCCTTGGAATACATCAGGAAAATATTAAATTCTGATTCTATCAACTTCCTAGCAGCTAAGAAGAAAACACAATTTAAGTTGAAGAATCAAGTGGGACCATTTATTTGTAATCACAGAGATGCAGAGACAAAAGCAGCCAAACAGTTACTTGAGTACAGATCTGAAGAGAGTTTCTCATGGAACTATGATCCACAAGGAATATTAAGTAAAATGAGGGTTAGGTGCAAACTAACACCCTACATTCATGAGAAGAAACCAGAGATCAAGAAGTATGTCAATAAAACTGAATGGGTAGAAAAAACTTTGGTAGATGAAGTTAAGCAGGGTGATACTAGTCACGCCTTACAAACTGTAAATCAAGGAGAAAAAGCCACCAAAAGGGTCAGAGAAGAAGGAACATACATTGTTGAAACCACAACTGAAACTAGGTTCAAATTAAGATACAATAAAAAACCTAAGATAAATTCAGTTGATAAAGGAAAAGTGACTATTGAGGTAGAAGACACAAATGTTCCAGTAACAAATACAGATGCTACTACAGTCATCACAAATGAACCAGTTATAGAGAATCTAAATGAAGGACATATTAATAATTCCAATACACAGGTCATAGAGAAACAGCAGAATTTGGAGGCATCTTCCTCACAGACAGTAGAGGAAAAGGATCTTGATATTAGAGAAAAATACAAGCAAATTAAGACAAAAAATGAAGAAATGAAGAAAGAGATTTATTCTCAATATTTGAAGCAAACACCAAGCATTCAGAATAAACCTTTATCAGCTTTTGACTACTCAAATAAAAAGTTGATAATGGCAGTGCTCCAACCTACAGTCAAGATTCCTACGACATTTGCAAACTACAAGAAATTTGATCTAGAAGTGCCAACAGAAGGCATTCATGCACTAGATAAGATTGAGTTTCATAGGCAAAGTTCAGAGATGTTATATTCTACTATAACTACCAAGGCTATGAGTATCAACAAGCTTCAGAATACAATCATAAACATGAGGGATCAAATGAAGGTTGACAAAGCCTCATCATATGCTAAAGACCTTAGGATTAAGTCTTTATAAGAGTTAGTTATCCAATTAGGATATGATCTTGCAAATGTTAAAGCAACAGAATAGTTAATGAAGAAAAAGAAGGAAGACATTGCAGCATTGAGGAAACAGCTTAAGCTGCCATCAATTGAACATCCTCAAGCCAAAGAAATTGTACAAAAACAAACTTAGAAGGATGACATGATGAACTTAATTTTTCAGTTAACAGGACATATCAAAGAAATGGAAATTCAAATGGACAATCTTGTCCATGAAAGGGAAACTACAAAATCACAGGAAGTTCCTTCAGTAATTCCCATGGTTACTATTGGTATGCCTTCAACTCTGGAAGAAGAGGTGGCACCCAAAGAACCATTAGCTACTACAGTGCCAATGACATCATCCACAACTTCAGCCACATAATCATCTACTACAACAGCTCAACATTCTGATGACGCTAGTAAACTAGTAAAAGCCATGGAAGAAATGACACTACAAACAAGTGAGATTAACATATTGAAAAAAGTAATTGATAATCTTGAGGATACAAAGAAACTAGCCCAAATCAATGCCAAAACACATGAGCAAAGGGCTAATAGGTTAAATGAAGAACTGAAAAAACTTCAAAAGGATTTGACCTTGAAGGAGCCAATATCATATGTGAAAAACCAATTATGGAACAAAATCATTGAAGCCATCAATGATGTTTGGCCCTCAATCCAGGTGATATATGAACAGAGAGATTTACTGAAGGCAGCACAAACAGAAATTCAAAAAACAAAAGATGAGCTAGGTAATAAACCTGAGCAAGCCATAGAATTGATAAAGTTTTTCAATAATAAAAATAGGCAAGAGTTAGAATAAATACAAATCACTGATAGGACAGAGACAATCCTTGAAATAAGGAAAGTCCTTTCAAATAAGAATCTAATGAAACAACTTGAAGAGAAATGTGAAAATATGAACATAGCCATAACCAAATTTATGGTTAAATTTGAAAATTTGAGGCAGAGAATTTTTCCTAATATTTTGGTCATTAATGATAAGCTCATGCCACAGGAAGATTACAATAAGAAAATTAGAGAATATGCAAAAGAGCAGGTTGAAAAAATAGGATTGCAAGGTATTCCTACAGGGAAGGTCTTACTCAGAAGTTTTGAAGATTTATTTTATCTGTTGGATGAGATAAGACATTTATTTGTCTTAAAACCAACATTTGCTAGATATACTGAGGCAGATGAGAATTTCAGGAAGCTGAAAAAGATTCAAATTCCCAATGATGAAACTTGGCAATCACTTACTGACTTACTTTAAAAGTCAAATTGCAGAAAGAAAGACAAAACAGTTTGCTGATTTTTCAGTCAAAACAGAATTTATTACAGGAGTAAGACAGTTTTAACAGAGGTTAAAGAGTATCTGAGTTAAAGAGTATCAGAGGATAAAGAGAATCAGAGTTAAAGAGTATAAGATAATGAAGATAATATCTCAAAACAGATTTGAAATATCTATGCCAGCAAAGAGGACACCAAGGCAGCCAGCTGCACCTAATCCACAAACGGTTTTCTATTTTATTTGAATCAATAGGAAAGCTTACTGATTTGTTAAGCAGTTGTCACTATTTTGTTGTAAAGATATTTTATTTTCCCTTAGATAATTCCTAGAAGCATTCTATGATATTTTGTAAACAATTTTGTATAAATAATTCACTCTTTGAAGTATTAGTGTGGAATAAATCGCTGAAGATTTCTATAGTCATTTTTTGTTGGACTTGAAGGCTTTTGTGCTGCAAATTTTGAGTAGCAGACTGGATCAGATCAACTAGCATCGTATTTCAGGATTCATGTGATGAACCATTGAAGTGAAGTATTTTCTACTTGTCATTGTTTATCTTCTTTGTTTTATGCATCCATATATGTGTTCCAAATTTGGATGATAAATTAGGAGTATTATTTCATGATTTTTTAAAAGCACCCTATATTTATTGTTTATCATTTCTATGTTTTCTGCTGATTTCCAGAGTAGGGAACCCTTAATTTCTCCCTCTTTCATTTAACCTCTGCCTACTACCTTTTTCCAGATCAAAGAACCCTTCATTGCTCTTTATCCTGATCAACCCACTTCACCAAAACAGCCTTCCAATATCTTCAAAGACTTATCTATCTTGCCCTGAAAACATTTGACTTTTTGACCTTGATCCTAGTTCTCTCTGCTTGACTTTTGACTCTTCAGCCCAATGGACAATCAGATTTCCCACTATCCATCTCATTAAGTGATTTTTCCCACCAAAGCAAACCAAATCAAAACCAAATTGCACAATCATAACTAGCCTAATATCTTATAATCAAAACAAAGTTAATTCTTAAAGAGAGAGCCCTCTCTGAACCCTGGGAAGGCTAGATCCTAGATTTTAAAAGTAGGTTTGTGGTTACCTCTAGTGTTCTTAAACTTTAAATCAAAATCTCACAACTTGGGAATTACTAGAGTGATAACACACCACACAAAATCTTGGGTCGAAGGCCAATGATGAAGACCTATCGTCAAGAGCGAGGAAACTTGCCATTGATGTATGAAAGCTCCAAGGTACCAAAGGGAGTTTCTAAGTCAACTTCCTAGATAATGAACTTATGTCGACGGGAATTGACCTATCGCATGAGGGCCTTGATGTATCCCCCATCAACAACACGAAACGAGTATATATATTTGAGACATAATGATGTTAATTTAGAGTTAGTTCAAGAATGACAGACATGAATGAAGGCTTAAGAGTATCGTAGCATATATCAACTGAAGGAATTCTCATGAACATATCGACAACACTTCATAGAGTTGGCATCATTGACCCAAAAATAATTATGGAGGCTTTCAAATATGGTGTGATGAACCAAGGAGACAAACAAATTTCTCAACCAAACGATCACAGATATCAAGTGAAAGAGAGTCATGTTCAAGAGCGACTCGCTACCAGTAATAGGTCAAGAACCCTGTTTTCCCAATTTCCCCAACGATTTCTTGTCATTACCTCTTTATTTTTAACTAGCTTGAGGAGGATAGCATATGCTTGATATATACATTCATATTTTAGATAAATCCTTCTAAGTATTTTTAACGAATCCTGAGAAAGGAGTAGTTTGGTCCCATCAAGTTTTATGAGTCCATCATTGTTTGATTTTTTTACGAGCCCAACGAAGGGGTAACTTGGCTCCTTTTTCATTTTTATAGAGTTTTAAAAGAAGGTGAAAAATAAAACTCCAAAAGTTCATTTTCATAAAATTTTCTCTCAAGTCTGAAAAGGCTTAAAACGGTACTTAGGAGAACCTCTTAGCCATGTTTGACTAAGGTGTTATCTCTAAATTGGTACTGATGGGATGCTCCACTAGACAACTTAAAGTAACTCTTTCAAACCAACTTTTAACTGAGGATTAGCCTCTTTAGCCTAAGAGGGTTCTCTCAACTTATCAAAGGATTTACTCAAATAGGTCTTAAAACATATGGCTAACTCTGTGGATGCCTTAGTGTATTTGATTGCAGGTGAAAAATGGGAAAAATTTAGCTACCATTAGGCTCATGGAGTCAATAAAAGGAAATTCAATGATAAGCATTCCTACTTATGGAAACTGAGGCTTTTTTTGTTTCAATGATAGAACAACATTAACATATGGAAATAATCAATAACTCAATGCTAAAAGGAAGTCAGAGCATGTATGACATGAATTCTGAATAATTTAACATCAAGACTACTGGAATAAAGATATAAAAGAAACACATAAACTCGTTGAAACATATCAAGAATCTCAGGTGAAGAAGGAAATATTCATTGTCTTTCTATTACTGATATGAAAAATTTACAATAGTAGAAGTGCTAAAAGCATTCTCCAACCCTATCTTATTTGATCTCCTGTATATAACTAGACCTTTTCATCTTCCTCTTCCAACAAACAATTCAAAAGGATCCCACTAGTATCTTTCCAATACAAATTATTATTCACAATGCAATATCTTAATGACTTCAGCTTTACAAACCTTGCTTTGGATTTGGTCAACTCTGGAGGAGCTTTGTGATGATGTAAGATGAAGACTATATCTCTATACCATTCAGATAAAATGAATTTCTCTTCAATAGGTATCAACTCTTCCTCTTCTTCTGACAACTCTGAAATTTATGCGATGAAGTTCATGTCAAGACATTCACAGTTGTATTGTGTCATTATTTTTGCTAACCCTTGTCCTTTCACCAACTTTGTAGGCTTGATTTCTATGTCATACTCTAGCAAAGTAGCTATCCATTTCCCCCTTTTTCCATCAGGATCAGCTTGCATCAAAATATATTTAACCATAGTGTTAGGTACAAATGCAATGACACGAGAGTGTAAAATATAAATGTTGAAGTATTTAAGAGATTTGACCAAATAATATACTTGTTTTTCCACAATATTATACTTCAACTCAGAGTTGGAAAGAGTTATGCTAAAAAATGAAATAGGTTGTTCAGTACCTTGCTGTCCTTTCTGCAATAAAACTCCAGCAACTGTATTTTTAGAGGCAAATGTGAAACCAGAAATTCACTTGAGAAGTTTGTACTAATAAACATCGGGGCTTGAGTGAGGCCTTTCTTTATCTCTTCAAATGATTTCTTAGCTTCAACAGTCCACTTAATATCAGCTCCCTTCTTTAACATCTTGGTAATATCTTTGACAATTTCAGCAAAGTTCGAGATGAACTTTTTAACAAACTTTATTTTTCCAAGAAATGACTGAATTTCCTTCTTGTTTCTTGGCAGGTCTATCTTCTGAATTGCATTAACTCTATTAAGATTAATATTTATCCCATCTTTTGGTATGATATGTCCAAGCAATTTTCCAAAAGTTAGAGCAAAAATACTTTTAGTGGGATTAAGAGAGATACCAAATCTTCTGCATTTCTGCGGACTTTTCTCCAAATGTTTCAAGTGATTCTCCTCCTTTCTTGAAAACACAGTTATGCCATCCAAGTAGACCACAGATGATTTGTCTTTCTCCTCAACAAAATCAATGTCCACTTCTCTTTTAAAATTCGCTCCTGCATTCACCAAACCAAAAGGCATCTTGGCATACATGAATGTTCCCCATGGCGTGGTAAAAGCAGTCTTCTCTTGATCTTTCAGATGTACCAATATCTGATTATAACCTGAAAATCCATCCAGCATGGACATCCTTTGAGAGCCAACAATATTCTGCAAAATCTAATCCATCTTGGGAAGAGAGTAGTTGTCCTTCAAGGAAGCCTTGTTCAAATTTATAAAATCAATACAGATTCTGATCTCACCACTCTTCTTTCTGACCGGTACCAGATTAGCAAGCCATTTTGAAAATATTATAGGAACAATGATCTTTTCATCAAAAAATTTCTTAATCAGAGGAACGAACAATGGATTAATCCTTCTCAATTTTTGTTTGAAAGGTTTCTCATTCTCTTTGATAGGAATAGTATGTTGTATAATACTAGAATCATACCTTTTCAGATCAGCATAGCTCCATGCAAAAACATCAATGTATTTCTTCATCATCTCAACATATTTCTGCCTCATCTCCAAAGAAAGAAACTTGGAAAGCTTTACCATTTTAGGCGTTGTTGTTGTACCAAGATTGCAAGTTTCTACCTCCTCATCATCAACCTACATTCTAGGAGATTTAAAAACATCATTTTGATCAAAAAAAAATCAAGTGGAATAAGGCCCTTTGATATACAATTGTTTTTCAGCTGCAAGACTTCATAATCGACCTTGGTTTCAGCAAACATATTTTGCTGATCCACTTGTATGTTTTCAAACTCCTCCTTTAACTCTAGGAAATTTCGGACTTTTTGGTCATCTTCAAACACTTGCCAATGAATGATATTATCAGGAATTGCAAGCCTATGTCGGACTTCAACTTCATACTTCTCAGTAGAATGTGTAGGGATGACAAAAAAACTTACAGAGACAGTTAAAGAATCAACCACTGAATTTTGGTCTCTAGTTTTCACAATAAATGCATATTCTTGAAAATTTTCAAGCATTTCCATAATCAGATTTATGTAAGCCCCCATCCTTATATCCTTAGTTTGGTATGATCCATCAACTTGTTTGATTACTAATTTTGAATCACCACACACTGATATCTTCTTGGCAACTAATTAATTCAAAATTTCCAAACCCAATAACAAAGATTCATATTCTGCCATATTGTTAGTACATTCAACGTTAAGTTTAAAGGAATAAAACTTACTTTCATCATCAGGAGTAGTAATTCATATGCCTGCTCCAGCCCCCTCTCTTCCAGCAGATCCATCAAAGTGCAGAAGCCTCCAACCTTCTGCTTTTTCTTCAACACCTTCCTGATTTTAAGCTTCCTAATTTTCTGTTTTCCCTTCAATTTCTACTTCATCAGTTATCTCATTAAATAAAATTGATGATCCTAATTTTGTCTCAACAACATAAATTGGAAAATTTTGGAGCTTATCCTTGTTGTTGATCATGTAGGCCATCCTACTCTCCCTATACAATCTTCTATGCTCACCAAAAATATGAACGGTGGCATATGTCGTATCCATCTGCATAGTACCTTTGATTTTTTCTGCCCAATATCTAGATAACATCATGCCAAACTTGGGAGGGATATCAACTACCACTATGTCCATCACCATTGTCTTAGCAGGCACTTGTGACAAGCCAACCACAACATCTTTGATCAGACCTATGCATTGAACTCTCTTAAAGTCAAAAGAAAATAGATATTTATAAGGCCTAGTGATCTCCAAACCCAGCCTCTCCATAATCACCTTAGGCGTAAGGTTATGGGAAGCCCCTAAATCAAACATGGCATTGTGCAAAGTCATATCATGGATATTAAGACTTACATAAAAGGGAGGGACTTCTTCATTCTACTCATCTTCCACCATTGTTCCTAGGAAAACGGTGGGATGGTCTTCTTGTAGATTAAGGATATCTGAAGGTCCTGGTTGAGAATTCAACGTCTTGACAATTTTTCTTCTGTACTCATTGTTTGATAATTTCTCCAAAGGGAACAAGAATCTTGATTTTAGAGATTTCGTTCTCTAGACTGAAAGTATATGTGAGTTTTTCAACTTCTTTGGCAAGAGGTGGAGGTGGTGGGTCCTTCTTTGGCTCAGCTTCTTTAGGAACATCCTTCTTGGGTTGAGTTTTATTTGTGGTGATGGGAACATTTATGTTTCTTAGATTTTATTGCTTTTGCATTTAAAATATAGCATGTTGATAACCCTTTAGGTAATCATATTGTCCCTCATCCTTTTTCAAATCATGACTAGATTCATTATGCTCTTCCTTGGTTAGAAATATCCTAGACATATCTTCATCTAGGCAGTGGATAATATCTTCTTGAAACTCAGGCTGAGCTTCTTCTTGATCAAGAAAATTTTGTTGAAAGGGAGGCCTCATTTGTGGGTGAGATTGATTTTTGTTTTCTCTTTGTCTTTGTTGATTTTGAGGCCTTTTAAATTGTGGATTTTTTATTTGTGGATCATGTTGTGCAAGAGGTAAGGGAGCGGCTCCAAGAACAAGTATATCCAAGAGTTTCTCCATAGTCTTCAACATAGAATCAAACTTAGCATTTGAGGATGAAGGTTTTTCTTCATCTTTCAATTTGGATTTTCCCATCTTAGACCTCTTTGCATCTATCATGTTTACTTCTACCTTATTTGCATCATTATTCATTTCTGCTAGAGAAGCAGACTCTCTTTCCCTAAGCAAAATAGAAAACTCATAATCAAATGCCTCTGCATAGTGTAATTGAGTAGCTCTTGGAGGAGGTTTAATATGAGCAGGTATGGATTTATAAACTTTGTTAAACCTCTTAGAGAAGTCTTGGACAGATTCATCTAAGGCTCTCTTCAATTTTTTGTATTTAGTCAGGGCTTGCATTGGATTTACCTTACTCCCCCACTTGGTAAAAAAACTATCTTCTAGCTAATCCCAATTTTGCAAACTTGTTGGAGCTATGGATTTAAACCACTTTCTTACTTCACCATTGAAACTCTGGGAAAATAATCTCATTTTTACATCTTCATGGTCTACCTCCTCTCTATCAATGAAATCATTGAATTTATCCACATGTTCCTCAGCTAATATATCCTCTTCACTCCCAAAGGTTTTAATTCTTGTTTAGTATCCATCTGGGAGGTCATGAATAACATCAGGGAGGACAAGTGGAGCATATCTTGCAGGTCCAATAGGAGGAGGAGGAGCAACAATTCCAGCCATAAAGACAAGAACTGAGGTATGTGGAGGGACAACAGATGAGATCGATTTCTGATTCTTTGCAAAAACAATAGGAGAAGATGAGTTATTAGGAGGGGGTGTAGAAGGTATCTGTAGTCTAGATATAAATGAACTCCACTCAGGTAAAGGTATACCACATTTTCTTTTCAACGGGAACTCAAATAAGTTTTCAAAAGAATCCCTCTTTAACAACAACTCTGATGTGACTATTTTCCAGAATTCTTCTTTTTCTTCTTTAGATACTAGGGATGATGGTCAATACCTAGTCTTTGCAGGTCTAGAATTATATCAGTCAATTCATTTTCAATTTTAGACCTAAACAAAAATTATTCAATTTTATCATCAAATTTCCTATCTTCAGGACTTCGAATAATTTCAGAGGACAAATCTCTTGAATGTGATGGAATACTTGATTTTGAAGAGCTGCTTCCAATGCCTCTGAGAATCCTCTCTAGATTATCCACAATGGTAGGTGGGTTAGGATCTGGATTTCTCCATGTGTATCTTTTTCTCGAAGACACCTTTGAGCATGAAAATTTCTAGTGGAGTCACCAAGGTAGTTTTTTGCAGCCTCGAAAAGTTCTGAGCTTCTCCTACCTCCAAGAGTTCAGCTTCATTGTTTGAGCACAAACTTTGGAAAATATGTCTTTCGACTCCCGACAGACGCACCAAAATATTATCTCTAAATTAGTATTGATGGGATGCTCCACCATACAACTTAAAGTAATTCTTTCAAACCAACTTTTGATTGAGGATTAACCTCTTCAGCTTGAGAGGGCTCTCTCAACTTATAAAAGGATTTACTCAATTAGGTCTTAAAATAGATGCCTAACTTTGTGAATGTCTTAGTGTATTTTATTGCAGGTGAAAAATGGGAAATATTTAGGTACCATTGGGCTCATGGAGTCAGTAAAAGGAAATTCAATGACAAGCATTCCTACTTATGGAACTGAGGCTTTTTCTGTTTCAATGATAGAACAACATTAACACATGGGAATAATTAGTAACTCAATGCTAAAAGGAAGTTAGAGCATGTATGAAATGAATTCTGAGTAATTTAACATCAAAACTACTGGAAGAAAAATATAAAAGAAACACATAAACTCATTGAAACATATCAAGAATCTTAGGTGAAGCAGGAAATAAGCATTGTCTGTCTATTATTGATATGAAAAATTTACAAAAGTAGAAGTGTCAAAAGCATTCTCCAACCCTTTCTTATTCGATCTCCTGTCTATAAATAGACACTTTTTGCTTACATAGGATTTGCCTAGCTGGCTAGATCATCGAACCATGACTTTGACACCTAATCACAACTAAAAACTACATTTCTGGAACATAAAAAGACACCTAGTCATTTAAGACTTACTTCCCTAATAGGACTCTACTTACATTTGTTTCATCCACTTATCTAATAGTGGGACAATTACATAGATAGGGATGAGATGCTTGAATAGCATTTCTCCATGACCAAGACATGAATGTACCCCCAATAATTTAGGAACAATTGTCCTATTTTCTAGGAAAGGATTAACATTATCTAGAACCTTGTCTTCATGTTGATTTGTATGAATGACACACATGCCAAGTAATGTATGTCTGCTGAGATGGCCCACTTTCTGTTTTGGATGCCTCCAAGTGGCTAGCTATTCTTCCATATTCCTTTCAAACCTTCAAAAACTCTTTAAAAACACCTCGCTGAAAAACAGAGCATCTTTAGGCAGTTTCGTAGCGAAATTTCATAGTGTGCCCATTTATTCCCTTTAACCTTCTCTTCTGCCACCTTTGCTAGTCAAAAAGTGTTTTTCAGGTCCAAATAGCTAAATACCATCGAACTCCCTCCTTGGACCTCCATAAAACTGATTTTAAAGACAAAAAACATTCTTCAGAAATTTCGTAGTGAATTTCGGCCCTCAAGCCTGAAGCTCGCTACAAAACTGCCTGATAGGGTTGAAACTACATATTTGGTAGTTCCCTTCAAAAATTCACCTTCTAAGCCAAAATTTGTGTCACCTGCAAGCTTTAAAATTTAACAAAAATGATTTGGATAAACTTTTCATTCCTTGGGTGCTTCATCTTCATTAACAATAGGTTGTCCCTCAGGTTCATCCACCACTCTCATTTTTAGTCCTCTTTTCTTCAGTTCATCTTGAATGATGTCCATTTGGTCTTCCAAATCTTTGACTTGTCCTTTGAGTCTTTTCCTCTCAAACTGTAACCACAAATTCTTTTTCCTTGTGATTTTTACCACCCTCTTCAAGGGAAGGCTTATCTTCAACATCTTGTTGGCCTTTGACAAAGTCTTGTCATACTTATCCAGTTGCTCCTTCATATCTTTTTCAAAATCAGCCATTAGTTGTCTGTCCACCTTGGCTTCTTTTAATTCCATCTTCACTTCAACTACCTCTTCCCTAGCCTCTCTTAACTTTTCTTGCATAATTTGTACTTCAGTGTTTCCTTCAACATGTTCTTTCCCTTTTCTTTGTACAAAGACTTCTTCTACTGCTGGAGATAAATCTATGATGTTCTCTCGCTGCTTACCTTCACTTACCTTTTCTGATCCTTTGCTTTCTATAGCATCATTTGCAATCTGACCTAATCATTGGCTTCCTTGCCTGGAAAATGAAGCCAGCATCCTCTCCTGCAAAATCAAACTTCTTAACAAACTTACGTTTCTTCAATTTTCTTCTATCTCCTTCAATGTCTTCTGCCTGTACTATTGGGGATTCTTCAATAGCTATTTCCTGGAGGATGTCTTCTAGGTTTCCTTTGGAAAATGTTTGGCTTCTTGTTACCCTCTTGCTACTTTGTTTGATAATTCTCTATTTTCGCTTTGCAGGTGATGGCTAAGGGATGTTAGTCCCTTGCAAAGGTTCAACTTCAATGTCCATTGGTTCTACAGGAGGTTGTCCTCCTTCTTCATCAATCTCTTCTATTACAGCTGGAGATGGAGTAGTGTTTGGTTTTGAAACTTTTTTTGGAGTCGCTGCATCTACTTCATATCCACTCATAAAAAGAAAAGAGGCCCAATCTCTATTTAACCTTTTAAATTCCTCCAGCACTAACAATTTGATTAGACCATGGAGAAATACTGATGTTTCACTACCCTTTGCCTTGACCTGGAATTTATTTGACATCTTTCCCAAACTTCTGTATAAAAATAAAGGTAGGTCAAGTGGTTGCTTACCAATAAAATGCAGAAGGAGTCTAAAATGATAAGAATAAACCATGTGGAATCTCCCTTCGCAAGTGAAGTATTTTTGAACCACCAACAACAATTTTGCATAATTTTCTTTCCTATGCCCCCTAGGGATGCCATTTGTCATGTCAGCTCCTCTATGCTCCTGTTTGAGAAACTCTTCACAGCTTTGCATTTTGAATTTTGTGCCTTTGAACCATTCTTCACCACCTCTGGGTATTTCTGTAGCTTAGGAGATGACATCTGGTGACACTATGAGGTTCAAAACTTCAACTTTTGAAGATGTCCCTGTTAAATTTGGGGAAAATTCTTTGGATACCTAGACATGGAAACCTTGCGGCTTTTGGAAAAACTGTAGGCAACCTACCTTCCTGAAAGCCTCCATAGCACTGGGATGTTCATCTAACAACTTCAAATCCATAGGTTCATACCTTACCCAATAACCACCCTTGTTTGCTTTCCTCTTCGATGCCATTGATCCTTTATACTTTCGTTGCTTCCTTGCTTATGACACCTGCAGAATTAAAACTAAACAACAACCTGCTTTGCGTGGTGAACCATCTCTCGAACAGTGACGCTGAGATGCTTCACATGCAAGAATTTGAAAATGAATGACAAAGAGCAGCTTGGGGACAAGGTTTAAAATGTAATTTGACAATTCGAGGTGAAAATATGACACATGTGACCATAAGAGGCAATGATTACAAAAGATACGGCCTTGCATGCTTGGGAATTATGATAAATAAATCGCATGACCTCACCTTTGTCTTCATCCATCAAAATTTGAAACCTCACACCGGTTTGTCACTCTCTGCAGGAAAAAACCTAGTTTCGTAGCGAAAATAGTTAAACTACTAACAGATTCGCTACAGAACTGTCAGGCAGTTTCGTAGCAAAATCTACTGATTTTCCATGTAATTCGCTACGAAACTATGTAAAACTGACAAGTGGAATATATTTTTGATTTAAAAGCGTGGGAATTAAAACTAGGTGATATGAGGTGGAATTGACTGATATGACAAGGCTCAATGTGGGTTTAGACTTAGGGTAGACATCACCATATGCAATTTTTTCAAAAATTTCATGAAAATGACTATGAGACAGCATGAACCTAGGTGAATGACATGTAAAACCCTATCAATGAAAGTGTTAAAACTAATGAGTGATAACATAAGGTATTCATTTTTCGTAAATATTCTATCTTAGTCTGGAAAAGGGTTAAACTTATACTGAATAGACGTATTTTCATTTACTTTAACGAGTTCAAAAAGACAAGTGCTCGACAATATTTTCATGTTTAGGAAGTAAAAAAAGAGCTTAAAGAGGACTCCACCTAGAGGAACGAGTGGTATAAATGGTAGCAACTAGTTCTAGTCATGATGGAAGTGCTAAAAACACATAAAGGTCAAAAGGCTAGCGAATAATACAACTCATTGCAGTGGTTCCTCAGGCAAGAGTAAAAAACCAAGTGAAAGCATATGAATGACCAAGCAGATGGTGACGATGGGAGGAGAAAACCAAGGCTCATATGGCATAAATAGACTTATAAAAATGGAAATCATGAGAATAGGTTTCATTTTTATACAAGCTTGAAATAGAGAAAAACTATGCTTGAAATAGGTTTTCATGCCCTAAGCATAATGACTCAATTCGAGGCAAATGCCATCCTAGCTTCATTTCATTCACCCACGTAGACTACTGGTTACTAACAGGTGGATGGAATGAAGGTTCATTTATGAGATTAAGTGAAAGACTCGACTAGGAATTTACGATATCTAATCAAAGACTTGAATTTGAATGGGATATATTTCATTTTTAATGAGTTTGACATAGTAAAATAACTATGCTCAAAGGACATTGTTTCAATTTTTAACGAACTTGACAAAAGACAAGGAACTTTGCTCATGCAACCTTGTTTCATTTTCTAATGAGCTTGACAGAAGAAAAGGAACTCTACTCATAACACCTTGTTTGTTAACGAGATTGACACAAGAAAATGAACTATGCTTTGTACTTTTATCATGATCTCCAGGAGGCCATGGATTCGAAGAGGTTCTTATTAGATGCAAGAAAAATTCTCTAAAAGGGATACATATCAAGGGATCAAAGGGAAATATCAGGCACCAGTGCTCCCAGTACATGATGCACTACATCACCCACTAGATCACAAGTAGATGCGGGCATGGAACATGTTGCCACATAATTAATATGTGGAAAGGAAGATACCACTTGCATATTCAAAATGTTTAGGGAAACTGGTTGATTGAGAGTCAAATTAGGACCAATGAATGAAAATTGTTCAATGGTCACGATTCTTCCTTCATGTGGGAAACACATAACACGAAAGAGTGAAGAGACACGAGCTCCCATCTCATAAACGTAGTCACACCCAAGGAGTAAATTAAAATCTAAAGGGCCTTGGATTTCCATCACATTGATATAGACAATCTTTCCTCCCAAAGTAATAGGAAAATGAGGAAGGATCCTTAATGGTTTACTGGTTCCTATGTTAAAATCCAACAAATTATGGGTTCAATCCCTCGTGGAGTCGCCAATATGTTAAGCATAATATGCATGATTGTCGACAAAGATGAATTCCTTAGACCTAGTGGCCTAATCTAGAACAACAAAATACAAAAAGCATGAAGTTTTCCTTAGAGAAATTGGACACTGGGAATGAAGCCTACATGGAACCTTTAGCAAGCTTTCCTTTCCTACTCGCTTGCGAGCTCCAAGTGCTATAATTAGAACCTACACATACAACTAAAAAAAGCAAAGGATCCATAACATACGTACCATAATCCAATATCTCTATTCAATGAATCAACGAGGCATTGAAATACATGAGTACAATAATAACACAACAAATATAGGAAAACACAATACTCTTTGTATTAATAAAAATAGAAGAGAGTTTACAACCATAAATAGTAGTTGACTTCGTATATGTCTCCCCAAGTTTACTTGTCCTTCCTTGTCACAAACCACACCTTAACATCAACCCCAATTCATGAATATGATGACGCCTTTAGGTTCAAGGCAACAACATGAGGGCAGTATCAATCTCCAAAATCCAACCCTGATGCTATGGATGGTAGTAATTTATAGGAGAAGTGGGGTAGTTCAGGATTTACCATTATGAGCTTGAGATCCACATATGATTGGAGGATGAGCTCAAGGGATAATGGATGAAGTCTCCAAGACAAGATCAGATAGGATTCGAGCTCCTTGTACATGGTAAATAGTTAAGACAACTTTGGAATATTTTGGAAGAGGAAGCTTCAGAATTATTTTTAATTTTCCCAAATTTCTAGAATCAACACACCTGCAAAAGGGAGCAACAAGTGTTGACCAGTGCAGATGGAAAAGCATGCAACAAGGACTGAAAGTAGGTGGCCAAGGAAGCAAGGTGTGATGGGGCAAGAAACATTTTTTTTAGCAATTCGTCCCAAAAAAATCAGACTCTTTAGAGCGGCCATGCTTAGGGCTTTGTGAAGGGTTGATGACAACATGTTCATGGATACTGATTGATCCAGATTGTGGGCCTTTTGGGATGATGTGAAAAAATGGCCTATAATAGATCCCCCCCTAAAGTAGAAAGTCGGAAGCGAAAACATATGATTTAAGTGCTTTACCTTGTCACAAGTCTGGATGAAGAAAAACTGGTCGAGATCATCATCTGTTATAATTTTCATCATGATATCATTGTTGAGGGAGGCATACCCATGCTCAACATGTAAGCTAACATTACATGTACAAAGATCAAGAAGTCTAGCCCACTGATGACAGAGTTTGGATCCATGCTCGGATGACTGTCTATATGATCATAGCAATTGTAATTTGTAATCTTGCATTAATCCTGAAATCGCAACCCTGATGGTTGAAACTAGATCTGAGTTATTCTATCTTGTTGACTCGATTATGCAATGTAAGAGTCTAACCATGCAAATAAATGAGTTGGAGTCGAACGTGGTAGACAACATCTATTTACCGGCCAATGATGTAAGTCATTAGCAGATGCGAGAGAAACCATAGATGATGTTGACGCCTCTCAAGGTATGATAGTACAATCTGTATAGTGTGAATAGACGAGTTGAATTTGAACACCACACAAAATCTTTCGGTCAAAATCAAATGATGAAGACCTGTCGTCGAGAGCGAGGAAACTTGTCAATGATATATAGAAGCTCCAAGGTACCAAAGGGAGTTTCTAAGTCAACTTCCTGGATAATGAGCTAATGTTGACAAGAAGTGACCCATTGCAGGAGGGCCTTGATGTATCCCCCATCAATAACAAAAAACCGGTATCAAGATTTGAGACATAATGATGTTGATGTAAAGTTGGTTCATGAATGACAAACATGAATGAAGGCTTAAGAGTATCATAGCATATATCAAATGAAGGACTTGTCTTGAACATATCAGCAACACTTTATGGAGTTTGAAGCATTGACCCAAAAACGATTATCGAGGCTTTCAAATACAGTGTGATGAACCAAAGAGACAAGCATATTTTCCAACCCAGTAGTAATGGAGATGATGTGAAAGAGTGTCATGTTCAAGAGCGACTCACTGCCAGTAATAGTTCAAATACCCTATTTTCCCATCTTTCTCCACCATTTCTAGTCAGCACCTCTTTATTTTCGACAAGCTTGAGGAGGATAACATATGCTTGACCTACAACTTCATCCTTCAGATGAATCCTTCTGAGTATTTTTAACGAACCCTAAGAAGGAGTGGTTCAGTCCCGTCAAGTTCAACAAGTCCATCATTGTTTGATGCTTTTACGAGCCCAAAGAAGGTGTAACTCAGCTCAACTTCATGTTTAGAGAGTTTGAAAAAGAGGTGAAAAAGAAAAATCCAAAAGTTACTTTCCGTAAAATTGTCTCTCAAGTATGAAAAGGATGAAAACGACACTCAGGAGAACCTCTTAGCCATGTTTGACTAAGGTATTCATTTTCCATAAATAGTCTATCTCAGTCCGGAAAAGTGTTAAACTCATAATGAGTAGACGCCTTTTCATTTATTTTAGCGAGTTTTAAAAGACAAGTGCTTGACAATCTTTAAATGTTTAGGGAGTCTAAAAAGAGATGAAAAATGACTCCACATAGAGGAACAAGTGGTATAAAGGGTAGCAGCTAGTTCCACTCATGGTGAAATTTCTCAAAACACGTATAGGTCAAGAGGATGGCTAATAATACCACTCATTGCAGTGGTTCCCTAGGCAAGGGTAAAAAACCAAGTGAAAGTGTATGATTGACCAAAAAGATGGTGATGATGGAATGAGAAAAGAAAGGCTCATATGGCATAAATAGGCTGATAAAAATGGTAATCATGAGAATAGGTTTCATTGTTATGCAAGCTTGAAACAGAGAAAAACTATGCTTGAAATAAGTTTTCATCCCCCCCAGCATAATGACTCAATTCACTACAAGGAAAAGACCCTCTAGCGGAGCTTATAAAGGAGGTTTTTAATGTTATAAAATTGGCCAAAACTGTCAAAAAAACATTTGCTACAACATCTGTTTATGGTTACGGAGGTTTTGGCAGAGCTTTTAACAGAAATTCAATACAATTAAAAAAAATGGGCGGTCAGAGGTTATTACGGATGTTTTTTCATTGGTGCGCTACTCTGGATATAACGCACCGATGCGTACATGAAGATGGCGCCCCGGGGCTGTCTCAGTCGAATTAACGCACTGGGACGTTTAGGTGTAAAACTGCACCGGGTGTATTGTTGGTCATACAACGCACGGGGCCGTTATAATTGGTCTTGGGATTTGTGTGGTGCCCAAAGGTTGTATCAACGCACCAGTGCATATACCTCTACGATGCACTGGTGCGTTGTATCATAGAAAGGCACTGAGCTTTATAATTGGTATCGGAATTCGTGTGGTGCCCATTGATTGTAAAAATGCACCGGTGCTTATAGATACATAAACGCCCTGGTATGCAGTATCACACAAATGCACCGATATTTATAATTGGTATCAGTATTTGTGCGGTGCCCATGGATCGTACAACGGCACCAGTGTGTATAGACACATAAACGCACCGGTCGACAGTTACTGACACGCATCGGTTTTCATTTTGTTTTTTTTCAGAAACATCGACCTATGACAATCTAATTATTGTGATTGTTTTAAATTCATTATTCATTAAAAGTCGACACATCTTATAACAATATTCATATTAATTACGTTTTTATTAATGCATTTGAATGTGTTGTTTGGATTAATTTGTTATATCATATCAGAATTATTGTGGTTTTTTAAAATTCATTATTCATCAAAAGTCGACACATATATATCTTATAACAATATTCATATGAATTAAATTTTTATTAGTGCATTTGAGAACGATAATGGAGAACGCAATAGAATAAATTTAAACATGTTATATATATATAAGACAGTCTTTATCATACAAAATGGGATAGTTATTCGTATCCCTTTGTCTTTCAATTGGGACACTATGTCCATTACATTAAACAAAATGTCTGATTTCACAGACATATTTCAAAAAATAAAACGTCTTGCTTTGATATCCAAACACAGTGATCATCATTCTTCGCTTGAATTGTTGTCACTGCTAGAGCTACTTCCATGACTTGGGTTATTTTCAGGAATGTTTTGTTCACGGCGTTGATTGTTTTCTTCTTCTTCACCTTTCATCTACAAACATAAAAATAAACTGAAATGAGTGTATATACATTGGTGAAAATAATGAAAATTGCAATATTAAATAATATGCATCAATTTATTCCGGATGCGGATGTTTAAAATGTTTGATGGGACATGGGTCCCTGCGCAGCTCCCAAAGGAGCTCGCATGGGAAGCCCATATGGCTCCTTGTACCAGCATTTATGAGCGCAATTACTCGCCAGCTCGAACTGAAGTTAATTCCCTTGATCGGCTCATTGCTCGTCTTCATATGGCGGTTCTCTTGATCATGGCGCTCATCCGGGACAGTTCGAATGTTGATGCTTGCTGTGGCGGATCTCTGTCCCCCCTCCGCGGTGAATGTCCTCCTGGTTTTGCAAACTCCAGTGCGAGAACGCATACTGGACATCGTTGTTCCTTACTTGCTTGTTTCGAACCTCTGCCCGGGTTTCACTTCTCCCACAGTCCCCTCTGCAGCGCTATTCCTCCTCACAGTGTTTGGGCTGATCATTGCGGTGGCCTAGACCCTCCTGTTCGGGCTCATTCGGCAATCCTCAGCGGTGTCAGTTCCACTCTTCGGGCTCCCTTGGTCTCTGTTCGTCCTTTTGGCTCTAATCTCCATCTCCCAGCCCCTGTCTCCATGCCTCGCCTCTACCAGAGAATGCGGTGCCGGCGTGGTATCAGTAGGGGCCTTACCAATCCTCGATGCCCTTCTCTCAGCGCTTCCTCAGGTTCTTCCTCTTCTGATGAGGAGCATGTTCAGTCTCATACTTGGCAAGGCGGCAGAGGCAGAGGAAGGGGTCGTCTCTAGGAAAATGTTGGTGCTTCTACAGCCTCCCCTCACTTAGCTTCCATTCCTTCCAGCAGCGATCTCCCTCCTGTCTCTCATGAGACTGTTCGTCCCACCATCCGGCAAACCTCCCAGCGAGCTGAACTTCGGTTCGAATGCTCCTCAAATAGACCCATTCTTACCGATTTTATCACTTTAACCCTCCGTGAAGAGATCCCCAACCCTGATCCGACTCACTCTTCCACTCCCCTGCCTCCTCAGGTCTCGAGCTTCCCAGGCGAGGTGGTTTTACCTATTGCATCCAATCTCCCCCCCCCAGAACATGTTGCACAAGGAGGATGATCACTCAGGCATGGAAGACGCTCTCAATGCAGGAAAGGACGACAGCAACTATGACTTTGGATGCAGGATTGTCGAGGAGCCTTTGTCTTCGGCTCATGAACCGTGACTGTCAAACTCTCCAGGTCTTTTTGCTCAATTCCTTCAGGAATTTTTTGCTTTCTTGCCTCAAGGCTCAGCTAATAAGGCTGATGGTTAATTTTAGCACTTGTTTCTATGTTATTTTGTCATGTATGAACTCAAGGCTGGTTTCCCTTACAAGGGCAGCCAAGACATTTCTGTTAAAAGGACCGGTTTCCCATTCAGGGAAGTCCAGACTCTTTATGACTAGCTTGTTTATCAAGCCCAGTGGTCAGGCTTTCACAGCTGACACTGTGGCAGTTTTGTACCAGTAATTTTATACATAATAGAATTAGTTTTACTTAGAAAAAAAAATATGCATCAATGTAAATCGAAAAGAAAAATGACGTACCATAGCAACAATTGACTCATAAACTATACACATTCTTTCAAAACCATGTACCATGCCATCTTTCAAAATTTAATCTGGTTACACAGTTCCATACTTTGTTTCCTGCAAGTTTTATACCCCGTAACAAATCATATATTTAATATAAAAGATGTTTTTGTTCTATTAATCATAGACGGAGCTAAATAAAACAAGATCGATAGATGCTTACAAATTCCACAATTAAATTCTGATATGCCGACATATACTCACAACCCATATTTAACCCAATTTCAATCAATTCGTTTGATGGTTCTTCTTTGTATGTTAGCACTTGTTTGAAGACATTCAATGATGATTTTTGTAAAACAACCTAAAAAATACAAAAATGAATTCTAGTTAAGTTGTTATAAGGAAGTAACACGTCACAAACTTAGAGATCAACCTTTCTTCTTGTTGTCCTATTTTTATGAAAGAATGGTTCAATTTATTTTCTTTCTAAGAAAAATTCTTAAAAATTATTTAATGCTAAATTGTTTATTTATTGTACCTAATGATCGAAAATTCAATGATTACATCAACCATTTGAAGCATCGTTGTTGTTGAGATGGTCTTCCACATGCTAATTTTGTCCCATTTCGACCATCTTCTTTGTACACTTTTTGGACATTCCTACTCGGTATATTTAATATCTACCGTTCATCTTAGATTTTCATAATCTTCCCCAAAATGTAACATGGCAATAGTTTAATTTTATATTGATATATGAAAAGTAAATATAACAAAAGTGATATTTATAAATAATTTAGACAAACATTTAAAGGAATATTACTTTTTCATTCCTTCTTTTTTTTTTTGTAATGCTTTTTTTCTCTTATTAAAAGTCTTCAAAGTGACATGTCCTATCAATTTAATTTAAACTCTTCCTGTAGTTTAGATAAAATTTGGTTGTTGAAATCATTGGATTGATTTTTGTATTGTAATTGGAAATAACGTATATACATTCGTTCCACTAGATCCCTTAAACTTTTGTAAAAGTTTTTCCCATTTTCGTTAACTTCCAACGCCACTCCAGATGAGCTAAGGAGCAATTCATTTTCATTTGCATGTTCTATTTTTTTATTTTCTTAGAACAACATTCCTTTTCTGAGTTGTTGGTCCCTGTAAAACATTAATCAGATGTGAATTAATAGACTGTTTGACACATGTTATCTAATAATTTTAAGTATATTATTATTGATAATTAAAAAAAGAAACTCATATTGGATCGATAGTATTTTTTCACTCACCTGATTCATCATTTTGCAATTTTTCCATTAACTCTTACGCTGTTCTGGTCCTAGATCAGAAATAATCATATTGAGCTTTGTCATTTTGTGCCTCTGCATGATACACAGTAAACAATACATATTAGGTAAACTTACATATAGTTCAAAAAAAACATTTTTATAAAGAATTTACAAAGAACTTGCATTTTTTTCTTTTCTTGATGTGTTAACAGTATTTTTGTTACTTGATCTCTTGTCAGTCATTTCTTTATCAATTTGAAACATGTACCATATCATTCATTAATATATTTATAAATAAATTCTCAACTTTTCAGGTAGAAAATAAATCTCAGGTCACCGGTGCGCCTTTTATGAGGTACGCATCGCAGCCGGTGCATGGGGATATTACAAACACACCGCAAAATAGTATAATAGACCATATGGTGCATTGGGTATTATAAACACACCGCACAAATAGTGTAATAGATCGTACGGTGTGTGGGGTATTATAAACGCACCGTAAAAACGGTGTAATACACCATATGGTGCTATCCTCGTTAAATGGAGCACCGATGCTCTATTTCATATAAGGCACACAGATTTAGAAAATATGTTTTCAATTTTTTTACTACACAGTACTTGTGTGGTGCGCTATTGTTACACAGCAATTTGTCACTGTCCCTGCAATCCCCCGTCCCACACATTGGAGGGCTTATTTCGTGACCTGTGAGTAGTGACATGACCTAAAAACACTTTTATGGCATTCCCTTGAACATGGAATTTCATTCCCCTGAAGACAACTCCTTGTGAAAAACCCTAAAAATAGCCTTTTTATCCTTGGCGTGACTTGTCAGTGTTATACCCGTGCCAATGGGGGAAATCCTCCAAAGAGGGCGCACCAATTGGCGCTCTGTCCCAGCGTCGCACCCGCGCCAGGCTTAATAAGGAGTGTTTTTTAAAAATAAATGGTGGAAGATTGACTCCAACAAACTCCTGAACTGGACTCTAAATCGATTTGGGACGTTAGGCTCTGGTTCTCCATGTAGAGGAAGTAGTTTTCCACCTCTCATGGAAGCTTCCTTGAGGATAGGGCCAATCCCATGATTGTAGGGATCCCAACTCCCCTTCCACCATCTATATAAGCTTGCCATTTCCCTTTGCAAGCTAGTCTCCAAGAGCATTCATAGCCCAAGAATGTTGCAATAGTCCTCATAGAGCTAAATCAATAGCAAGGAGATTGACGATCGAAGAGAGAGGCTTGTCCCCATTCCCGACAAGCTTTACCGAGACGTATTCCGCTGACGACCCGCCGAAGGAAAGTTTAGCGTCAGAGCCAGGTTGTATTTTCCTTTGTATGAATTAATGATAAGCGACTATTGGTTATGGTTCCACTCGTATTGTTCATTATGATCATGAGTTGTGTCTTCTCTGACTGATACATAATTTCATATATCGCATTTTACGCTTGTGTTTGTCGTGTTTCTTGTGTGTGCAGGTGTTCGATCGCGGCAAGCGAGAGGATTGTGATCTACTGGAGCAAGGAAACGGGAGTGCCATCTTCTCTACGAACAAAAATGTTGGATTCAAGGTAAGCCTTCTTCGCCATTTGGTTTATTGCAATTAGGAACTTGCACCTTAGCGTGATACGATTGTTGCTAGACCCGATCTGGGCTAGTAGGGATCGCCTCTATCCGCAGAGGGGATTTACCTCTACAACAAATTGGCGACTCCATTGGGGATCGTTGATTTGGAGTACTGTCTTGTCTTTTCGGTCGATTCTTGACTTTGCTTGCTTGATCAGCTCTTTTGGCTGGCTCTTTCTATGTGTTTGGCTTTTGTTAAGCTTTACCATCACTAGTTTGTTCCTTGGATTTCTCTTTTTTTATTTTTCCTTAGTAAACTCGACTGGCGCGCTTATTAGCCTGACAGTCGCGCCCATTGGCGCATGTTGCCAGTGTATTACCCGCTCCAATCCTGTTCTGGCGCTAGATTCCGCCTGACAGTCGCGCCAATCCTAAAAGGTGCTAGGGTTTGCTCTGTTTTGAGCTTTCTGAGCTTGATCTATGTGTTTGGTTTCATTTTTACGATTGCTTGAGTGTTCTGGAGCCTTGTTTGACTGACTGTGACCTTCATCCTTTGGTTGTTTGCCCATTTCTATCAATTTTACCTTCTAGCCCTAGGGCATCTAGGTGTTATAGTGTGTCGAGCCTCCCGTGGGAGTTTTTGGTTTCTATTTGTTCAGTCAACCTTGCGATTGCTTCTCTGCATTCGTTTAGTGGTTGTTTATCGTTTTATTGCATTGCTTGAGTGATTGGCTTCTTCTTCATTCGAATTCCACCTTGTCTCGTTTTAGGCCTAGATTACATGGTTCATGTGAGTCTTTGAGTGTCTTTTGATTTGAGGGACTTTTTGTCAATTTGAGGTTTGATTGTGTGCTTGCATTGAGTGAAATTTGATTGTTTTTACTCCTTTTTCTATCGCTTCTCAAATTGTTTGTTTCATTAGTTTTCATTTTGTTTAATGCACTTTGCTCGTAAACATTGAACAAAAAAAAAAAACTCTTTTGCTTTGATTGGTTAATGAAAATCAAATCTTTTCTGTGTTATTAGTGATTTGTAACTTTGAAAGAAAAGCTTTTAGTTTCCATTAGCTGCATTAGAGACATTATTGGTTGTTGTCTGGTCATTTTGTTATTGTGTGAAAAGCTCTTAACTCTCTCGTAATTAGTTTTCATCGAATGAAATGATATACTGTGGCATGTAGTGTGCATTTAGGAGATTTTGAGACATAACACTCGCTAGGACCTGAAAACTGAAACATAATTGAAGATAAACATTAAAATTTATTCAATTTACACTAAGGCAGCATTGAAACATTAATGAAATAGCTAGAGGTTTAGGCTAGAGACGTGTTCAATGCCTTATCACCTTATAGCTGTTTTCATTGGCTTAGACAAGACTAGTATTGATTTGTGCTCCCGTACTGGCTGCGTATATAAAGGGAGAGACCCCAATTTTAAGGTTTTTTTATCCCTTTAATTCAGGAAGTCGAGTCTGCTGCCCTATACCCGTGATAATCGATTACGCATTCGGAGAGATTTCGTCTCGTACGTACGTTAAGTCCTTGGTTGATTTCTTTCATTTTGTTCAAGGTGTATAGATGTGCTCACGTTTATTTGGCATAATTGTTTTAGCATTCTGAAAGCACGTTTTTGGATATTATCCGATTCTAAATTTGAAAAATATCACCCAAGCTTTTGTCCTTTCACTTGCTTCAAACCGAAAGAGATAGAGCCATTTTAATCCGTCGACTTCAAAACATGAACCAGAAGTTTTGTTTCAATGTCGTAAAATAAATCATCCGCGATCACACGCCCTGTTAGATCTTTCTTGTTGGTCATTTGATTGTGTGCCTTGATTCGTTTTAGCCCGTGTGTTGTGTTTGATCTTTTCCTTTTGTCATTATTGTCACAGTGGCGGAACCCTCAGTTTCGTCTACTGGTAGTCCATATACGGATGATTCATCAGAGGTCTCGCAATCCTCTGCTGAACATCAGTAGCCCATTGTTTCTGAGTTTCCCGACGGGGCACCGGTTCTATCTGAGCTTCCCTTTGGAGGACCAGTTGAGTTCAACTGGCCCTTATCCAACCCTTGGTCTGGATTTGGAGTAGGGGAACATTTCCCTCCTCTTACATCGAGATCACCTTTTCTAGCTGTTGTTATTCCTCCTAGTCCTCGCTGTCTATTACGAGATCTAGCGGCAGGTTCAGATATGGGTGCATCCAGCCATTCTCCTAGTGAGGAAATCCCCACATCTGGTGAAAATTACCAGTTGTTCCCAGAAGACAACCCCGAATTATCTGTCATGTCTTCGCCCGGTCCTTCACTACCAGCAAGGTATAGATCTTTAGGTCAGATTATCACCGTTGTTGCCTCTATGGGGATATCAACTCCTTCTACGAGGCCGGTCATTCCTTCATTGGGGATGTCTCCAAGGAAACCCATCACGTCATCCCCTCAGGTCACTTCTGCACCCGTTAGGCCCACTGTTTGTGTGGCTGCATCTACACCTGCTATTACGACTCAGTCCGTAAGGACCACATCGCTTCCCGAAGACGTCTATATAGCATCTGCTATGCCGAAGAACATTTCTCCTGAGGAGTATCGATTGTCTTTACAACAATCAAACCCCGAGGTCAGACAATCCTCTCAAGATCCCAACCGCCCGTATTTTTCGCATTATGCACAGGACAGTACGCTCGTGTACGTTTTTCCATATCAGTACAATGAGTACGGGAATCCTTTACGTTTACCCGCTCCAGAGGCTCATCTTCATGCTCAAGGTTTTCCGTCTAACCAGGCTGGGCAGTCTTATAACCCGCAAGGACAACCTTTTCAAGGTCAACCTTCGAGCCAGCCTGGCTATCCTTATGACCCGCAAGGACAGCCCTTACAGGGCTACCCTTTAGGCCAGCAAGGGCCATTATACGGTCCGCAAGGATAGTATTACAACCCTTCAGGTCAACCTATGCAGCCTCCCCCTGGAGTCCCACCTGGGCAACCTCAAGGACTCACAGGTCAACCGGGGTACCAACCAGGACCGGTATATGGTCCTGGGGGGCAAGTCCAACCTTCCCAACCTATGCAACCTCAGTATCCTATTGGTCTGAACGTTGCACATCAGCCATGATCATCTTATGGTCCTGCAGCAGGTCAAACCGGTTACCAGCCACCACCTGGCTCCATTCCACCACCAGGCCAACCAGCCCATCCAGTACAACCTGGTGCTCCACAATAGCCAAGTCAATCGGCGCAGCCTGTTCACCCAGGTCAACCTGTCCAACCAGGTAAGCCCGTTCAACCAGGTCATCCCATTCAACTAGGTCAGCCTGTCCAACCAGGCCAGCCTGCACATCCTGTCAACCCTGCTCAACAGCCGATTTACTCGATGCCGCAACCGAATCAACCGATGCACCCTAATTATCGCGCTCAACAGGGTCCCACCTATCAGCAGCCCGCTCAACCTCAAGGCAGTTACTACCCTCACGGTCAATCTCGACCGACTTATAATCTGCCCCAAGGTTCCCATTATTACACTCAACAACCCGGCTACACCTATGCTCAGCAGCCAAATCCACAGATTGCTCAAACGAGACCGACATATAATCAGGGTCCATAATATGGTTATCAAACCCCGTACACTGGTTACCAGCAACCGAATCAGACTGGTTATACGCCCTATACCCCCTACGGTCAGAATCCTTCGGGACAAAACACATGGGGGCAAGGATATTCTCAACCAGCGTGGAGTACAAGTACCGGTCCTTATCAAGGGCCTGGTATGTCGTTCAATCCGCAATTGCCATTCTTGGCCACCTTGGAGTTACCAGACGTTTCTAAATTAACCAATGATCCGATTCTTCACAATCCTTATTGGCCTTCGGTTCCAACCAAGGTACCCGGCGACTGCCCTAAGTTTGAAGGTAAAGTTGGAGAATACCCCCAAGCTCATGTAATGACCTACCATTTGTGGTGTTCGTCTAATTCTTGGGTCGATGATTCAATTCGTCTACGTCTCTTCCAATGCACTCTTACCGATGCTGCCGCTAAGTGGTATATTGAATTACCCTGTGGCATCTTTCATGATTTCAATGCTTTAGCAATGGCTTTTCTGACTCACTTTCAGTTACCGGTTCGCTATGAAGCCCGGACGCATCTCCTGACTTCGTTGAAGCAGGATAAAGCCACCCACATATCTGATCATATTCATGAGTCGCGACGTCGTCATAGGCTGATCAAGTTTGATATACCTGATCAACTACTAACTCATTGGTTCACCACATCCTTCGTTAACAAAATCGCTCAAGATATTGCTATGGGGGCATGTGTGACTGAAGAACAGGCCATTGCGCGTGCCCAATATCTTGATCTGGTATACTCTCAGTCCAGCACGCTTTATGATATTTTGACTAATGCTCCACGCCCAGGAACCTCTAAAGCCCCACCTACCCCAGCGGTGGATGGTGTTATTGGTTCCGTGTCTCAAAATTCTCGAAAATTTTCAAATGGAAAGCAGAAGTCCAATTATTCCAATAATTATGCTCTTCTCGCCCCTCCAGATTCTGGGAAAATTGCGGAGTTCAAAGCCATTCAGGCTAATCCTACGGAAAAGGCCTCCAAAGGAAAGAAGAAGGGCAAAGGAAAATCAAAACCCGACGCCCCTAAACCAGAGTCTTCTAAACCTCGTACTGAGGACGGTTCTCAACGTAAACCAAAGTACCCGTGCCTTATTTTTGAAGGAGATCATTATACCAAGGATTGTCCCCGAAGATCTGAAATTAGTCAACTTCTCAAAGGCTCCAAAGGGACTCCGGCAGTTCTTAAAGAACCGTTCCCGTCTGCACCATTTGGGTCCCAGGTCTTTATGATGAATGGTGTTGCACCTGTCTCTATTGCTACGCGTTCAAAGGATTATGCTGGATCACGTCAGGCAGCTGGGAAGCAAGTTGTGGATGGCCCACCTCCTCCTCCTGTCTCTGGTCCTTTGGAAATTGAGAAGCCTACTGTTGAACATGTTGTGAGGCCGCCCTCTAAAGGTGTTCTGCGAAGATCTTCCTACAATCCAAATTCTCGTGCCGCTTAGCACTACAGTATTGTTGAGGTTTTGGCACAGGCACCTTTTGCTATGTCCGCATTGGAAGTCCTTCAAAGTTTCCCTTCGCAACGGAAAGCTCTGTTGTCTGCGATCGGTGGAATCGATCCCACTGATTCTAGTATTCTCACCTTCGACCTAGAAAACTTTACCCCCCGACTTCCGCATCAAATTGCTCTTGTGATACAAGTCGGGATCAACGGTCTTAACATCCATAGGGTCGTTGTGGATGAAGGTGCTTCTACCTGTGTCATGTCGTCCGCCTGCTGGAAGGCCATTGGCTCTCCGGTGCTTTCATCATCTCCAAATGCCTTAGAGGCATTCGATGGTCAGGAATCGAAACCCCTGGGTGTTCTCGAGAGTTTGCCGATTACATTACAGGGGAAGACAGTCAACGTAGAAGTAGAAGTGGTTGACACCAAGCTTAACTACAATCTTCTTCTCGGCCGCAGTTGGACTCACGCCATGTTATGCGTGTCGTCCACCCTCTTCCGACTTCTTAAGTTCCCTCATGAGGGCAAAATCGTTACTGTGGATCAGTTGTCTTCCTTCACCTCCACCTCTGAGAACAACGTTCCTTACGTGGATCAGATCCCCAATCCCCCTGACAGTGTAGGACCCGGTCTCTTCAAGGACCCCGTCCTCATGGGTATTTTTCCTGCGCCACCACCACACACCATTCAATTTAATATGATCTCTAGGTCTAACGACCCATTGATCATCCCTTCGCCTGAACAGGTGACTGATTTTGGAGAATCGATGCCCTTAACTCCAGTAGAGATTAATTACTATGAAATCGTCGCCACATCCGATCCTCCTCCTTCTCAACATGCTCCCTCGAGCATGGCTTTAGATATCTATTCCCAATCCCCCTGGCTCGGCGAGGCCGACTCGTCTGATCCTCTTAAAGAGATTTTCCCCTCTGATGAAGCCATTTTTGAAACAATGTCGCTTGAGGAACTGCCTTGGAGTGATGGACATCATCGTTCCTCCTTCATGCCCAGCCTGGGGGCAATGTCCGATTGTCTAGAGAGTGATGTATCTGGTCATCTCTCTCCTAAGCCTCCTCCTTCGAGCCCACCGGAGCACAGTTCCTCTTCTTGTGCCAAGCTCCTAAAACAATGAAACAAGTTGCTACGAGGACAGTTCTTTTAAGTGTGTCAACCTCGTTAAAATAATGAAACACGAGCCCGTTCAATTCGAGTTTTATTAGATTTACATCAAATCTCTTATGTTTTCAACCTTCACTCCATTTCCTATGGACTGAAGCTTGGGGGGCATGTACCTAGAATTAAGACACCATGTTGGGGGCATGCCCGTCTTCCTCAAGCATAGTTTGTGTTTTAAGCTTGCATAAAAATAAAACTCATTTCCAAGCATAGTTGCATGTGTGTTTTCATGTGTGCTTTTAAGCTTGTATAAAAATAAAATGTGTGATTAGATATATTATGTGAACTTTTTTGGGTCGTTTTTTATGCAACTGATGCATTAAGATAACATTGTATTAGACTTTTGCATAGCATATAAAAAAACATCATCACATGTAAAAAGATCCATCCAGAAATAGATATATAGATATATGTGTCGAATAGTTTGCAGTACATCACATAAAGTCAAAAAATATACATGTTTGTCTAATAATAGCCGGAGACAACATGTCTCTCAAAAAATATGCATATGAAAGCCCTAATAGCTAATCAGCATGGTGCTCGTGGTAATATGCCACCGCGTGCACCAATCGCCTCAGCAGTCTGTGAAGGCGACTAGGTACCCCCACAGTGTGTCGCTGGTAAGCTAATGGGACGTCTGCCAGCCATGCATAGTCCGGAATTCCCCGGGCAATGCCCTCCAGGTTCTAGATCAGCTCGCTCCCTTCACCACCCTCAGCCTGAGGGTCATGTACGAGATGGGTCCTCCGCACAATGGGCGACATGCCCGCAGCCCTCTCTGGGCCAACGTCTGCATACACATAAAACGGTTGTTAGAACAGACATGTATTACCAAAAAAAATCATAAAATCAAAAAGAGAATCATACCCAGCTCCTCGTCCCAGTCCTCCCCTTCCGGGAGTGGAAGATCGAGATCTCCAGTGAAATCGGTCCCAGCATAAGGCCAATCCTCGACCACGATCAGTTGACGTCGTAACCACCCAAAGAACTCGGGTCTCCAAGACATCTGTTGACCCCCTCCTGACCTGGGCATAAGTGCTGCCCAGCGAGCCATCATTGGCTCCCTCGGTATCGGCTCGGCAACTATTGCCCCTTGGCCTTGGAAAATGGGTAGTCGTTCCAGGATGAACGACACCAGAATGGAACCGTATCCAAACTGCTTTATTTTGTCTTGCTTGCATCTTGTTAGCTGCCTCTTGATATTGCTTTTCATTGCGGTGGCCCAATCAAATAATGTAGGATTCATACACTCGGAGGCTAGTATGAGTTGGGCCTTGGTTGCCTCATGCGGTGCCTGCGATCCCGCAGCCCGCGTAATGGTGTGAAGCACTACTCTGAGTGCTAGGTCGCGGACAGTGTGGATGTCCACCTTCCCGCTTCCCGATCCTGTTCGTGCCCCTGGGCACACTCTCGCCATTACCATGTCCATTTTCTTTCCATAAGGTCTGATGCCCGTTATGATTGGCACTGGACCTCTGCGTGACAATCCAGTTATAAAGTCAACATCAGAGACCTCAAGAGCTAATACTTGGTCCCGAAGTTTGAACACTTCTTCGTTTTCATCCCATATGCTGACCAGGTATTGCAATAGCTCAGGTTGAGCTAGTAAGCATGGCGTAAAGAAGAATTTTTTGAGTCCACAGTTCCTGAGTGCATTCATACAGGCTTCGTTTTCCATAGCCATTTCATCTTCCTCCCCATGTTCCCTCTCCTTCCATTCGACAACCATTGTGCCCAGATATCTGCATCAACATGATTAAAAATGCATTATTAGATCTTTTTTGCATTCGAATATCCATTTGGATGGCTCACATTTTGAAAACTTAAAGCGGAAAATCGCGTTGCGCCATTGGCGCGACCCCTTTGTGAGCAAATGACCATTGGCGCGGGTTCGTGCCCGATACCCGCGCCAATGGAGCGAGCCCTAAAATTTTAAAAGGTTCCCCCCAGAGGTCTAGTGCACAATGAAAAGTCATAAAAAATGGATTAAAATGGAGCTTAAGGGAGCGCATTTTACCTAGAACAGACGAGGATCTGAATGATGACCCAGATCAGTCGCAATCACCGCCGCAAGTTTGCACACAAACAGAGCACTGTTGCTCTCCAAGTGAGGTAAAAAGTAAAAGTAAATTTGTTTTACCATTTGAAGCCTATTTATAACTTTTCAAGTCAAAAATTAGGTTTTAAATGTCATTTTTCTCAATATTTTAATGTATTTTGTCGAAAAATGGATTTTACACTTGCTTTTATGTGTAGCGATAGGTTTTTACGCGACTTGGACAGTGATACGAGTTGTATTTTATACTTTTTCGGACTTGGTAAAAACACGAAAAAGTCATTTTGGAGTCATCTTTCAGCTCTTTTCTGACTCTCTAAACATGAAAATATTGCCGAGTCCCTTGTCGTTTCGATGGCGTTAAAGTGGCTCCGAAACGACATCTACCCAGTATACGTTTACCCCTTTTTTGGGCTGGGATAGATTACTTACGAAAAAGGAATACCCTAGCCTATCGCGACTAGGAGGTTTTCTCAGACATAGTTTTCTACCTTTTCGGATCTGAGGAAATATTTACGAAAAAGGACCATTGGAGTTTACTTTTCTGTTGTCTTTTCAAACTCTCTAAAGATGAAAAGACGCCGAGTTCTTCCTTTGTCAGACTCGTTAAACCCTGATGAAATCAGATCAAGTTGTAATGACGATATTCGAGTTTCTCCTTCCTAGGGCTCGTTAAATGTACTAGGATGGATTCGTCCGAAGGACGAACTTATATGAAAAGCATATGCTATCCCCTTCAAGCTTGTTTTCAAAAATAATTGGGGTACTCACCAGGAATGGTGGGGAAAAATGGAACCAGCATTATTGTCGTGTCGGCAGTATGTCGCTCTTGAACATGGCACTTGTCTACATTCGTGTCGGGTTGGGGACATCTCATCTCGTTTTCCACTTTCCTCCGTGGGTTTGGGTGATCCCTTTTGATCTCTCATCTGCTCTTTGCCTTGTCATCATGACCTTTGATCTTTTGATGTCAAATACTGCCAACTCCACTGTCATGCCGCCGATATGTTCAAGAGAAGTTGAACTCTGCAAGTCTCAACCTTCCTCTGATTCTCATCTGATCCCGATTCACAAAGATATTATGTTCCTCTGTCTCGCGTCGATGATGTGGGAAACACTATGGCCCACCTTCGATCAAAGTCACTTCCTATCGACTTCAACTCATTATCCGGGAAGCTGATCTAGAGACTCCCTTTTGGTACCTTGGAGCCTGCATGCCTTAATGGCAGGTTCTTCACGTTCGATGTGAGGTTTTCATCATTGGCCTCCGATCGAGTGATTCTACGGGTGTTCGACGCCAGCTCACTGATTCACATGCCGTAGATTGTACCTATAGTACCTTGAGGGCCATTGTCGTTATTGGTGGTACCTCTCGCGTCTGTTAACAGCTTTCATCATTGGCTGGTAATCAGGCGATGTTCTTGCATGTTCGACTTCAGCTCATTTATTTGCATGCTTGAACTTGTACTTTGTTCGGGTCGAGAAGGAGCGCAAGACCCTGGATTTTTTCTGTTGGAATACAGGCTATGATTTTGTGGATTATTATGATTAGTTACATGACTCATTCATTGGATGGCTGCGACCATACCTGAGTCTATTTATCGATCCTCACTGGATGGCTGCATCCATACCTTGGATCTGGATTATTGTATACTCTGTTATGGATGGCTGCACCCATACCACCTATCATGTATTTGAGATATCGGTTGTACTTGTCTACGCAGGTTTTCCGACAACAGTGTTTTCAGTTGGACACGTTATCATAAAGCATTTCACCACTCTCTCTCTTTCGGGCCTCATGCTTTAGGGGCATCTGTTAGACAGAATTTGTCACCATCCCTACAATCCCCCGTCCCACACATTGGAGGGCTTATTCCGAGACCTATGAGCAGTGACATGACCTAAAAACACTTTTATGGCATTCCCCTGAACATGGACTTTCATTCCCTTGAAGACAAATCCTTGAGAAAAACCCTACAAATAGCCTTTTTATCCTTGTCGTGACTAGTAAGTGTTATACCCGCGCCAATGGGGGAAATCCTCGGAAGAGGGCACGCCAACTGGCGCTCTGTCCCAGAGTCACACCCGCGCCAGGCTGAATAAGGAGTGTTTTAAAAAAATGAATGGCAGAAGATTGACTCCAACCAACTCCTGAACTGGACTCTAAATCGAGTTGGGACATTTGGCTCTGGTTCTCCATGTAGAGGAAGTGGTTTTCCACCTCTCATGGAAGCTTCCTTAAGGATAGGGCCAATCCCATGATTGTAGGGATCTCAACTCCCCTTCCACCATCTATATAAGCTTGCCATTTTCCTTTGCAAGCAAGTCTCCAAGAGCCTTCATAGCCTAAAGAATGCTGCCATAGTCCTCATAGAGCCAAATCAATAGCAAGGAGATTGACGATCGAAGAGAGAGACTTGTGCCCATTCCCGACAAGCTTTACTGAGACGTATTCCGTTGACAACCTGCCAAAGGAAGGTTCAGCGTCAGAGCCAGGTTGTATTTTCCTTTGTATGAATTAATGATAAGTGACTATTGGTTATTGTTCCACTCGTATTGTTCATTATGATCACGAGTTGTGTCTTCTCTAACTGATACATAATTGCATATATCGAGTTTTATGCTTGTGTTTGTCATGTTTCTTGTGTGTGCAAGTGTTCGATCGCGGCGAGAGAGAGGATTGTGAGCTGCTGGAGCAAGGAAATGGGAGCGCCATCTTCTCTACAAACAACAACGTTGGACTTGAGGTAGGCCTTCATCGCAAGTTGGTCTATTGCAATTAGGAACTTGCACCTTAGCATGATACGATTGTTGCTAGACCCGATCTGGGCTAGTAGGGATCGCCTCTGTCCACATAGGGGATTTACCTCTACAATAGCTATATAATACTACGCACCAGTCATGGTAGCGTAAGCAGGGCGCACCGATAAAGAAAAATCCATTTTTTCGAAAAATTCACGCAATGAAATAGAATGGATTGAGATGCGGCTATCTGAAGTCGTCCTGTGGGTTGGACGTCAATCTAAAATGAAAAACCTTATTTCTGAAATTGCAGAAACAGAGAGAAGAAAGGGAAAAAACAAAAAGATGAAGGGTTTAGGGTAAAAATGGATAAAAATGTAGAAAAAAGTAAAAAAAGTAATCAAATTTAATCACGAGATGGTTTGAAATTCTATGATACAGGGTTTGAATCAGCAGAGGTTTGGTTTCTGATTATCTGAATACTTATGTTCGAACGTATTTTGCTGCTCCACAGTGCCCTCGTGCTCTCTTGCTCCAGGTCTGTCTCCTGCAAATATCTGGCTGAAAATTTAAGCAAAAATAGTGAAATAATGAAAAGTGTTTAGTGTTTAAAGAATTATTTTATAAATTAGATTTTCGAAAATATTTTGCCGCCTTTGTGTCTTAGTAATACGACGCACTAGTGCATGTTATGATGATAAGCGCCTTTGTACTATATGAAGTTCTTTTTTTTTAAATCTATAAGATCATAATAAAATAATGATAATTCTAAAGTACATGAATTTATTTTCATTATTTTCTAAACTTTATTATGTTACAAAATTTTTTATTATTCTAGATTTGTTATTTTACAATTATTTGAAAATTTACAAATTTAAATATTTTAATAAAATCATTTCACATTATAACAATTAAAATTTTCACATTAATAGAATTAATTTTTTACAATTTTTTTACATATAATTACAATTACAATTTTACATTAATTTCACATACTTGAATTACAATTACAATTTAATTTTACATACAATTACATTTACAATTTTACATAGAATTACAATTACAATTTTACAAAATATTTTAATCCAATTAAAATTACAATTACAATTTTAGAATTTCATAATTACATTTTACAATTTTACATAGAATTACATTTACAATTACAATTACAATTTTACAAATATTTTACATACAATTCAATTAAAATTACAATTACAAATACAATTACAATTTGTGAAATTTACATATAATTAGAATTACAATTACAATTTTACAATTTTTCATATATACAATTACAATCATTTCAGAATAAATTAAATATTACAATTACAATTAAAATTTTACATTAATAAATATTTTACATACAATTACACTTAAAATTACAATTAGTACAAATACAAATATAATTTTACAATTTTACATAGAATTAAAATTTAAATTACAATTACATTCATGACATAATATTTAATAAATATCATGGTCATTTAATAATATTAAATTAATTAATAAACATCATCACGATCACGATAACCATCGTACAAACATCATATTCGACTAATAAACACATTCAATTAATATCAAATTAACATTATATATTAAGATCATCACAACACAAACATCAAATATACATCTCAATATGTCAAATAACTCATGCTATCACATATACACATCTATCTGCAAGCTAAACATTAAATTAACATATCTAACATGACCTAACAATATGCACCACATCATGATGATCACCAACATGAAAATTAAGTACAACTACAACATGAACATAAAATACATGGACCATATATATATATATATATATATATTGAATAATGTTAAAAATATACAATTGTAATATAAATGTCATGGATCAGGCGCTGGTGGTAGTATAACAACATCAATAGCAGTACTACAAGTGGATGCTTTCTCAGTAAAGCTGGGTGTAGCCTCGATAATTGATGGTCGAGCCTACTCATGATCATGATCATTAGTACTGATGGATGCATCTGTTGGTGGTAGTACAACATCAATATAAGCAGTAGTAGTGGAGACCTGCTCAGTCAATAGTGCAGCCTCAACGGTCGATAGTCCAGCCTACTCATGATCATGACTAGTACTAATGGATGTTGTAGGCTGCTGACTTGACGTGGCCGATGGTCCAGCCTCATCTCCATGATGACTGCTAAATGCTGCTAGTGGAGCCTCATGCTCATCAAGCATAGCGCGAGGTGAACGATCATGAGATGAATGTGAGTTGTTGCTCGCGGACTGTCCATCACGTGCCGTGGCTCGACTACGCCTATAGCTACGGATAATCCTCCTCAATCGCGTAACAGTTGTCATAGCTCCTACGACATGTTGCATCAGGTCGTACATGTCACGCGACATGCCTCTCCACATCTGTAACAGCCTATCATCGGCCTGTATGTCTTTGTAATGAGCGGGCCTGATGCCCGCATCAACAATCAATGCATAGATTTGGTTGCCCAACTCCATCCTATATCTAGTCTTAGGTCGACTGCGCCTAGCAAAAGGTGGTACTAGTGCACCACGAGAAGGAGCATGTCTCTCTGCTCCACCGGCCTCATCCTAGTCATGATCATCCTCGGCATCGGCCATGTCCTGATCGTCATCAGGATCCACACTGGGATCATGTGGTGGATCCAGCATCTCCTTGCCATCAAAAGAGCCAATTTCTGCAAAAGATATGCAAGTACACAACAATAATGAGACAATTTCATTACAAAATTTAATAAAAACAAGTTAAAGAAGATGTTAGAATAAATATAAATAAAACAATAATATTACCTCTATCATCTGGCAGCTCATCATCTGTGAAGAGGATGTTGGGACACCCTCGTCGATAATCCGGCATAGCATGGGACCTGTGAATGGATGTAGCCGTCCAGCAGTAAGTATTAAGTCAGTGTATCATGTGATATCACAAGTGGAAACATAATGTCTCCCCTCTTGGGCATCATCTTCCCCCACATGTGCATCAAGACCCTAAACATCGGCCTACGAGGGTACATCGAGGCAAAACTAGGTCTCATCTTTAGAGCCTCTAAAAAAATAAACAAAACGGCTGCGAAGAAAGAAAGTTGACCCTCCCTTGTGCATGAGCATGACATCTATCTAAGGCCGTACAAAACTGCCGCAAAAAAATGGCAGACCACCTGACAAGTCATGGTTGTTGTACTAAAGAATTAACATAATATAAAAGCGAGCAACTAATGTGTTTCCTATCACTGGTGTTGTGCAAAATGGTCGAAATGATAAGTGAGAGGCACTGCACATCCTGTCTACCAAATGCACCTATACGTAACTGACCTCTAGGTACCTAAAACTCTGAAGGAGACAGTACATGTGCTCCAATGTATATCTGGGAGTAAACTAACTAACTCCCTACTATACAGCCAGCTGGCACGTCTGGGAATGAAAGAAAATCCACCCCTCTCCTTGATATTCCTGTAATAAAACAAATATCCTCCTCAATGGGTGTGTACCACTGGTCAGGACCAGCCTAGAAAGTCTGTCGGTGGGCATTCCACCTGTGGATAAGATATCTCAGAAACACACTATGGGCCTTTAGGGAAGTAGCCTCCTCATAGAATTTGACGAGGCCTACCTGCCTAAGGATCCCCTGAGTATCTGCTATAATAGGCTGAGGGTATGCATCTCTCTCCCTCTCTTGGGCCTCCCATTGGCGAATCATGTCATATTGTTCAACCCATTGTTGTTGTTGTTCCTCCTCTTCTCTCTGAATCATTGACATATTAAATAAATAAAAAATAGTAAAACAGACATGTATTTAGGAATATACATATATATTTTTTTTTGAAAAAAAAAACAGACCAGTTGGTGCGCCACAAAAACATTCATACATTGGTGGCAGTGCGGCTTAAGTTTGTAGCGCTCCATTCCCAATGCCCCTAATGAAATACAACGCACAAGCCTCGGTGCAGCTGTCTATTTTTCAAGCACCGTTGACTATATCTAGGTTCAGAATAACAGTGTGCTGACTGAAATATACGCCCCAGAGAGTATAGTTGTGTCAGCGCACCGACTTCATGAAAATTACATAGTCAACAGTTTGGTCTTTTACCCGGTTGCACCATTAGAGCCGTCGAAATGCGAGAATGCGGTGTGTGACATACAGGGCGGATAATTACGTAGCGCACCGCCGTTCCCATGGTCAACGATGGCTTACCTTAAATGGCCTTTCCCATTTTATTTTATTTTTAATTTAAAATTATGCGGGAATCCTTTCGGTACCACTCCAACAACGGTGCAGATACCGTTATCACCGGTGGCGGTGCAACCTGTAAATTTTACAAGCAGCACTGCTATCCGGTGTGAGCCGAACGGCTCAGGCACACCGCGCAACAAATTTTTTTCTTTCTTTTAAATGGTTAATTTTAAGGTTATTTAAAATTCTAATTCGCTAAAAGCTTAAGTATGGAAAAACTAAAAAACTTCTGGTACATTTTTCTGTTGAGGAGGCATATTAGGCATATTAGGTATAAAAATTTTAAAAAGAAAATTTGACCACGGGATTTCCAAAATGCAAAATTTGGATATTCGTCGCCCAATCCCGGAAGCATACGTGCGTGCAATGGGTGCAATGAGAGCACGATGTCGGGGGCGGCAAAGAAGGGTAAATGGCACTTAGATGCTTGAGAACTTCTGGAGCAGGGGAAAGTGAAAAATAAAGGAGTTTTTTGGCCGTAATATATATATATATATATATATATATATATATATATATATATATATATATATATATATATATATATATATATATATATATATATATATATATATATATATATATATATTTATTTAACCCTGTTCCGGTGCACGAGGTTTTATATGCACATTGGTATGCTTGCTTAAAACCGCACCGGGCGGTGTCAGATTTGGCGCGTTGTTAATAATGCACCGGGGCGGTTCCCTAACACCGCACCGCGGTGTTTCAATTTTGGCGCGATGTTTTGATGATGCACTGGGGCGAAATATTCGTAACGCACTAGTGTGGAATAGTCTTAAAGCACCGATTTTTTGGCCTTAAATATTTTTCTATTTTTATTTAACGCTATTATGGTGCGTGAGTTTTATAGGCGCACTGGCACGTTTCTGTTTTGGCACGATGTTTTATGATGCACCGACGCGGAAGAGTACTAAAGCACCGGTGCGTGACCGTAAGAGGACGCCCCGGGCGGGTGTGAACATCGTGCACGTTGTCCGGTGTTGCACTGTTTTGTGTGCACCAGTGCATTCTATGGTAGAGCACGCACCGGTAATTGAGAGCTCAGGAGCACTGGAAAATGAAAAATTTGAGTTTTTTTTTTCTGTATTTATATATATATATATATATATATACGGAGAAATCGGAGAAAAAACTTCAGTTATATTTTCAGTATATAATATAATTACGTGCGTATACTTAATAATATATATATATATATATATATATATATATATATATATATATATATATATATATTATTTGTTATTATTATTATTATTATTATTTTTAACCCTTTACCGGTGCACGTGGTTTATAGGCGCACCGGTTTTTTTTTCTTACAAACACATCGGTCGGTTTGTGTTTTTGTGCATTGTCTTATGATGCACCAGTGCGGTTTCTTTCTACCACACCAGGTGGTTTCAGTTTTGGTGCGGTGTTTTATAATGCACCGGCGCGGAAGAGTTGAGACGCACCGATGCTATAAAATAATGCGACACACCGGGAGGGTGTGTACGGAGTGCACGGTGTCCAGTCTGCCAATGTTTTTATGTGCATCGGTGCTTTTGGTATTGCAAAGCACCAGGGCGACGTTTAATGATAAGTGCACCAAGCGGAAAACATCTACAAAACCCTCCGCCCGCCAACCTCCTCTAGTAACCTTCGCTAGAAACATATGTATGGGGTATTTTTCTGTGGGGTTCCTAAAAAACATCAACTAGAGGGTCTTTTCCTTGTAGTGATTATAAGCACATGCCCCCCAAGCTTCATTTCATTCACCCAAGTAGACTACTGGTTACTAACAGGTGGATGGAAGGAAGGTTCATTTACGATATCAAGTGAAAGACTCGACTGGGAATTTACGAGATCTAATCAAAGACTCGAATTTGAAGGGGATCTGTTTCATTTTTAATGATCTTGACACAATAAAGGAACTATGCTCAAAGGACCTTGTTTCATTTTTTAATGATCTTGACACAAGACAAGGAACTTTGCTCATGCAACCTTGTATCATTTTTTAACAAGCTTCACACAAGAAAATGAACTCTGCTCATAACACCTTGTTTCATTTTTTAACGAGCTTCACACAAGAAAAGGAAATATGCTTCGTACTTTGATCATGATCTCCAAGAGGCCATAGCTTCCAAGAGGTTCTCATCATATGGAAGGACAACGCTCTAGAAGGGATACATATCAAAGGATCCAAGGGAAAGATCAACGTCAATGCTCCTAGTACATGATGAACTGCATCACCTACTAGATCATCAGTAGATGCAGGCATGGAATAGGCGAGCACATAATTAATCTGTGGCAGGGATGATACCACTTGCATATTTGAAACATTTAGGGAAACTGGTTGATTGGGATTTAAATTAGGACCAATGAATGAAATTTGGTCAATTTTCAAGATTCTTCCTTCATGCAGGAAACACATTACACGAAAGGGTGAAGAGACAACACTAGTAAAAAATGATGAAATTAATGACTA
>JAXQQM020076060.1:0-13788 GCA_034641835.2 Pinus albicaulis
TGGCCGACCTTGCACATGTGTGGAAAATAAAATCAAAATATATATTCTGCTCATCCAAACAAGATGATCTTTAGATCAATCTTGCACCTCTCTGAAAAAGGAATCCAACAAAAATATAATCATCATCATATGAGCAGTGCAACATGGAGTTTGGACCTAGTTGCCCAAAATTAACACTCCCTCTCAACTAGGGAGAACTCCATCTGTCCACCTGTGCCATCCAGTGATCAGTACCATCGTGTACTATCATATATCATCCTGCACTCCTGCGTCATCCTGTCGTAACTTGCTTTGCTGGCTCTTCTTCGCAAATAGAACAAAAAGGGTGAGTCATAAAGACATCACGCTCTGCTGACCCGAAGTCAGCTTAGAGGTTAAAACCTCTCTAGAACTCAAAAGGGTCTCATACTAACCCGAAGTTAGCTTACTGACCCGAAGTCAATTTAGAGGTAAGAACCTCATCAAACTTGATCCCAAATCAAGGTGTTGGACACGTGTCATCCTAGACATAGAGAGTACAACAATCTCTAATGTGTCCATCGATCTTGCTATTTGTCTCTATCCAAATTTCCCACCTCATTGGCCAAATGAGAGGTACTTCCCATGAGCCCGAAACTCCATGGGTAGGATGCGTGCGGGGCATAGATCAAAGAGAGGTGAACCAACTCAATATCATAACGGTGGGGCAGAAGCACAACAAGGTTCGGCAAGCCTAGCCCCGTGTGTGCTTATAACTCCAAGAAGTTATCCCTAAGCCCCCTGGAGCTCCCGGAGCTCATTGTCCAACTCAGGCAGGACCCTCACAATAGGGTCTTGATTCCAAGCTTCTCACGGAACTTAAGAATTTGACCTTCCCCAGGGGCTTCGTGAGAATATCCGCGACCTGCTCATCAGTTCCAATGTGATCGAAGCAGTGAGAGAGGGGCAGAAAAAGTGAAGCCGGAGGAGGCATTCCAGTTCCAACGAGTACATTTGCAGAGAGGCATAAGTGCCACAGTGAGGCAGTGCAGAGGCAGCACAATGCCCTCTAGAGGAAATTTCGTTTTGCTGGGGAAAATTCGAGACTCAGTGCCAGAAGTTGGGCAGAGGTTCCAGAGGATGGGAGAATCATTTTCCCACGCGGCAGCTGACGAGATTGCTTGCAGTGACACAGTTCCGTGTTGTAGGGATGCAGTGACTATGTAGGGTGACACAAAGACTACTTAGAGGCAATTGGGACAGCTCAATTTCGAGATGAGGTCAGTGTCGGATAGCCTGTGGAGTGAGGAATTTCCCTCACTATATATTTTTGCCAGTTTTTCTCTGTTTGGATTGCCAGTTTGGGCATCCATAGTTTGTACTCAGATTTCACTACTACATAATAATAAAACCTTTAGCTGTTGCACCGGTTTTCCCGAGTTGGGTTTTTCCGGGGACATTTGTCCAAAAATAACATTGTTATTTGTGTGTGTGCATATATTTCTTCCACAGTTTATTTGTGTAGGTTGCAGTGCGATTGATTCAGTGTTTGTCGTAGAAAACTGCAAACAAATTGTTAAGAATTAATTTAACAATTAGGAGAATTATTTCCAGTTGCTACAATAGGATTTGGGGTTAGCCGAATTTTTACAATTGTGCCTCGGGATTGTGTGCACAGGTTTGTGGGAGATCTGATCCAGTAAAGAGAGTTGAATTACTCTCATGTTTGTTTGAATAAGTGAGTGCAAGTTGACAGAGGTAGAGTGTTATGTTTATGGTTGTATCGTTGACATGAGATGAGGAAATGTGGGAAGAATCAAGAATAGAAGTGATAAGAAGAGGGCAACCTATGAACAGTACCTTTGCGGATTGTTAGTGGTTGAGCGAGGAAACCTAAGTTTTGTGGTTAGTCTTGCAGATATGTGGGTTGTGCCTAGAGCCCTAGATCAGTCAGTTGTTGGACTCAGCGAGGGAAAATCTCTGTGCCCTAAGAATTGATCTTTTGAAGGAACAGAAGTCAAATAGTGGGCAAAGTTCATGATGCCATAGTTCAGTGATTTGAGAGGGAAAATCACTAAAAAGAGGACAGATCTGAAAGTCCCTAAGAGCAGTGATGTTGGAGGAGCCATATCAGCGCGAGAGGGCAGCTTTGTTGAAGTCTCTATGAGCAGACATCTTAGTGGGGCAAGAGGGTTGCTAGTGGGCAGTTTCATGAGCCTATGTTCAGTCTCTCTTGGAGCAACAAGAGGATTGATAGTGGAAGATTGAATGGCTGAAGATGTAAGCTTTCTGAAGTTGCAGACGTTGCAATGATCCACAAAAGAGGTGGCAAAGGACCTACCAGATGTGTTCAAGGTACATGGACCGAAACCACTGAGTAGAGTGCTACATCAGCAAGTAGGTCAAGTGTACTTTGTCCAGGGAAAGATTGGTGATCGTAGTTGTTGATAACAAGCCCTAGTTATTCTTGTATCAAGGTTGTATGTAAGGTCCATGATCCCTAGTATAGGAGCCCTAAGTTTGTTGTATTAAAGTTTGTAATATAACAAATTGTTGCTTAAAAATTTTCATGTGCACGAGATTGGTTCACCACTGTGTTTTCCGCTATGCAAAGTTTTTGTGTTGTGGCATTTGAGTGTGTTTGTGATCGTGATCTTAGACTCAAACTTGATTCGTAAGTGTTGTGGAAAAAATCAACATGGTATCAAAGCTACTTTGATGGGACACTGGATCAAAGTGTGCACAACGAAGCAAGTTAGAGGGAGTTGGGGACTTGTTTAGATCATGGAGCAAAGGGGTCAGCTAAGGACCTGGAGATGTGGTCTCAACTAGCTAGGTGACAAGATAGGCTAGGAGTTCTAGTGGATTGGTGGAGAAAATGGTGTACAACATTTGTTGTAGGGCAAGTTGAATATCATGAACTTCTAATGACTTGTCATGGATCGTTGGGACTGCTCAAGGGGTGCTTTGGTATGGAAAAGTTGGATTCGTGTGATGGACGAGATGATGGCAGGCTAGTATCTTCATTGGGTCATGATGTTGCACATCCGATAGTGGAGTCATGTTCATTTGTGGTGTTTGACCCAGGAGGATGAGATCGTTTGCAGTGTTGAGTTGCAGTTCTCTAGATGTGGCTCATGTTCGACCACAGCTCGGATTGACATTGGAAGGACACAAGTTCAGTAGCAGTGTTGTTAAATTTAGACAAACATGGTATGCTCTATGCTTAATGCAGTTTTACTTCAATCTTTCTTATAGGCCCGATACAATTTAGCAATCACATAAACATGAAAGTAAAATGCTAATAGAACATAATAATAGATCAACAGAAGACAAGCCAATAATATAGATCAAAATTTACAATTCTTCTTGTCTAGCAAAAATAGAGAGTGATGTGCGTTACGGCAATCAACAAAACGCACTAGCCAGCAAAGTCTTTCTCAACATCCGATCAGCCAATCATCAAAGTGTCGCACACATGCCTCAAAGACAGCTCCAAAAAAGTCAACGTTGGTCAACAGATAAAGAAAAAAAAATCAACGCAAAAAAAGTCAATGTTGGTCAACGTTGCAAATTAGGGCTTCAGTCAACGATCTCCCTTTTCCTCAATCTTTGTGCCCTCTAATGCGGCCTCAAGAGATCGGAATTTCTACACAAATTGGACGTCAAAACTCGAAGTTTTGACCACGGTCAACACTGGTCAACGCACCAGCGAAACAGCCCTAAAAGAGTCTGCACTTTTCCTAGCTTCAGCGCCGCACGTGTGAGAGAGAGAGGCCTCCAAAAGGCTGATCGAACCAAATCAGATCACAAGAGAGAATGTGTGATGAGTTAATGAGCAAATGATCTCCAAGTCTTTTCAATTTATATCCATCAGTGAGGGTGTGTGACACATCTATTAGGCTTGCAAGCCTACATTACAAATCTGGCCGACCTTGCACACGTGTGGAAAATAAAATCAAAATATATGTTCTGCTCATCCAAACAAGATGATCTTTAGATCAATCTTGCACCTCTCCGAAAAAGGAATCCAACAAAAATATAATCATCATCATATGAGCAGTGCAACATGGAGTTTGGACCTAGTTGCCCAAAATTAACACTCCCTCTCAACTAGGGAGAACTCCATCTGTCCACCTGTGCCATCCAGTGATTAGTACCACCGTGTACTATCATATATCATCCTGCAGTCCTGCGTCATCCTGTCGTAACTTGCTTTGCTGGCTCTTCTTCGCAAATAGAACAAAAAGGGTGAGTCACAAAGACATCACGCTCTACTGACCCGAAGTCAGCTTAGAGGTTAAAACCTCTCTCGAACTCAAAAGGGTCTCATACTAACCCAAAGTTAGCTTACTGACCCAAAGTCAATTTAGAGGTAAGAACCTCATCAGACTTGATCCGAAATCAAGGTGTTGGACACGTGCCATCCTAGACATAGAGAGTACAACAATCTCTTATGCGTCCATCAATCTTGCTATTGGTCTCTATCCAAATTTCCCACCTCATTGGCAGAGGTACTTCCCATGAGCTCGAAACTCCATGGGTAGGATGCGTGCGGGGCATAGATCAAAGAGAGGTGAACCAACTCAATATCATAACGGTGGGGCAAAAGCACAACAAGGTTCGGCAAGCCTAGCCCCGTGTGTGCTTATAACTCCAAGAAGTTATCCCCAAGCCCCCTGGAGCTCCTAGAGCTCATTGTCCAACTCAGGCAGGACCCTCACAATAGGGTCTTGATTCCAAGCTTCTCACGGAAGTTAAGAATTTGACCTTCCCTAGGGGCTTCGTGAGAATATCCACGACCTGCTCATCGATTCCAATGTGATCGAGCCTTACGGCGCCTCGTTGTACCATATCCCGAATGAAGTGGTACCTAATATCAATATGCTTGGATCGATCGTGGAACACGGGATTCTCAGAAAGAAGAATCCCACTCTGGTTATCACAAAGGATAACAATGGTATCTAGCACATGTCCAAACAGCTCACTGAAGAGATTTCTCAACCAAACAGCGTCACAACAGGCCATACTCATTGCAATGTATTCAGCCTTAGCGGTGCTCAAAGCCACCGACTTTTGCTTCATGCTCGTCCAAGATATTGAAGCAGAACCCAAGGTGAAGCAACATCCAAATGTGCTCTTGCGATCCACGACACTGCCAGCCCAATCGGCATCAGTATATCCATGGAGTCTCAAACTCCTGGCAGTGGATATCAGCCCATGGTTGATTATGCCCCGAAGATATCTCAATAGATTCTTGGCACCAATCCAATGAATGTGATGAGGCTCAACCATATGTTGACTCAGTGTTTACTGCAAAACATACGTCCGGACGGGAGTTCACTAAGAACATCAGGGCCCCCAGGAGTTGTCGATACTCGGTGGGATTTCCCAACTCGAGCCCAACAGCATTTCCACACAACTTTTTAAATTTGAGTTCCATCGGTGTCAACACAAACTTACAGTCCACCATACAAATTCTCTCCAGCATCTTCACGACATATTTTCCTTAAGAAAGGAAAATCTCGCCTAGCCTTTGCCAGACCTCCAAGCCTAGGAAGTAATGCATCAGTCCTAGGTCTTTCATCTCAAACTCGGAAGCTAGCTTCCTCTTACATTGATGAATGAGAGGGTCAGCACCTGTCAGGAAGAGATCGTCCACATAGAGAACTAGAATCAGAGGCATTTCTCTATCAACCTTAAAATAAAGGTTTGGATCATCATTACTTCGAGTAAAGCCCAGCTTCATCAAGTAGCTATATATCCTCTCATACCAAACCCTGGGGGATTGCTTCAACCCATAGAGGGCTTTCTTCAACCCGCATACATAGGTGTCTCTATCTTGGACTTCGAACCCCAGAGGTTGCTCCACAAATACCTCTTCCTTTATTGAACCATGCAAAAAAGCAGTCTTCACATCCATTTGATGGAGACTCCATCTGTAATATCCCCAAAGGGGAATAACCAGTAATATAACAGAAATATGCCAGACAGATATAGAAAATGCAATGCTGAACCAGATCACTGAATCATGACACATGTAATACCAGAAACTGAGCCATTTTATTAATCAGAAAGTACATAGAGAGAAGTACAAATAAATCAGAATCAGTGCACCTATCCTTGCCCTAGGCAAGTGATGACCCTCCCATACAAGAAAATGGCTGCAAGAAGGACATCGTCCTAGCTGCTCTGGAGATGAACTGCGCTGGTACTGGGGCTGGTCTCTAACTGCAAACCCTCTCTACTGGAAAACGCTGTCTCTGCTAGTGACAGCGCAGAAACCGGTGAAGCACAAGGCCCTCAATCCTCCAGACAGATGAACCTGCTACAGAATGCTGGAAACGCTGATGAGCCCCTCTCACAATAGCCTGCTCCTCAGAACTGCGTTTCCCCTGATGGATCTGAATCCTCCAATCAGACCTGCGTCCTTCCCTTCCCGATCTGCGGCCTCCAATATCAGATCTGATGCCAAACCCTCAGATCTATACTAGATCTGGAACTATCTCCTCAGATCTACAGCCTCTAGGGCTAGATCTGGTGTTATTCCTTCAGATCTGGGCTAGATCTATCAATATCTCCTCAGATCTGTCACTCCTCCAGCTGGATCTAGTGCTAAACCTCCTGATCTGCAACATACAATACTAGATCTGCAACATACAAGACTAGATCTGCAAGATCTATCCTTCCCACAACTGGATCTAGCAATAAACCTTCAGATCTGCAACCCTTACCTCCAGAAATGGACAGCGTCCTCACTCTAGGGCTAGACAGCGTCCTTCTGCCTCCAAAACAACGTTTTCTCTGCCAGACTGGAACTGCGTCCTCCTTGGACAGCGTCCTCCCCTCCTGAAAGGCACAGCGTCCTCCTTCCAGATGAGACAGCGTCCTTCTCCTTCAAGAATCAGCGTCCTTCCTCCTCTTCCTCTGCGCAGCCACAAGAGGGCTTTCTCCTCCTCAAATATACTTCAGAAATTGTTGCTGCTTCACTGCTGGAACTGAAAAGTGTACTCAGAACAAACCTCACTAGGGCGGGCACTCAAAGTCCCCCGAAGCTAAGGGTGAAACCAGAAAAACCTTACCAGGGCAGGCACTCGAAGTCCCCCGAGGCTAAGGGTGAGATCTCCAACCGGAGACACTCGTGCACTAAACAGTGCTGCAGACCGACTAAACAACCGGCGTGCTGAAGCAGACAAGAGTCCAGCTATCAATAAGAATATCAAATCATGCATGATCAAATGAGGTGAGAGCCTCTCCTTTTATAACACCAATCTCCCTCCAAAACTCAACTCACCCTGGATCTGCGCAGTTTACCTTGGGTTAACCTTATGTCTCCTCCATCATATCCACGTGGACCCCCAAGGCCCCCTCTCTAAGTTACAACGTCAAGCTACTAGGAAAAAGAACACTTTATTATAAAGTGAGGTGGCTAAAGTGAGGTGACCCCTCTTATTTCTCACTTTATTTATTATTCCTATCTAAAGCAGCAAAATAACACAAAAAATGCAATATTCCAATTAGCAAAGCTAATTGGGAATATTACAGTCTCCCCCGGCAAAACGTTGCTTGTCCTCAAGCAACTGAAGTGAGGGATGCTGCAAGATCTTCTCATCCTCCCAAGTGGCATCCTCATCTGGCAGATTCTTCCATCTTACCAGGAACTCTCTGATCTTCCTGCTACGCAACTATCTCTCCCTGGTGTCAATAATGGCCTCTGGCTGTAATACCAAGTGCCCCTCATCATCCGTCGGAGGTAGCTCCCCGGTGACTGTCACATGCTGGCCCAGTGCCTTCTTCAGGCATGATACATGGAAAATGTTATGAATCCGGCTGCCTTGGGGCAACTCCAACTCATATGCAACCTGTCCGATCCTCCGAATCACCCTGTATGGTCCATAGAAACGAGGCTTAAGCTTCTCTACCCCCTTCTGTTTGAGTGAAGACTGGCGGTATGGCTGTAACCGCAAGTAGACCAAATCCCCTACCTCAAAGTGTCTCTCCACTCGGCCCCTGTCTGCATATAACTTCTGCTGATTTTGGGCGGTGGCTATGTTGTCCTTGAGAGTCAGAAGGATGTCTTGGCTCTCTTGGATCCATAGTTTGGCTCGTGGAGCCCTGCTAACCCCAAACATCACATCCACAAAAGACAAGGAATGATATCCATACAACGCAGAAAACGGTGTCATGCCGATAGACATATGATGGGTTGTGTTGTAGCAGTACTCGCCCAGATGTAGCCATTTCAGCCACGCTCGCTGCTGCCCACTGACGTAGTTACGCAAGTAACCCTCCAGCCACTTGTTAACTATCTCTGTCTGCCCGTCCGTCTGGGGATGATAGCTGGTGCTCGGTGTCAACTCCGTCCCTACTAGTCGAAAGAGCTCCTGCCAAAATCCACCCATAAAGCGGCTGTCCCTGTCACTAACAATGGTCTTGGGTAGACCATGCAATCTGAAAACCTCCCGGAAAAACAACTCTGCCACCTGTGCTGTTGTGTAGTGTGCCGAAATGGCAAAGAAGTGAGCATACTTCGTTAGCCGGTCAACTACTACGAAGATGCAGTCCTTGCCCTGCACTGTGGGCAAACCCGTGATGAAGTCCATCGAGACACTCTCCCACTTCCCCTCGGGAATGGGAAGCGGCTGTAACAACCCTGCGGGATGGTTCATCTCCCCTTTGTTCCGCTGGCAAACCTCGCACTCCCTGACATGTTGGAGTACGTCCTCCTTGAGGCCCTTCCATGCAAATCTCTCCCGGATGGCCCTGTACATCTTGGTGAACCCCTGATGGCCCGCCAATGGTGAATCATGAGAGGCATGGAGTATCTTCTCCTTGGGCTGAGATCCCTCAGTCAAGAAGATCCGATCCCTGTAATAGATGACCTCATCTGCCACCCTGTATCTGCTATCTGCTACCTGTCCATCCAACACCTCGCATGCAAATCTATCCTTGGAATACTCAACCAGTAGTCGAGCCTTCCAATCGGCGTCCAAGCTCATGAGGGATAATGTGGCTGGTCTACGGGAAAGGGCATCTGCTACCACATTGTTCTTCCCTTTGACATACTCTATGTCAAAATCGTAGGCCTGGATCTTGCTGATCCACTTCTGCTGCCTCTCCTGTAACTGCTTCTGCTCCAGAAAGTACTTTAGGCTGTTATGATCTGTCCTGACTCTGAATCTGCCGCCTACCAAGTACTGCCGGAATTTGGCCAATGCATGCATGATGGCCAACATCTCCTTATCATAGATAGGATAAAGTCTCTCATGTGGAAGGAGCTTCCGGCTCTCGAATGCAATCGGATGACCCTCCTGCATCAAAACTGCTCCAATCCCTTCCCCTGATGCATCGCACTCCAGGATAAAGGGCTGAGTAAAATCGGGCAATGCCAGCACCGGACAACTACTCATCACCTCCTTGAGCTTATCAAAAGCTCGCTGGGCGGTATCCGTCCAACTGAATGCCCCCTTCCTCGTCAGCTCTGTGAGGGGTGCAACAAGTTGTGAGAAGCCCTTGACGAACTTCCTGTAGTAAGTACAGATACCAATGAACCCTCTACACTCTGTCACATTCCGCGGCTCTGGCCAGTCCCTGATAGCCCGGATCTTCTCGTCATGGACTCGCACTCCGTCCACTCCTATGATGTGTCCCAAATACAACATCTCTGTCAACCAAACTCACACTTGGAGAGTTTGGCAAAGAACTGCTGCTCCTCCAGAATGCGTAAGACTGTCTCGATGTGCTGGAGGTGCTCCTCCCAGGTCCTGCTGTATATGAGAATATCATCAAAGAAAACCAGCACGAACTTCCTCAGATGATCCCTGAAGATATGGTTCATGCAAGACTGGAACGTGGCAGGTGCATTGGTCAGCCCAAATGGCATGACCAGAAACTCAAAGTGCCCATAATGACACCTGAAAGCAGTCTTGGGAATGTCCTGTTCCCTCATGCGTATCTGATGGTATCCGGACCTCAAATCAATCTTTGAGAAGAATCGTGCTCCTCTCAACTCGTCCATCAACTCATCGATCCTGGGAATGGGGTACCTGTTTTTCAAAGTCTTCTTGTTCAGAGCTCTGTAATCAATGCACATGCGTGATGTGCCATCCTTCTTCTTCACCAGCACTACTGAAGAAGCGAAAGGACTGGTGCTGGGTTGAATGTGCCCAAGGGCCAGCAGCTCCTGAATGGCCCGCTCTATCTCATCCCGATAGGCCTTGGGATGCCGATAAGGAGTGGTGATCACTGCCTGTATCCCTTGCTCCAACTCGATCGTGTGCTCAAACCCCCGATCTGGTGGCTGTCCTGGTGGAATGTCTCCAAAAACTACTGCATACCTGTCGAGAAGAGTCTGTAGATCAGGGTGCACCGCCCTACCTGTATCTACTATCTCTGAAGCCCGCAGCTCGACTGCCCACTCTATGTCTCCTCTGCGGAATGTCGCATCCATGCTGTGTGCTGATACTGTCTGGGGCGGATATGTGTTCTGGCCTCGGATCTTCTCATGCCTCCCCATCTTGGGATCATCCCACTCCATTTCTAAGGCTTTCCAATCTGTTGTGACCTTTCCCAGAGTGATAAGCCACTGCACTCCCAATATCACATTGGTGTCCGGAATGTCCACCACAAAGAAGTGATCAGTCAAAGTATAGGTGCCCATCGTCACTGATAACTCTGGTACATATCGAGCACAAGCCATGGTCTGATCTCCTGGAACCAAAACCGAAAACCCATCAAAGCTCTCCGTGGGTATGCCTCTCCGTGCGACCATCTGGGCATCGATGAAATTGCGGGTGGCCCCACTGTCAACTAGAACTGAGACACGCTGTCCCCGCACTGTCCCCCGTACGCGCAATGTCAGATACTTGGGGACTCCTCGTAATGCTGCTAGAGCTCCCCCAGTAGGTGCAAATGATGCCTCTCCTGCATCGGGTGGCGGAGGCGGTAAAGCACTCTGCGCTGCATAACACTCTCCGGCCTCCTCATCCTCCAACTCATCCTCTTCTCCACTGCCCTCGGAGAAGACCTCTATGAAATGTGCCTTCCCTGCTGTGCACTTGTGTCCTGGTGCCCATGGCTCCTGGCAGGTGAAGCACAATCGCTTCCGTCTCAGCTCTCTCCTAGCCTCATCATCATGCGTGTAAATCGAGTTCGCCTTGGGAGCGGAACCTCGTGTCCTGCCACATGGTGCAGGCTTCGTGCGGGGATAAGGTGGCGAGAGTCCCTCGACGAAGACATCTTGTGGGTCCACGGGCCACTGCGATGGCATCTGAAGGGTAGCCGGTTTTGTTCGGCCAGGACTAGACCACGGTTCTTACGACGACCATCTACAAAAATCGTGATCATAGAAACAACGATATGTCGGTACCATCTTCGAAACCCTCAAAAAGTCAGAGATGTATGCCTCTGCACTACCTGTCTGTTTGAGCTTGGTCAGCTCGAGGAAAGGCTGATCTGGGTCCTTCTGATCAAAAAGTTTCACCACCCTCCTGGTGAACTCAGCATATGTAGTCACTGTGGAATGCCCCAGTGTGGTCAACCCATGAAACCACCAGTTCTGGGCCTCACCCTCTAGATGTAATGCAGCCATCTTAATGGCCTCCTTCTCTGGCATCTGGTTAAGCTGAAAATAGAGGTCTAGTTTCTCCACCCAAGACCTGGCTGTGGTCTTTGGTGACCCATCAAACATTGGCAAATGAAATTTGCTGGCTGCACGGTTACTATCACGGTGGGAACCCCGTCCCTTATTTCGATCATGAGGCTTACTGCCGCTTCGGAACTGCAGATATTGATTAAAAGGGAGAGCATCCATGAATTCCTGCCCCAGGCTTCGCCAATCTGCAAACCAAACTGCATGAAGATCGGGACCCTCATCTCTTGATGCTGTTTGCTCCACTTCCTCTACCGGGAAAGTAGGCATGGTAGGACGCGTGTCCATGGAATCGGTCTTCTGCGCTGTCCCAATGGGAATAGCATCTGGTATGCAACTAGACGCTCCTGATCCTTCCCCTACCTGAAAGACTCTAAGGGGCTCTTTCTGCGTCCCTTCTGCAACCTTCTTAGTTACCTCCTGCATGAATGCATCCATCTTTGCATCCATCCTCTCAGTCAACTTCTCCGTCCACTTTGCCAATATGGCCTCCATTGGATTCCTCCGTTCTGCCTCTGAATCAGAATCGCTTCCCCCGAGGAGAGTGGGGCGACCCCTAGGTGCCATAGATTTCTAGCACCACAGGCTGAGCCAGATCTAAGCCTACGAAACACGCCAATATCCCCAAAGAATAACCGATAATATGTGATATGCCGGACGGTGTAAGTACGTGCGAACCGAATCCTTTGAATCATGGCCCATGTAATACCGGCCGAGCCATTTGTTAATCGAAGAAAGTGCACGAAGTACAAATAAATCGAGAATCGTTCACCTATCCTTGCCCTAGGCAAGTGATGACCCTCCCATACAAGAAAATGGCTGCAATAAGGACAGCGTCCTAGCTGCTCTGGAGATGAACTGCGCTGGTACTGGGGCTGATCTCTAACTGCAAACCCTCTCTACTGGAAAACGCTGTCTCTGCTAGTGACAGCGCAGGAACAGGTGAAGCACAAGGCCCTCAATCCTCCAGACAGATGAACCTGCTACAGAATGCTGGAAACGCTGATGAGCCCCTCTCACAATAGCCTGCTCCTCAGAACTGCGTTTCTCCTGATGGATCTGAAGCCTCGTCGGACTGCGTCCCTTCCTTACGATGCGTCCTCCAATATCAGATCTGACGTCAAACCCTCAGATCTACTCTAGATCTGGAACTATCTCCTCAGATCTACAGCCCCTAGGGCTAGATCTGGTGTTATCCCTTCAGATCTGGACTAGATCTATCAATATCTCTTCAGATCTGTCACTCCTCCAGCTGGATCTAGTGCCAAACCTCCAGATCTGCAACATACAAGACTAGATCTGCAATATACAAGACTAGATCTGCAAGATCTATCCTTCCCACAACTGGATCTAGCAATAAACCTTCAGATCTGCAACCCTTACCTCCAGAAATGGACAGCGTCCTCACTCTAAGGCTAGACAGCGTCCTTCTGCCTCCCAAACAGCGTTTTCTTTGCCAGACTGGAACTGCGTCCTCCTTGGACAGCGTCCTCCCCTCCTGATAGGCACAGCGTCCTCCTTCCAGATGAGGCAGCGTCCTTCTCCTTCCAGAATCAGCGTCCTTCCTCCTCTTCCTCTACGCAGCCACAAGAGGGCTTCCTCCTCCTCAGATATACTTCAGAAATTGCTGCTGCTTCACTGCTGGAACTGAAAAGTGTACTCAGAACAAACCTCACTAGGGCGGGCACTCGAAGTCCCCCGAAGCTGAGGTGAACGGAAAAACCTTACCGAAGCGAGGCATCGAAGTCCCAGGAGGCTGAGGTTGGGATCTCGGGCAAGGCACTAGGTACACTAGCGGTCTTTCGAGGAGCCCGGGCTAAACAACGGGCGTCTTTGAAAGCGAGACAGAAGTCCGGCCTATCAATAAAAATATCAAATCATGCATGATCCAAATGAGGTGAGAGCCTCTCCTTTTATAACACCAATCTCCCTCCAAAAGAAACTCAACTCACCACAAGGTCTGCTTGGAGTTTTACCTTGGGTTAACCTTATGTCTCTCCATCATGTCCACGTGGACCCCAGAGGCCCCTCTCTAAGTTATAGCGTTCAGCTACTAGGAAAAAGAACACTTTATTATAAAGTGAGGTGGCTAAAGTGAGGTGACCCCTCTTATTTCTCACTTTATTTATTATTCCTATCTAAAGCAGCAAAATAACACAAAAATGCAATATTCCAATTAG
>JAXQQM020091713.1:0-38753 GCA_034641835.2 Pinus albicaulis
TTATGTGATATTTGTTGATGATTATTCTCGTAGATGTTGGATCTTCTTCATGCAAAAGAAGAGTGAAACGTTCTCAAAGTTCTGTGAGTTCAAGGCATTGGTGGAGAAGGAGTCGGGGAAGCAAGTGAAAGCTCTACGGAGCGATAATGGTGGTGAATACATCTCGAGCGAATTCAAAGACTTCTGTAGCAAAGAAGGAATTTGAAGAGAACTCATAACGCCTCATAACCCACAACAGAATGGGGTCGCGGAGAGAAAGAACAGAACGATTGTGAGTGCTGCACGAGCAATGTTGCATGATCAGGGCCTATCGATGTACTTGTGGGTGAAAGCATGCAACACTGCGGTTTATGTGCAAAACCATTGTCCTCATAGAGTACTTGGCATGAGTACACCCGAGGAAGCTTTCTTTGTTAGAAACTGATATTTCTCATTTGAAGATTTTTGGCTCACCTGTTTACATTCATGTGACGAAGGATGCCAGGAAGAAGCTGGAGCTGACTGCAGAAGTTGGGATATTTGTGGGGTACACAGAAACACCCCATAACTATTGTGTGTATTTTCCAAATAGTCGGATGACTGTTATGCGACGGGATATAAAATTCAATGTGGTGAAAGCCATGAAGTTGTCGCTTGAGAGGGAGCTACACTTGCATGTGGAGGAGGAACTTCTTGTTCCCAAAGATGAGCCTTTGGATGTGGATCAGTCACATGAGGAGATTCATGGAGTGGAGGAGTCCACTCATGCAGAACCAAACATCAGACAAGGCAGGAAGCATACCACAGAAGCTGAGAGACTAGAGGTAGATGCGGCACAGAATGTAGGAGTTCCTACATCACAGCGCAGACATAGACAGTCACCTGACCGATATACTGGATACATGGCTCTTATGAGCAAGTGTATCGTGACAGAGCCATCTTATTTTGAAGAAGCAGTGCAGGAGCCCACATGGGTAGATGCCATGGTGGAGGAGTATGACTCCATTGTCAGAAACAGTGCTTGGGATATTGTTCCAAGACCAGTGGGAAAATTAGTTGTAGGATCAAGATGTATCTACAAGGTAAAGCAAGCTGCTGATGGGAGCGTCGAGAAGTATAAGGCAAGATTTATTGCCCAGGGCTTCTCACAGATTGAGGGGATTGACTATGAAGAAACATTTTCACCTGTCGCACGATATTCTTCCATACGAACCATCCTTGCTCTCTCAGCGCAGATGGGTTGGCACATTCATCAGATGGATGTGAAGACTGTGTTCCTTAATGGGATCATTGAGGAAGGAATTGTACATTGGCGACTTTGAAGGCTTTGAGATCTTCAACGAGTCACATGTGTGCGAGCTCAAAGAGCAGCATATGGGCTGAAGCAAGCACCACGTGCTTGGTACACTGGGATCGACAACTATTTCACCGAACTTGGCTTCACCAAGAGTGAGCCAAATGAAAACCTGTACAAAATTATGGTGGAGGGTAAGCTTTTAATCATTGTTCTTTATGTTGATGATTTAATACTAACGAGTGATGAGCAGTTGATACACTCATGCAAGGCAGATCTTGCAAAGGAGTTTGAGATGAAGGATTTGGGCCTCCTTCATTATTTCCTTGGATTGGAAATATGGGAGTGGGAAGGTGAACTGTTTGTGTCTCAAGGCAAGTATGCCCGGGAGATACTGGAGAAGTTTCACATGCAAGGCTGCAAGCCTATCGACACTCCTCTTCCAGGAAATTAGAAGAAATAGGATAATACATCGGCAGAGGTAGTGGATGCCATTGTTTATCGACAGTTGGTGGGTTCGCTCATGTATTTAGTCAATACAAGATCGGACATATGCTATGCGGTGAACCAGTTTTCACAAGCGATGGTTAAGCCTACCAAGCTCTTTTGGAAGGCATGCAAGCATTTCCTAAGATATCTCAGGGGCACATCTGAGTATGGTTTATGGTATAGATAGAGGGATGAGGTGAAGTTCCATGGCTTCACGGATGCAGATTGGGCAGGAAGCCCAACAAACAGAAAGAAAACATCAGGGGGGATTTTTAATATCAGATCTACGATAGTTTCTTGGTACAGCAGGAAACAAAGATCCGTGGCACTCAGTTCAGCAGAAGCAGAATACATGGCAGCAAGTCAAGCTACATGTGAGGCTATTTGGATGAGGAAGATCCTGGTTGGTTTGTTCGGTTCACATTTAGATCCCATGGTGATTCATTATGATAATCAGAGTTGCATTAAAATCTCGGTTAATCCTGTGTTTCATGATAGATCTAAACATATTGATATCCGGTATCATCATATCAGAGATTGTGTACAGCGGAAGATCATGTTTCTTCAGTACATTCCTACGGAGGATCAAGATGCAGATATTTTGACGAAGGCGCTCACCAGGAGCAAATTCGAATACCATAGAGGTAGGATCGGGGTGAAGGATAATCCCTATCTTGTTGAGAGGGAGTGTTGAGATTCAACAGGATGATGAGCTTAGTGAAAAGAGTCACCTTCACTAAATGGTACCGCAGGCTATTTTTGGCGCAAGTCTATTTTTAGACATGACGATCATATTTCAGAAGTTGCAGGATGCTATTTGTGGATGGTTGATCAAGTTGGAAAAATAGATGAAATTATATTTTTAGAATATTGGGCGAAGTCTATTTATAGATCGTCAATCTAAAAATAGATGCATGTCGATTATTATTAGCTCTTAATAATAATCAGACTCTAAACAACAACTTATTCTCTTGGAGCACTTCGGTTCAGTGCACAGATGTGGCACATCAGCTGACAGAAGGAATTAAGCAATTCCTAAGGGTTTACTGGAGCTAATGCATGGAGGACTCAGTTAGAACTCAAGTGGCAGAGTTACGACACAGTTGGAAGAAGTAGTTATGGAGTTGTATTCAATTTAACTCAGTTAGACTCAGTTGAGCTAGTTGTATCTAGTCTAACTGATTGATACACTAGTGAGAGTGGAGTGAATTAATTAGTTAATTAATTCACCAATAATAACTCATTAATCAACTGAACAATATAGCAGTTAACTACAATGCATGGCAGTTTCAGTGGAGACCAGTGGAGAGGTAGGTGAAAGGGCAAGATAGACTATCTGTTGTGACTATTAGTGATGCATTGATTGCATCACACATGTTGGGGTTCCCATGTTTTGGCCAGATTGGCAAGACCAAAAGATGAGACAACATGAGAACCACTTTTGGGCCCTAGGATCTAGCCCTCCTGGACCCGGAGAGGGATATCTCCATTAAAGCAAAGAATGATGTATCTTTGAAAGCTCAAACTGAGATGTTAGGCTAGGTATGAAGCACAAAGGGGGTTTTAAAATGATTTGGTTGAAGGGTTTCTGGGTTGGTTAGGAGATCATAGGCTGAGAAAGTAATGGGAGGGGAAGGAACAAAGCAGCAGGAAGTTTCAGCTAAGAGGATAGGCCAAGATAGTGCCATCCATTGGGCTATGGAGTCATGAAAGGAAATTACATGCAACAACTAGCCAAGGCTTTCAAAGGGCAAGTCATCTACACTAAAGGATATTTTAGGTAGATGGTGGAATGGAACATTAAGGAGAGAAAGTGGAAGAAGGAAAGACAACCAATTTTCTGTCTATAGATCAGGTCAGAGGTCATTTAACTCCAGACCTGCTTGGACATACTCAAAGGCAGCTCTCAAAGGTGGACAAAGGGGCAGCTTATAGATCAGACCAGAGGTCATTTAACTCCAGGTCTGCTTTAGCAACTCTAGAGGAAAAACAGAGATAAGTTAAACAGAAGGGATCTTAGAAAGTCCAGTTGGTCGCGCAAGGATCCTAGTGGACAGGGCTAACACTCATCCCCAGTGTTCCCAAACCTTCCAGCTTAAACCCAAAAAGAACATCTAAGAACTGATTCAACCAATTCATACATCAGAGAGTAGGAAATAACATCCACTACACTGGTTAAATCAACTGAAATCAACTCTTAGATAGCACATAAGGAAGAAAACATTAAAGGTAGGGAGAGCAGGAAACATAGGGCACCTAACAAGGGTGAATCCTATGTTATACTTCTGTTGCCTACCAGAAGAACATGAAACAATATGAAAATGTGATATACAGAGTTAGAAAAACATCACCAATAGTAATAGACCAGGATACTGTGAAATGTGCTTTGATTGATTGATGCAAAACCAGTCATGTACACTGAGCTCAATGGCTAATACAGTCCAGACTTTCTCCTCCCAGCCTATTACATACAACTATATACTCCTCCCATTTATTCTAACGAGTCGGAATGAATCCTCTAACGAGTAGAATTTCCTCAAGCCCCAGGAACAACAACTTAGTACATTATGTTCTCGGGGGATTCTTATAGGAAAGGAAGAAACAAAAGTAGGTGAACAATTAAATGGTCTCATTAGAGCGGAATGGTGGAGAAGCAGGTCCATTACCTTAATGGCGTTGTGATGTACTACGTAGATTGGTTGGAGACATTTGTCAAGTCGAGATTGACCTCGATATGTTCTTTAAGTCCTTACAGTGATGCAGAATTTAGATTTCCATTTTGGAACAAATGAGCTTGGATGGGGAAAACTGCAAGGCACTCCATACCTCCATTCTTATTTTATTTGTCTTGAATGGGCTTTAGTCAGTGTAATTAATCGTTTCAGGGCTCGAGGAGATATGAGGAATGTTGTAGGTAAACATCTTTCCTGGAGGAAATGCGTTATGCTGATATTAAAACGCGGATATGACCTTTGCGTGCTTAAGTCTTCAAACCGTGCCCTTTCCCTTCGAATGCGGGGTTTAAACATTAACTTCATTAATAACATGTACCAACCCCCCTTTGAATTCCTTCTGCTGGTCCACTGAAAAATGCTGAAACGGCCTCTCTGTGCTGTCTGTGTAATAAAATACACCTGTTATAAACCTGGGCAGTAGTGGTGGAGAAGTGCTTTGGAGGCCCGGAGGAATGGTGGAAGAACAGTGGGAACAGTGGAAACAATGAGAAGTGGTGGAAGAAATTATTAATAGTGTAAAAACCTAAGTATTAAACATTTGGGCGAATAACACAGGGAAACGGAGAAACGAAAGAAAAGCAATGGAGCGGAGCCAGGATGTGGGACCGGGCCTAGCCATAATATGGAAATCGCAAATCACAAAAAGGAGATGGAAGTGGAGCGGAATGATAAGCATGGGATTTGCGATGCGATGGGAAATTCCTTTGCAAATTCAATATATGACCACTTTCCCGTTTACGAAGGAAAGACCCTTTATTTATATGAAAAGGCAGAAGAGTAGTACGGTGGGCCCGGGGGTCAAATCGCAAATCGCAATATGGAATGAAGCGGAAGGATCATCGCAACGCGGAGCAAAGAACTGCGATTGCGATATTGCAATCGGGCGGAGTTGCGATGGAGGGCAGTGCGATGGTGCGATATGCGATCGGGGCGATGTGCGACATGCGATCGGGGCGATGTGCGACGGGCGGAAAGTGCGATGGGGAAAATGCGACGGGAAAATGCGATGGCGGAAAGTGCGATGGATCAATTGAATACATATAATGAAACTGCAATATCGATAGGTGCGATGCGATGAGGCGGCAGGCGGCGCTCGTCACGGTGCTCGATTCTACGTGGGAATGAGGTACAGCGGAAAAGGAGCTAAGCCTTATTACAAGGTCGAGAAAGTGGGTTTGGCCCATTCCAATGATTTAAAAGGTTTAGAAAGGGGGACGATAGAGGGATAAGGGTAGAATTAGCCCGAAGGCGGGATATAGGTAGAATTCAAAGGGATTTTGGGGAAATTTGAAGGGTAATGAAGGAAATAGAAGGGAGGACAAAGGGAAATGGAATAAGAAGGGGAGGAGGCCTTTTGGGAATTTCTTCACAAACAGAGAGGCTGTATAATAGGAATTAGCAGAGGGGAATTTATCAAAGGATAAAAGACACATGGAGGCTTCAAGGAGACTGTGTTTTCAGAGGAAATGCATTCCTTGAAGGCTCAAAAACAATTTAGCCCCCGTTTTCTTGCCAAAAAATTTATAGGGGGGGCTAACAGTGGCTCCACATGGGGATGGCTTCTTCTTGAAGGAGTCAAGAATTCAGAAAATGATCTCTTGGTGTAGGCCAGGTGCCTGCTGCTTGAACCATCCATTTATTTCTTTGATCAGCTACCACAAGCTATGAAGACAACATATCAGCAGTAAAATTCTCCCAAACAACTACCTACCCACACTATAGTCCTAACATTTTTCTTTTGGGTGCATTTGGGCTTGCAGACCCTTTACATCATTTTATTTTTATAAACAGAAAATAAACCTATTCTAAGTCTACCCTTATTACTCCATAAGACCAGATTAGGCTGTTGGCCTCATAAGCTTCTCTACCTACACTACTACCTGCTAGGATTAGACTGTCTAGCAGGTTTCTTCTCTACATTCTAAGACAGAAATTGAAACAACTAACTACCTGCTCATAGGCTGAGCTTTATTGAGCTTTTCCTACCTACCCTACTCTACTGAAATATTTACAAGTCTAGCTTACAAACATTGTCTTCCAATGTAACCAGTCCATCAAATGATCCCATGGCTGGTCCTTCTTGCTCAATTCCTTGATCATGCTGGATAGGCAGGACAACTCCCACTATTTTTGTTCAACAACCGCAGCCTTGAAAAATTTTCTTTCTGTCTGCAACATGCTGCTCAAAAATACCTTTGATCCTTCTTCAAATGTATGTAGGAGATGTGCATAAGGATCATGAAGAGATACCTGGCTATGAATATTTGACAGGCTGGCTTCGACCAGGATCTCTTCTTCTTCCACTGGATCCAGAAAAAGATTCTCTTGAGAGGGAGAATCTCCTTCATCTTCTAAACTAGAGGACTCATCATATATGGCAGTGTTGTCCTCCTGGAGCTCCGATATATTTTGCTCTGAGGTGCTGAGCTCTGTGAGAAGATCTATGTATTCTCGAGCAAGGTTTTGGTCCATTTCTTCCCCTTTTTCAAGAGAAAGCTCTTTGCTTAAATTCTACTCTAGAATCTCTTCTTTGCTTTCCTCCTCGTTTTCTGAAAAGAAAAACTGCTGGTTTCCAGTCTCACTGATGATGTGTGGAGGAGCAGAATGAAGATTCAAAGAATCTTCACCTGCCATTATACTGTCGTGGCCCTCGCCATCAGTGTCGTAAATAGGCGGACTTGACCAAGTCAACCATTCTGGACGCTCAGCAGGTCTTTCTTCATCCTGATCCACAGAGGAGTCTTCTGAATCTGAATCATCAAACTCAAATAATGACTGAGTAGGAGCGCATGTTCTATAGAATATTTCTGGGGTGGACTGCTGGTTTAATATCTGATCAATCTCTTCTTCTGTCAAAAGAGGGGTTTCCCTTTCATCATGGACAGAAGAGCAGCAGTCCTCTTCCTCTTGTATTAGCTGATTTGGAGGCTGGATATTTCCTTGAGCCTCTTCTCCCTCATCAGATTCTGTCTCTTCTGTGTGGTCCCTTGTTTCCTCGAGGCAGCGTTCCCTATTAGCTTATGCTATTAGGTCCCGATCTTCTCTAGTCAGCGTAACACAAGACACGGGTAAGCAGTCAGACAATTCTTGATCACTTTCCTCTTCATCTTCTACAGATTCTTGAGTATCATACATGTCCTGCTCATCTTCTTGGTCTTGAGTTTGTTCCTGTTCTGGAAGAGGCATAGGCTTCTCTGAATAATCATCATCTGTGTTCATATTAGCCATATACGTCTCCATCACGCTACCAAACATTTCTGTTATTCTACATAATTTATCATACAAAGAATCATACTTTGTATCCCTGTCCATGTTTGGATCTATATTTATGCAAAGAAGGCTACTGCTTCTTCTCAACCAGTTCAGAGTCTTCTACCAGTGGAGTCATTTGGTCTTAAGGGAGTTATGGAGTGTAGAGTCACCAGGTGGATGAATTTGACTATTTGGAGCAGGCTGTTGTCCACCATCAGCAATTAAAAGCCAATCTAAAGGCAAAGTGGTCTCTTCCCCAGTGGAGTCACCATTATGTTGGGGTTCCCATGTTTTGGCCAGATTGGCAAGACCAAAAGATGAGACAACATCAGAACCACTTTTGGGCCCTAGGATCTAGCCCTCCTGGACCCGGAGAGGGATCTCTCCAATAAAACAAAGAGTGATATGTCTTTGAAAGCTCAAGATGAGGTGTTAGGCTAGGTATGAAGCACAAAGGGGGTTTTAAAATGATTTGGTTGAAGGGTTGCTGGGTTGGTTAGGAGATCATAGGCTGAGAAAGTAATGGGAGGGAAGGAACAAAGCAGCAGGAAGTTTCAGCTAAGAGGATAGGCCGAGAAAGTGCCATCCATTGGGCTATGGAGTCATGAAAGGAAATTACATGCAACAACTAGCCAAGGCTTTCAAAGGGAAAGTCATCTACACTAAAGGATATTTTAGGCAGATGGTGGAATGGAACATTAAGGAGAGAAAGTGGAAGAAGGAGGCGCCCAAATTAGAAAGCCACATGGAGCTCGGGTGAGAGGTGTTTAACTCGGACACCAACGGGACATACTCAAAGGCAGCTCTCAAAGGTGGACAAAGGGGCAGCTTATAGATCAGACCAGAGGTCATTTAATTCCAGGTCTGCTTTAGCAACTCTAGAGGAAAAACATAGATAAGTTAAACAGAAGGGATCTTAGAAAGGCCAGTTGGTCGCGCAAGGATCCTAGTGGACAGGGCTAACACTCATCCCCAGTGTTCCCAAACCTTCCAGCTTAAACCCAAAAAGAACATCTAAGAACTGATTCAACCAATTCATACATCAGAGAGTAGGAAATAACATCCACTACACTGGTTAAATCAACTGAAATCAACTCTTAGATAGCACATAAGGAAGAAAACATTAAAGGTAGGGAGAGCAGGAAACATAGGGCACCTAACAAGGGTGAATCCTATGTTATACTTCTGTTGCCTACCAGAAGAACATGAAACAATATGAAAATGTGATATACAGAGTTAGAAAAACATCACCAATAGTAATAGACCAGGATACTGTGAAATGTGCTTTGATTGATTGATGCAAAACCAGTCATGTACACTGAGCTCAATGGCTAATACAGTCCAGACTTTCTCCTCCCAGCCTATTACATACAACTACTCTGCTACTCCCTCCCACGACTGTTCTAACAGTCAAGAATGAATCCCTCTAATAGCAACTGCCACAGCAAGGCAACAACAAAAACAACCTTTACATTATGTTCTCGGGGATTCTTATAGAAGAAGAGGAAGAAACAGAAGTAGGTGAACAATTAAATGAGTCTCATTAAGATGGAATGGTGGAGGAAACCGAGTCCATTCTGCTTAATGGCGTTGTGTTGTACTCTTTAGATTGGTTGGAGACGTTTGTCAGGTCGAGATTGACCTCTGATATGTTCTTTAAGTCCTTACGACGGTCTGGAACTCTGCGTTGCCATTCTGGAATAAATGAACAGGATGAAAGTCTGCAAGGCCGCTCCATACCTCAATAACTGCTGCCTGAGTGTCTTGAATGGGCTTTAGTCAGTGTAATTAATCGTTTCAGGGCTCGAGGAGATATGAGGAATGTTGTAGGTAAACATCTTTCCTGGAGGAAATGCGTTATGCTGATATTAAAACGCGGATATGACCTTTGCGTGCTTAAGTCTTCAAACCGTGCCCTTTCCCTTCGAATGCGGGGTTTAAACATTAACTTCATTAATAACATGTACCAACCCCCCTTTGAATTCCTTCTGCTGGTCCACTGAAAAATGCTGAAACGGCCTCTCTGTGCTGTCTGTGTAATAAAATACACCTGTTATAAACCTGGGCAGTAGTGGTGGAGAAGTGCTTTGGAGGCCCGGAGGAATGGTGGAAGAACAGTGGGAACAGTGGAAACAATGAGAAGTGGTGGAAGAAATTATTAATAGTGTAAAAACCTAAGTATTAAACATTTGGGCGAATAACACAGGGAAACGGAGAAAAACAATGAAGCGGAGCCACGGAGGTGGGACCCGGGCTAAACGCAATCGCAAATCGCAAATCGCAAAAAAAGGGAGACGGGAGTGGAGTATTAACACAAAGTTTGCGATGCGATGGGGAAATCCTTTGTAAAACTAAAATATAACGTTTTTCCAGTTTAAAAGGAAGACCCTTTATTTATATGAAAAGCGAGAAGAAGGAAGTGATACGGTGGGCCGGGAGTCAAATCGCAAATCGCAAATCGCAAGATGGAATGGGCGGAAGGATTATCGCAGCGAGAGCAAAGACTTACGATTGCGATGTGCAATCAGACGGAGATTGCGATGGAGAAGTGCATGCGATGAAGCGAAAGTATCCTTGGCGAGAAAATGCGACGGAGACGGTGCGATATGCGATAGGCGATCGCATCGCAAATATTTGTGATGTGATCAGATCGCATCGCAAATATTTGCGATGGATCAATCAAATACATATAATGAAACTGCGATATGCGATAGGTGCGATCTGTGATGAGCGGCTTGAGAGAGCGGTCTTTCAGTCACGATTAACTCGATTACGTAGGGATGGAGCTGGAAAAGGGGCTAAGCCTTAGTATAAGGTCGGAAGTGGGTTTGGCCCATTCCAATGTGATTTAAAGGTTTATAAAGGGGAACGATAGAGGGATAAGGGTAAATTAGCCCAAAGGGGGGATATGGGTAGAATTCAAAGGGGATTTTGGGGGAATTTGAAGGGTAATGAAGGGAAATAGAATGGGGGACAAGGGGGATAAAAATAGGAGCTAAGAGGGGGGTGAAAATAAGAGGAGAAAGGGGCCTTTAGGCGTTTCTTCACAAACAGAGGGGCTTTATAATGGGAATCAGCAGAGGGGATTTTATCAAAGGATAAACGACACATGGAGGCTTCAAGGAGACTGTGTTTTCAGAGGAAATGCATTCCTTGAAGGCTCAAAAAAAATTTAGCCCCCGTTTGCTTGCCAAAAAATTTATAGGGGGGGGCTAACAACACACACATTGGAGATGCGAATGAGGATTGCGCAGTCAATCCAAGAGTAATTCGAATTCATTCAGAGCTATTCTTCAGCAGAGATTGCGCAGTGGAGGCAGGCTAGCAGGAGGGAAAGATTAGTGCATGGATTTGCAAGATTGGTCCTGATTAGTGTATGACGATTGTACTGTACTGAGAGCTTGTGATAAGCTTTGTATGTTTGTATGGGATTGTCATATGATCTCCATGTTACATAATATATAGTTTGGGTTTTCAGCTTCAGGCTTTCCCGGTTAAAAACTGTGTTATGTGCGATTGATTTTTTTTTTTTATGCTTCACATGTGTGTGCATTTAAATTTTCCGCAAAAGATTAACAAGTGGAATAGATTCAGTATCTTGCATAAAGTTAAATAGTGTGAGATCAGGTGGATCTTGGACATATGCATGCTTAGTGCATATAATTTCTACATTGAATCCCACTTCAACACTTTGTCTCCAATGTTGAAGTCATCTGTTTTGGTCCTTTTATCAAAAAGCTTCTTGATGCTTTCCTGCACTTGCTATGTTCTGTTGTATACTTCTTCCCTTGATTGCTGCAATTGAATGGTTTGGTTTAGCCTCCTTTGTATATCATTCTCCTCTGACTATACCTCTTGAATAAGATTCATCACTAGGACTCCCAAGCATGTTGGAAAAACTGCATCCATGCCATACACTAGTTGATAGGGAGACATGTTAATTGATTTTTTGTTCGTTAATCTGTCCGCCCATAGTGCATGCACTAATTTGCCGTGCCATGAATTTTTGTTCTCTTCCAACAATTTCTTGATGATATTTACCAAAATTTTGTTAGAGGACTTAGCCAACCCATTACCTTGAGGGTAATAAGCTGTAGAATGCCCTAATGTAATGTGATACTTGTGGAAAAAGTCCACCATTCTCTTCGATTTAAATGCAGCAACATTACCAGTGATGATTTTTCTTGGACAACCAAATCTGGACAAAATATTAGTTTCAAGGAATTTGATGATTACCGAGTTAGTGGAAGTCCTTGAAGGGATGGCTTCTATCCATTTGGTGAAATAGTCAGTTGCAGTAAGGATCCATTTGTGTTGGGCAGAGGAGTAAGGGTGGATTTCTCCAATGAAATCTAAACCCCACTATTGAAAAGGAGTTTCAACACTGATAAGTTGTAAAGGCAAAGGCAATAGGTTTCTCTTTCCCTCAAAGATTTGGAATTTATGACAAGTCCCTACTATCTTGTGGATATCAGGGAAAAGAGTGGGCCAATAGAAACCATCTCTAAGGATTTTGTTTGCAGTGGTTTTCCATTAGAGATGACCTCCATATTCTCCTTCATGCAACTCATGCATGATTCTATCTGCATCTTCTTCAAGTAAACATTTAAGCAGGACACCAAATTTTTTTTTTCAATATAAAGCTTTATCTAGAATGCAAAATATTACAGCTTTTAGTTTCAAGAATCTGGCCTTTGTTTTGTTCAAACTAGGAGGAGCATTTAGATTAAAAAGCACATATAATATATCAACATACCAGAGTGAGTTCATAAATGCTTCTTCAATAGGTGGAGTCACCAGCTCCTCTTGTTCATCCAAGGAATGTATCATGTTTATGTCCAGTGCTTGAAAGTTTTCTTCAGCCATCAGTTTGGCCAGTCCTTGCCCTTTGATTAGCTTGGTGGGCTTTATTTCTAGATCATACTCTAAGATGACAACAATCCACTTATCTCTTTTACCATTAGGATCCTGAGTTAGTATGTCCCTAACAAATGCATGAGGAACAAAAGCAATGACATGTGAATGCAAGATGTAAACTCTAAAATCTTTTAATGCTTTGATTAAGGCAAAAGCTTGTTTTTCCATAATGTTATATTTCAGAGGTGCATCTCTTTGTGCCTTACTGAAGAAATATATGGGCTGTCCTTGTCCCATTATGTTATTTTGTAGTAATACTGCAACAATTGTGTGTTCTGATGCAAATGAGAAGATGAAGAAGTCCTTAGTGAAGTCAGGGCTGATGAGGATTGGTGTTTGGGTAAGTGTTTGTTTTACCAGTTCAAAGGATTTCTTTGCTTCTATGGTCCATTTGACTCATATTTCTCTTTTCAGCATGTCTGTAATGTTTCTTAGGAGTTCTGTAAGGTTTGGTATGAACCTTCTTAAGAAGTTGATCTTTCCAATGAAATATTGTAGCTCTTTGATGTTCCTAGGGTGACTGATCTGCAATATCCCCTCAATCCTCTTTGGATCTATCTTAATCCCTTCTTAAGATATGATATGGCCTAAAAATTTCCTTCTTGAAGACCAAACAAAGTTTTCTTAGGATTTAAAGATATACCATACTTTGTACATTTTTCAAAGACCTTTATTAAGTGATCTAGGTGTTCTTCATCGGTTTTTGAATAGACAATTATGTCATCAAGGTATATCACAATGAAGTAACCTATTTCTTCAGAAAAAGCAATGTCCATGGCTCTTTGAAAAGTGGCCCTAGAATTCATTAACCTAAAAGGCATTTTGACATACATGAAGGTGCCCCAAGGTGTAGTGAAGGCGGTTTTGTGTTGATCATATGGATGCACTAACACCTAATTATACCGTAAAAACCATCAAGCAAAGATATTCTTTTGGAGCTGACTACCCTTTGCAGTATATGATCCATCTTAGGTAAAGGGTAGTTGTCTTTCAGGGAGGCTTTATTTAAATTTCTGAAGTCTATGCATAGCCTAATTTCCCCTGTTTTCTTCCTCACTGATACAAGATTTGAGAACCATTCATAGTACCTGAGTGGGACTATTATTCCAGCATCATACATTTTTTTTATTTCTTTCTCAACCAGAGGCATTAGGATAAGGTTTATTCTGTGCAATTTTTTCTTAAATGGTTTTTTGTTTTCCTTGAGAGGAATCTTATGCTGAATGATGTTTGTATCATAGGATTTCAAGTCCTCATAGCCCCATGCAAACACATCCTTTGGATAGTTTTATCATTTTAGGTTCTTCCTCACAACCTATGTTGCATTCTTCTACATCTGTTTCAGTGGATTCTATTTTAGGCTTCCTAGCAACATCATTGAAATCAAACAGTTCTTCTAAGGGGACAAGTCCTCTTGGAAATAGGTTGTATTTGCATTGCAATACCTTAAGGTATTTTTTATCTGAATATTCACACAATTTTGCCTCATAAGGGCGTTCTAACATATTTATATCAGCAGCATAAGGTGGCTCTGTTTGGTGTGTCTTTTCCTTAGTAGAGCAGTTCTCTTTATGATCCGAGTCTGCTTTTGGCATTTCAAACTCATTTTTGGATTGCAGGAAGTCTTAAATATGTTTTTCACCTTCAAAAACTTGCCAATAATCTATGTTATCAGGGACTTTCGGTTTTCTTTTGACCCTTATCGTGTATTTTTCATTGGCATGAGGTAGTTGGCAAGTGCTGGCAGCAAATGCTAGTTCATTTGCAAGGCTATTTTGAGTTCTTGGGACAGAGGTAATTTCATATTTTTCAAATATTTTTAGGAGGTCTAAGGTAGAATTTATATATTCTCTTAGCCTAGGATTTTTGGCTGAATATTATCCTTTAATTTGCCTAATAATTAGCTCAGAATCTCCCTGAACAAAAATCCTCTTAGCTCCTATATTTTTCAACAATTGTAAACCTAGGAGAAGAGCTTCATATTCTACAATATTGTTTGTACATTGAAAATCTAGCTTGTAAGGGTGACTTGCATTAGTGTTGTGTATCCAAACACCTACTCCCGAACTAGCTTTTCCACAAGAGCCATCAAAGCTCATGTTCCAAAGAGTTTCAAGTTCAAATTTACCATTATATTGTTCTTCATTTGGTGTTTGGTTTGACTATTCTGATTGGTCTTGCTCTTCCTCCTTTATATCTGCTTGTTCATTAATGTCATTTTCATTGTAAAAGATAAACGAATCAAGGTCTAAATGGACATAATAGAGAGGGGTGTTATTTGGCTTATCTTGGTTGCTTACCATGTATTTCATGTGAGATTCTCTGTACAGTCTTCTTGTTTGGTTAAAGACTAGAATGGTAGCATATGTCATGTCCATTTGGAGGGTTCCTTGGATTTTGGCTCCCCATGATCTTGATAAAAGCATGCCATATTTTGGGGGAATGTCAGCCACTACAATATCCATTACAAGGCTCTTGGCTGGTATTTGTGCCAAATTGACACATAGCTATTTGATTAGGCCCAGACATTTAACTCTACTTGAATCAAAAGAGTACAAGTCTTTGTATGGTCTGGTTATTTCAAGGCCTAATATTTCCATCACTACCTTTGGCATGAGGTTATGTGAAGCACCAGAATCTAGCATGGCATTGTGTAGGATTTTATCATGGATGTTCAAATTGACATAGAATGGAGGCACACCTCCCTCTTGAAACTTTCCCTCTACCCTTGGTCCAAAAAACAATTCTTGCTTGTCATCACTCAGATTTAGAGTATCAATGTTATCTCATATGTTTAACGCCTTCAAAACTTGAGATCTATATACATCTTGAGTCACTAATTCAATAAGGGGTATGGCTATTTTTATCTTGGCAATTTCACTCTCAATACTGAATGATGTCTGTGTTTTTGGCGGATTTAAATCAGTTTTATCAGACATTGTTTTTTCAGCAACTTTAGCTTGTTGATTTTTATTTGGAAGCTCAGTTAAACAGTTTTTTCAGGGCCACTAGTTGATGTACTAGGGCAGCTTTGGTCACCATCCTGTTGGCTGATTTTATTTTTGCTTTGATCAAAATTCTTAGCCAGGGTGTTTGTATTTTCTGCTGTCTTTCTAGGAGTGTTTTTAGGGGTCTTCCTAGCAGAAATTTCTAGTTTGTTCCTCTTGGGGATATCTTGGGCTTTCCTACTTCTAAGGTCATACTGCCTATGAACCTCCATGATAGCATTTTCAAATCGTAGTTTATATTTTTAAGAATCCTCGTATGTTATTTCAGCTTGGTTTGAGGAAAATAGACCTTGTTCTTCTTCTGTGAGGATAACAACATCCTCATTATCAAAGCTTATTAGATTCACAAGGTTTTCCTCTGGCTCCTTAATATCTCTCTCCTCTTCATCTACATAGTTTTCTTGGAAATGAGGTCTGATTTGCTGGTTAGTTTCTCTTTGTCTTATTTGAGGAGGATCTCTTCTGAAGTTTTGGTTTCTGTTTTTGTTTTGAGGATTTGTTTGGTTTTCCCTAGAGGGTTCTCTTTCATTTAAGTTAATTCTCTCCATCATCCTTTCCATTGTCCTAACTAGACTGTCAATTTTAGCATCAGATGTGGAGGCCATAGGTTCTTCTTTGTATGTAACCCTCTTTTCTGTTCTCATTCTAGCCCTTTTAGCAATTAGATTGGCTTCTACACTTACTGCTCCCCTTTGCATGTCTTCTAAGGTAAGGGGATCTCTCTCTCTTAATTTGTAAGCCATTTATGGATCAAATCCATCTGGAAATTTTACTAGGGATAGGCCTTGTGGGGGTTTCATGTGGGGAGGAAGTGCCTTATATACACTATTGAACCTAGTGCAGTAGTCTGGAACACTCTCCCCAACATTTCTCTTAAGGTTTTCATACTCTGATAAGATTTGAAGAGGATTTTTCTTAGTCTCCCACTTGTTTTTGAATGTTTGGTAAAGGGAAGGGAGATCATGAATGCTATTAGGAGTTAAGTTCTTGAACCATTTCTTTGCTTCTCCCCCTAAACTTTGGGAAAACATTCTCATTTGTATGGTCTCAACTTCTATTTCTTGGTAGTCAAAAACATCATTCATCTTGTCTACATGCTGTTGGGTAGTTGTAGGATCCGTTCTATTAAAATGAGGGATTCTAGATTGATAGTCCTGTGGCATAGGCAGTAAACGTTGTGGTAGTACCAGAGGGGCATACCATTTTTCCATGATGGGAGGTAATGGAACCCAAGGAGGATTTACAAGAGGAGGGTTTACTAGTGGAGGTGGAGGATGGAATGGAGAAGTTTGAACAATGAATGTATGAGTTGGGGTAGTAGATGTACTTGGACCGGTTAGCTGATATTGAGCGGATTTGAAACGAAAGGAGTCAAAGCGTTGGAGAAGCTGAAGATCAGGAGGAGTGGAAGGAGAGGCTTCTCTACTAGGACTCCGCTGTAAGTTAGTAGGCTCAAGGTTTGTCTGGTCTATCCAACTTTGAGACTTAGTTCTGAATAGGTTTCTTCTATGGTGTAAGTCAAATTGGGTATCTTGCAAGGATGTAATATTTTCAGGAAAGGAACTTGCTTTGTGAATTGGTTTGACAATAGTTGAACCTTCAGTCCTAGAAGTTTTTCTTAAGATCCTTTCTGGGTCATCAAATATAGCCAGAGAGTTTGGGTTAGGGTGAGATCTGGTGCAGATTATTTGTGAAGCCAGATTTCAGACCCGAAATACAGAGAGGATGAACACTTGTATCAGTTTGAAAAACATATCTATCTGAAAAATTACTGAATTCACATAGTATGTGGCTAGGTTTTATACTACTAGGATTGATTAATACATTCCCAAGGGAGTTTGTGAGAACTAGTGGAGTCAGCGGGCCTACTGAAAACTAGTGGAGTCACCAAGTGGATGATGCTAACTGTTTTGAGGATTTGTTTATTGTCCAAAATCAACAATTGGATACCAATATTGAGATATTTTTGGGTTTTCTAAGTTCTTTATTTAACACTAAGATTTTCAATGAGTGTCCCAGTGGAGTTTCCATTAGGTTAGGTCCCTGTAATTTGTCAGATTGGTGAGACCAAATAAACAAGGGTAACATCAAACCAAATTTGGAGTCCTAGGACCTAGCCTTCCTAGACTCAGAGAGGTCTCTCTCTATATTTGTATAAAAGACATAACTTGATTGCTTTAGGATGCTGATTTTAGTCTAGTTAAAATGATAGGGTTGTTTGTTTTGTTTTGTTTGGTTGGGTTGCTTGTTAAGAAGAACAAATAGAGTAAGAGAAATTCAAACCATTGGGATATGGGGTCTGTGAAAGGTTTGAAGAGTACAACAAAAAATCAAGGGTGTTTCATAGGGCAAGTTAACAAAGCCAAGCTTAGTTGGGTGTGAAATTAACATTAAGTTGTGAGTTTAGTAGGTTTAAAGGGCAATTAAGAATCCTTTAAAATATAATAGAACAAGAAGACACTTTAAGATCACTATGCTTAAGAAAGAACCAAAGGACAGGGCACACCATAAACTTCTTTTGCCTGGCTTTATCAAGTAAACGTTGAGACAAAAATCTAGCAAACCCTAGAGAGCAGTGAAATCCTAAGTTCTCTAGCTATTCACTTTCAGACAAAGAAAACATTTAAGATAACATTTCAGTAATGATTAAAGAGCAGGGAAATCTTAAATTCTTCAATCAGACTTCAAATACCTTCAAAGTGACTATTCAAGATGGACCAAAGCAGAGGGAAAACAATAAACTTCTTTAGCTAAAACCCTAGTAAGTAAAATTCAAAGAAAGCCTTAAGAACAACATTTCAAACGGAAACAAAGGACATGGAAAAACATAAAATTCTTTATCCAAACTCTAGTAAGTTAATCTCAAGGAAACAAAATAGGTGGAGATGGAGAGCAGGGAACTCCTAAGTTCTCCAATCAAACCAAGCAGAGGAAAACATTTAAACAACAGAAAGAAAACATAATTAAGGTGCCTCTAAACAACATATCTTAATCTAAATTTTCTGCTATGTTATAAGAGAAATTGATGCACAAAGTGGAAAAAAAAGGAAAAAATAACAAGATTAGAATAACATCACCATTTAACCAAGTTCATGAATCCTGTGAATATGCTTTTTCCATTGATATTCAGTCCAAAAAAGTTACAATGCTCCAAAGACAACTTCTTTACAACTCAAATTCTATGAGGTATTCAGCTTAACAACCAACCAACAAAAAACATGATGCATCCATGCAATATTTATCTGCAAAATGAGGAGGTGATCCTTAGCTAGGGTTTCAAATGTTATTTATTACAAAGTTAATGCATTTTGACCTTTGAGACCATGCAAGGCCCAAGGCAAAATATCCGAGACTCATTTATTGCAATAATAACTCCTAACATAACTTCTAAGATAACTTTGTAATAAGTTTGAATTTAAGGCTTCTAAATAAATTTTGCAATAACTCATGGTAAGGGTGTAGCCCCAAGGTAGAGGGGCACAATGCCAATGCAAACGTGCAATGCCAAGGTAGAAAAAATGGCCTGTCTTGCAGCCAACCTTTGGAGGCCTTCTCGGTGCCCAAATGAGCTCCAAGATGGCTCATTGGAAATGTCTCTAAGTCTCTTTTCCAAATATGCTTTCACTTTCCAAAATGGTGCCCATTTTCCTTGTTAAAAATAACTTCTCCCAGGACTGGTGAACGCGTAGCGCCAAGGCCAAAAATAGGGCAGAAAGGTGATTTTTTGGTGGTTTCTGGCCTTTTTGAGGGACTAGTTTTGCTCCAAATCTCCCGAAACTTTCTGAGGTTGATGCAATCATCACTAAGAACATGAGGATGCTAACAATTTTGCATTTGGGTGGCCCAAAAAAGAGCGCAAATGTAGTGGCGCTGCGCATTTGGCCAATTTTCTGCATGTTAAACTGTCAAAAATTCAAAATGTGTACAAAAGTGCCAAAATTGGAATTTTGCTTGTTGATTAAGGTTTAGAGGCTTGGAGGGAAACTTCATCAAGGATATTGAGCTTCTCTTTCTCCTATGCCTCGGTCAAAGCCTGAATCTTTGCATGGGCACATTTTAGCTTGGCCCTTGCAATCCTGTTTCTCATGGCATAATGTCTTGCCATCTTTCTCTGAAGATCAATGTCTCTCTTTGCCTTCTCTAGTAGGCCCTCTAGATGAAAATTTTCCCTCTCAAGACAAGACTCTCTATTATTGCTAATCTCTATTGCAAGCATCTCACTTCAGGTGGCATTTTTGCTACGCGAGCCCTATCTTCCTTTACCTTTCTTGGGCTAAAAACCCTCTTGACTAATGATGTGATTCTCACCTGGAAGCTAATCTTCCTCATCATCACTACTGTCAACTGCCCAGGTCTCATCTAATGACCTTGGCCTTTCGTGTCTGGCTGTTAGCCACCCATATTTTTCAATTACAGCAGTTGGTGGCTAAATGTTCGTTGCAGCCTTCAAGAAACAAATTCAGGCCTAAAATTGTTGGTACTTGAAGTCTGTTGGCAAGGTCATAAACTACTGGTTGGTTCTACATACTCTCCATCCCCTCTGCCTCTGATATACCATGAAAATCCTAATCAAAGTGTTGCTGCATCCTCCTCCTTTTTCTTCTCCCCTTCTTCCTTTTTCCTCATTTCTTCAACTCTCCTTTCACCCATAAAGAACCCCATCAAACCCTTTTATATCCCATATTCCTCCATTAATCTCATTTCCCAAGGTCAAAAACCCACTTTTTGATCTATCGGAGCCTTTTCCTCTTGCAAAAATCACTAAAAAACCATAGAAAAACACACATTTTCTATGCGTTGAGCTTTAGCCCCTTAGGCTGAGCTCCTGCTTTCTCTCCATCCATATGTTCTCCCGCCAGAACCACGTGCTTAACCCGCCAGGCGCTTAAACCTCGGAAATAATTTATTGCCCGAAAAACTTTGAAAACCTTTGTAAAATGCAAAGACGGGTTTGTTTTATTTTTCCACCAAAGAAAATAATATTAAAACTCCGCCGTTGATCTGTCCCACGGATCAACGGTGCGGAGTGTCCCGTCATCTGGTGGACCCCTCCCCCCTTTCCGCTGCGCTGTTTTCCTTTCCCACCGGTTTGCGCCCGCACCACCCTTCGTCCGGACACGGTTTTGTGCCGTCGGCCAGCGATTCCACGCGCCGGCCGACACGTGTTCTCCACCTCACCCCCAAAACCGTCGTTCCGTGCCTTCTCCCCGCGCGTTAAACATTGTCCTATGGCCCCGCAGCGGGATTCGTCCCCGCCGTCGGATCTGGGCCCTCCCATCCGACGGTCCCCGATCACTCTTCCCGCTCACCCTTTAACCAATCCGCTCGTCCGATAAATTTGCCCCGGCGCGTTTAAAATCAAATCCCCGCAGTCGATCTCTGTAGATCGATGGTCTGCATCTCCTCTCCCGATTCCGTTATACGGTCCGCTTTCCTCTGCGTTGACCGTTTGATTTGCTCCCAACCGTCGATCGCAATACGATCAACGGTCCCGATTTCTCCGTCCACCCGCACGCCCTCCGATGCAGTCTACCCATATAAACGCAGGATTTCCTCATTTTTCTTGTTTTTTGCAGGTTTTCAAAGGTTTTTCCTTCATATTCTACGAAATCTGAAGGATGAGAGTGACGACTCCTATCCTCCCGATTTGTCCAAGGAATGGATCATACGGAGAAGAACAAAGATAGTTACAAAGCTTCATGAGCTTTGGTTGCCGCATGTCCCTGCAAAGCTTGAAAAAGGCCGCCAATATCAGAGCGGAGAAAGAGTAGCAGATTAAAGGTAGAATGAACCAGAGCAGTGGTTTTGTGAGAAGATTGGCGGGGATTACGGCTAAGACGGTTATCAAAAGCCTAATCCCCGGCTCAGAACACGGATTAAAGCAAAACCTAAAAGTGTTCATCATACTGATCGCCTCCACCGCCATACTTTGAGGCGAATTGATTCCTCAACCACCACAGTGCCACCTATTGCCTCAGAAAGCTCAATCAGAGGATGAATTTATTGAACAAGATCAGATATTATGCCTCGAACAACCAAAGAAGTTATTACTGCACGAGTTATCAACGCCAGAATGTTTGCAGAGTAACCCTAACAGTACGCAGAGCCTCAAAGGTCAACATAAGCTCTCTTCGAGCTTACTTCTTAAGTATGAACACATTAATGCAATGTAACACCTGTAGAATTTCTTCATCGAACCTCACGGGGTCAGGAAGACATTAATTCTGCATTGATTGTGTTTGAGATCTTTTAATTAGATCTCACCTCCTCATCCTTCTATAAATACTTCAATAGAAGATGAGTGAGGGGTTGGATTAGTTGGTTGTCAACGTAATTGCTGAAGACTGTTTGCCACTGTAGTCATTTCATGGAAAATCCTCACCTGCAACAGTGGTTTTATAGCTCTTTGAGCCCTGCTGTAAATGTGGGATAGAAGGATCAGGGGAAAGAGATGACTGAAATTATCAGATCAAATATCAGAACTGCCCACAATCAACATGTCATTTTGCGCGTGGGATCTCAGTCAACATGGTGATGTTATTCTCACTGTAACTTGTCATTTTATTTCAGTTTTCAATTTGTTTCATTTTCCACTATAAAGAATAATAATGGTGAGTGCTTGATAATTGCTGACCTTCTCTGGCCTAAAAATCCTTTATCCCAATGTTTTGTTCTAATTGTGTTATTTAGAAATGATTTAATTCAATCTAAGCACAGAGATGCTGGCGTTCCCTCATCTTTTCGTCACTGCTGAATGTTATTTTTAAATGTTACTTTCATATATGTTGTGTAAGGAATGAATTGAGGAAATCAAAGGTTAGCCTTGAGTCCCTTTCTTGTTTGCTCAACTATTTGTCTGTTTCCCTTAGGATGTGTCAAAAGCTGACTAGTTTCAAAGCACTTATCAGATCTTGGGCCATTCTGTGTGATCTTGGTGATTGTCTTGGAAGTAACTAAGTAAAGAAGGACTAAGATGAGGAGAAAGGTGAGCCCTGCCCGCTAGTTCCTGCTCCAAAAGTTGCCTTTAAGTTTCCCTTTGTTTTAATTTGTTTTCTATTAGAAGTGTGTCAAAGGCTGGCTAGTTTCAAAGTACTTACCAGATCCTAGTTTGCTTCTATGTTTTTCTTAAGTGCCTGGTCAAAGGCTGGCTAGTTTCAAAGTACTTACCAGATCCTGGGCTGCTCTTCGTTCTGCATCTGTTGAATTCCCTTTCTTTTGTATCACCCCATTCCATAAATCAAACTTCAAAGAGATCCTTAGGCCTAGATGACTTGCCCCATAGATTACTCTTGAACCTGGTTGTTTCAATTAAATTCTCTTATGACTCCATAGCCCAATGGATTGAAAACTTGCCATCACCTTTTTTTAGAACCAAAGTTTATTTTGTTCACTTACAACTTCTCACCTTTGAACCTATTTGCATATAGATCTTTCCGTCTCAGACAGCAATCATGTTCAACCATCCAAGAAAACCAAAACAAAACCCTTGTCCTTCATAACTAGCCTAATATCATCACCCTAAACTTCAAAGACAATATCCATCTTTGTACATATTGGAGAGATCCCTCTCCGGATTCAGGAGGGCTAGATCCTAGAATCCCAAAGTTGGTTGAAATGATGTTAACTCTGTGATCGTACTTTGCCAATCTTGCTTGTTACAGAGACCTAACATTTCTGGCGACTCCGCTGGGGACCTTTTACCTCAGAATCCTCATATAAACATTTTGAGAGTAAAAAGCAGCCTTTTCAAGCACTACCAAAGAATGGTAATCATGATAAAACTCGTGTGAATCAGTGACAAACTAGGTCAACCCTAGGGTTCGTTTAAGTCTTTATCTAACCTTGGAAAATCGGCTAGCTGAGCCACAAGGATAGACTGTCTTTGTTTCTTAGCCGTAGCTAAGTTTTGAGGCAAAGTTAGGACATTCTTTAGAAACCACAAATATAAACAATTCAGAAAATACCAAAAAACATTTCAGATTGGTAGTAAAACACTAGTTTTGATCCTTGTATACGTCTTTGATGTGTTTTACCCTATACTCTTAGACAGAGTCTGGAAAGGGCCAGGTAGCCTCTGGATCTCATCCTCTTTTGGGGGTGACATATCTGGTGAATGCCCTCCCAGTCAATCTCTGGTTAGAGTTTGTTGTGTTTCGAGATTTCTCTGAAAAGGAATGTTTCACAAACACTGTGGTGGACAGTGCATTCCTTTGAAAACACTCTGAACCTTCCACCTGGCGACTCCACCATCCTGAACAGACCTTAAGACTCCACTGGAAAGAACCCTTATCATTATAAAATCATGCAAATTCAGTTAAAGGACTGTAGGATTCGAATTGAGAAAACAGATTAGTTAACCGTCTAAAGATTGTCATATCTGGTTGAACTTTTCTTGTTTAGATTGGGTCTAATCACATAAACATTGTGGCTCCTAAAAAGATTCACACTAGAGCCCATCCTGACCCAGATCCTCCTGAAATAGTTGACAACCCAGAAATAATTCTTAGGAAGTCTCCTAGGATACAATCCTCAACTATCTTCAGATCCCTCATAAGAGCCAATTCAGTCCCTGAAAATCTTTTAGCTCTTCATGAATCACAAATTGACTTATTAAACCCATTCAGAACTAGGTCATTTGGTGATTTAGATCAGTTAGATTCTGAGCCTACCCTTCCATCTCCCGAAACCAGTGGGACTCTTGGGAATAGAGAATCAACACCTCCGGATTTACATTTCCTACATAATCTAGGTGTCTCTCATCCGAGATCAGCTCAGAGAGCTACTGCTGTTCCTTCCACTTCTGTTCATCTTTCATCCACCGTTCAAACCACTCCACTTCAAACCACACCTCCACTTGTAAACCCACCCCCTCCACATATCATGGCAGCATGGTATGCTCCCTTAGTCCTTCCTGTACCATTAGTCAATCTTCCACAGGACTATCAATCCAAAATTCCATTATATGATGCTAATAATACCATAACAACATCTCAACATGTGGACAAGATGAATGACTACTTTGACAGAAACGAGATTGATAATGAATCTGTCAAAATCAGATTGTTTGCTCAAAGTTTGGGGGGTGATGTCAGAAAATGGTTTAAAGGTTTAACCCCCCATAGTATTAACGATCTCCAAGCCTTCCATCAAACATTCTTAAACAAATGGGAAGTAAGGAAAAACCCTCTCCAAATCCTTGCCGACTACAACAATCTCCATAGGAACCCTGGGGAAAGTGTACAAGCTTATTGTACCAGATTCAACAGTGTGTATAATGCACTTTCCCCTGAACTGAAACCTCCACAGGGATCAGCCTTAAACAAATTCCCTGAAGGGTTTGACCCAGACATGACTTATTCACTCAGAGAAAGAGTCTTTGCAACCCTCGAAGATATGCAACGAGGCGCTCTTTCTGTGGAGGTGAACCTTATGGAGAAAAGAGCAAGGATGAAAGCTGAAAAGAGAGTAACATTTAGAGAGGAATCCACCCCTTCTACTTCGAGCTCGAAAATGGAAAGAATGATGGAAGAAATGATGAAGAAAATGAGCATTCTAGAGAGAGCGCAAGCAAGTTTAAATCAAAACGCTCCTCAAAACAGAAACCAAAACCAGAATCAGAATCTTAGAAGAAATCAGCCTCCAAACAGACCCAGGGAAGATGATCAGCAGATCATCCCTCCCTTTCATCAGAACTTTTTAAGTGAGGTTGAGGAAACAAATGAAACAACAGAGGATAACGACATAAACTTATTTGGGGTAGATGATGATGACTTTGAGGTTCATTATGAAAATAAACAAGGTCTGTATACGCCTTATGATGACAGAAGAAATGATAATGAGAGCAGCTATCAAAACATGGAGAATGCTGTCATAGAACCTTTAAGGGAATATGAACTCAGAAGTAAATCTAATCAACAAACCCCCAACAATAAAACCTTTGACAAACCCTCTCAAAACAGCACTGCAACCAAGTCTAAAACGATCAAACCAAAGGACAAAACGGTGGTGGTCGATTCTGGTAATGGTAATGAGGAAGACACTCAAAACATCGAAAAACAGAGTGCAAACATTAGTAGTACTAGCACCTCAGTTAGTACTCCTGCAAAGACAACTATTTCAACTATAGATAAACCAAATCAGCAAGCTGTTATTGCTGATAAAGTGGCAGCAAACAGGGCTGAAGTCAATACTCTAAAAAATCAAAACCTTTTCAGCCTGGAACAGGAAATCTCAAAGATCAAAATCTTTGTTCCTTTGACTGAGTTAGCTGCCCAACATGTATATAGGTCCAAAATTTTGAAGGCTTTAAACTTAGAAGATAATGAAGATACTCTCAATCTTAATGATGACCAACCAGAGCTTATTTTTGGTCCAAAGATTGAAGGAAAATTCCAGGAAGGTCCTGTCCCTCCCTTTTATGTAAGCTTAAACATTCATGACAAAATTCTCCACAATGCTATGCATGACTCAGGCGCTTCCCATAACTTAATGCCAAAAGCTGTAATGGAGAGCCTGGGTCTTGAGATTACCAGACCTTACAAAGACCTGTACTCCTTTGACTCGAGTAGAGTTAAGTGTCTAGGATTGATTAAAGATCTCTGTGTTAATCTAGCCCAAATTCCAGCCAAATGTTTAGTCATGGATGTTGTTGTGGCTGATGTTCCCCCAAAGTATGGAATGCTTTTATCAAGATCTTGGGGGGCTAAGTTACAGGGGACTATGAAAATGGACATGACCTATGCAACCATCCCTGTCTTCAATCAAACTAGGAGGCTTTATAGGGAATCTCACATGCAATACACAGTAACAAGCCAGGAGCGGCCTCAAAACTCCCCACTCTATGCTATAAACACGAGCCTTGATTCCTTTATCATGTTCAACAATGAAACACTCACCGAACAAATTGTTTCAAAAGAATCCATGGCTGGAATAAAAGAGGAAGAGAACGATGCCGAATTGCCAGAACAGTCTACTGTGTCTGAAGATCCTAGTAAATCAAACACAGATCTTGAACTGCAAGTCACCAACTCATTGAACTTAAAACTTGACAGTCGAAAAAACAGTCCTCAACCCGATGAAAAACTTGAGGAATCAAATATTACAATGTCCATTCACCAAACGAAAAATCAACCTCTCTGGACTATGTATTTTGATGGATCATGCACCAAAACAAATGCAGGTGCAGGTGTCTGGATCACTAACACTGAAAATAATCATACAGAATGTATCTCATGCAAATTAAACTTTCAGTGTTCTAACAACATAGCAGAATATGAATCCCTTCTCTTAGGCTTGCATCTTTTGAAAAAATTAGGTGCCAAGAGAATAGATGTATATGGGGATTCTGAATTAATCATTAGGCAAGTCAATGGGGAGTACAATGCAAATCACCCCAGACTTAGGGCCTATAGGAATGATGTCATTGATATTTTAAAAACCTTTGAGGAATACACCTTATCTTTTGTCCCAAGGAAGAAAAACATTGCAGCCCACAATTTAGCCTTTGCTGCTAGAACCTGCCCAATGCTGTATGATGACACCTCTCAGATAAAATTCAGACCAGCTATCCCAGATAACAAGAAGTATTGGCAGGTATTTGATGGAGATAAACAAATAGAAGACTTCGTGCAATTCAGAAATGAGTTTGAACTCCATAGTTCAGATTCAGACTATGAGACAGACTGCAGTGAAGAAAATTTTCTTGGTGAAGAAGAGCCATCTCCACAGCTGGTAGATATAAACCTTCAGACTATCACATCCACACACCAAATAGAATTAAGTCCTAAACCCGAAACAGAAGAAATTGAAACTCTGCATTCGAATAACGATAGTTTGCCCAAGGGTTTGGCCCCTCTAGAAGAACTGTTTGATTTTGATGATGTGGCCAACAAACCAAAACTGGAACCTGTGGAAACTGAAGTGGAAGAATGTAATATAGGCAGTGAAGAAAAACCGAGATTGATTAAACTGTCTAAAACTTTGCCAGCTCATATTAAACTCAGATACTTAGAGCTGTTTAAAGAATTTTCTGATGTTTTTGCGTGGAGTTATGAAGATCTTAAGTCCTATAACACTGAAATAATACATCACAAAATCCCTCTTAAAGAAAACCAAAAACCATTCAAACAAAAACTGCGCAGAATCAACCCTGTCCAGTTGCCATTGGTTAAGAAGGAAATTATGAAAATGCATGATGCTGGTATTATTGTCCCTATTAGATATTCTGAGTGGGTATCTAATCTGGTGTCAGTTAGGAAAAAGACTGGAGAAATCAGGCTTTGTATAGACTTCAAGAATTTAAACAAAGCTTCATTAAAGGATAACTACCCTTTGCCCAAGATGGATCATATTTTGCAAAGGGTGGTAGGGTCTAAAAGAATCTCTTTGCTGGATGGCTATTCAGGGTATAACCAAGTCCTAGTCCACCCTGATGATCAGTTAAAGACAACCTTTACTACACCGTGGGGCACTTTCATGTATGTGAAAATGCCTTTTGGTTTAATGAATGCTGGGGCAACCTTTCAGAGAGCCATGGACATAGCATTCTCGGAAGAATTGGGCTTCTTCATCATTATCTATCTTGATGATGTGACTGTGTTTTCAAAAACAGATGAAGAACACTTAGACCATTTGAGGAAAGTTTTCGAGAAGTGCAGAAAGTTTGGGATATCTTTGAACCCCAAGAAAACATTATTTGGTCTCCAAGAAGGTAAGCTTCTTGGGCATATCATTTCGGAGCAGGGCATAAAGATAGATCCCATGAGGATTGAGGCCATATTGCAAATCTCTCATCCTTGGAATATCAAAGAGTTGCAGTCTTTCATCGGAAAGATCAACTTTTTAAGAAGGTTCATCCCCAACCTGGCCGAGCTCCTTAGGAATATCACAAACATGTTAAAAAAGGAGCAAGGGGTAAGATGGACCGCAGAAGCAAAGACATCTTTTGAACTGGTTAAACAAGCATTAACCAAAACACCAGTTCTCATAAGTCCGGATTTCTCAAAAGATTTTTATATCTTCTCGTTTGCATCAGAACATACTATAGCTGCTGTCCTTTTACAGAAAAATCCACAAGGACAAGAGCAGCCCATTGCATTCTTTAGCAAGGCATTGAGGGATGCCCCTTTGAGGTATAACATTATGGAAAAACAGGCTTTTGCTTTGGTAAAAGCTTTAAAAGACTTCAAGGTATACATCCTTCACTCACATATCATTGCCTTTGTCCCAAATTCAGTTGTAAAAGACATTCTAACCCAGGATCCAGATGGTAAGAGAGGTAAGTGGATTGCTGTTATTCTTGAATATGATTTAGAGATTAAACCCACTAAGCTTATCAAAGGTCAGGGTCTAGCTAAGTTAATGGCTCAATCAAATTGCGAAGTTCTTGATATTAATATGATTAATACTTTGGATGACCAAGAAGAATTCTCAACTCCCATTGTTGAAGATTATTTAGCGAACTCTCCTTGGTATATTGATATTGTTTATGTTTTGCTTAATTTAAATACACCTCCTGGTTTATCCAAAACAAAGGCAAGATTCCTAAAGTTAAAAGCTGTAAACTATTGCATTATTGATAAATGTCTTTATTGGAAAAATGCTAGTGGTATATTGCTTAAATGTTTGCCTGAGTTTGATGCAGAAAAGATTAAGCAAGAATTCCATGAAGGAGAGTGTGGAGGCCATTTGTACTGGAAGTCAACAGCCAACAAAATTTTGAGGGCTGGTTTCTATTGGCCTACTCTTTTTCCTGATGTGCACAAGCTTACAACCGCTTGCCATAAATGCCAATTGTTCGAGGGCAAGAGAAAATTGCTACCCCTTCCTCTGCATCCAATTACTGTTGAAGCCCCTTTTCAACAGTGGGGACTTGACTTCATAGGAGAAATCCACCCACCATCCTCTGCCCAACATAAGTGGATCCTTACTGCCACAGACTATTTCACCAAGTGGATAGAAGCCATTCCTTGTAGACAGGCCAATGATTCAGTTATCATAAAATTCATAGAAACCAATATCCTTTCCATATTTGGCTGTCCTACCAAGATCATTACAGATAATGCAGCAGCATTTAGATCAAAGAAAATGGTTGAATTCTGTCATAAGTATCAGATAAAATTGGGACACTCCACAGCCTATTACCCTCAAGGTAATGGACTTGCGGAATCTTCCAACAAAAGCTTAGTGAACATAATAAAGAAACTGTTGGAGGACAACAAGAAGTCTTGGCACATAAAGCTGGTCCATGCACTATGGGCTGACCGTTTAACATTGAAGAAATCCGTTGGTATGTCACCTTTCCAGCTTGTATATGGTACAGATGCAATTTTTCCTAACAGCCTTGGTGTACCAGTTATGAAGTTAATTCAAGAGTTGCAGACTAAAGAGAATGACATAATCAGAAGGATAAATTAGACCATTCATCTTCAGCAGACCAGGGAGGAAGTGTACCACAAAGCATTACAGAAGCAAGACAATATCAAGAAGATCTTTGACAGAAGAACAAAGGCCAGCAACTTCAAAATAGGGGACAAAGTTTTAAAGTGGGACTCCAAAAGAGAAGACAAGGGGAAGCATGGTAAATTTGACAATCTATGGCTTGGCCCTTACTTCATCCATTCAGTTGCTGGGAACAATGCATTCTTCTTACAAGAACTGAATGGAACAGAATTGTTTGGGGGTCCTGTCAATGGCAGGATGCTTAAGCATTATCTTTCTTGAATTATTTCATGTTTAAAGCCTTTTTGCCTTTTCCATTGTAAATACTTCATCCATCATTGCCTTTAAAGTTATGAAAAATCAAAAAATACAAAAACACAGAGAAAAAGAAAAGAGGGCAGGAATGAAAAACAAGAAAGGCAAGGCCCCATGCCAAAAAGAGAAATGAATCTGAAAGTGTGCAAGCCTAAATGCCACTCCTCGAATCACACTTCTAATCGGTCAAACTGTTTAAGCTTGACTGATTAGCTTTAAATTTTCTGCTGATAGGGTAGCAAATTTGATTTGCCAAACTGTTTAATCTTGGCTTATCAGTAGATAGAGTAGGGTAGAAATTAAGGTTCAAACAAACTCAAAATCTGAACCAAAGTTTCCAAAGAGATGACTCAAAGCTGCTCTAATTTCTGAGTCAAAGAAAAGACCTGGTTCTAATTCACTCAAAACTCGAACCAGAAGAGAAGCAAAGATAGCTCACTGGAAAGAGAGAACAGAGCTGTAAATATGAGGGAAGGCCACAATGAGAAAATTTTCAGATTTTAAGCCTTCTGTTTTGATTTTAAATTTTTTGCAAATAATAATCTATGTGCAGCTTGTCTTTATGCCATAGATCATAGCAAGTCAAACAGTTCAATCTTGGCTTGGCTATTTTTAAATTTCTGTTGTAGAATTTAGAGAATGAAGGTTTGTTGGACTGTTTAATCCCAACAGACAGTAGATTAGGTAGAGGAATATCTGAGCTCAACTGTTTAATCTGAGTTCAGGGAGAAATAAGGAGTAGAAATAGATTAGATTTCCTATTTTTAAAAGAATAAAATGTTGTGTAAAGAGTTTGCCAATCCAAGTGCACTCTGATGAAGAAAAAATATTAGATCAGTAGGATTGGGGTAGGTAGAAGTTGTATTGATGAAATTCATCTCTCTTTGATGACTAACATTATTTTGTCCAGAAGGAAAGCACGAGCAAGTGATGGGTCAGACACCAGTCAACCCCCCAGAGAAATCAGGTCTGAATTCTTGATGCCTTCAACAAGGCACCATCCCCAAGTGGAGCCACTGTTAGCCACCCATATTTTTCAATTACAGCAGTTGGTGGCTAAATGTTCGTTGCAGCCTTCAAGAAACAAATTCATGGTGGCTAAAGTATTCTTTGCAGCCTTCAAGAAACAAATTCAGGCCTAAAATTTGTTGGTACTTGAAGTCTGTTGGCAAGGTTATAAACTACTGATTGGTTCTACATACTCTCCATCCCCTCTGCCTCTGATATACCATGAAAGTCCTAATCAAAATGTTGCTGCATCCTCCTCCTTTTTCTCTCCCTTTCTTCCACCTTTCCTCCGTTTCTTCAAGTCTCCTTTCATCCATAAAATAACCCATCAAACCCTCTTATTCCCCTTATTCCTCCATTAATCTCATTCCCCAAGGTCAAAGACCCATTTTTTGACCTATCGGAACCTTTCTTCCCTTGCAAAAATCATTCAAAAACCATAGAAAAACATGCGTTTCTATGCGTTAAGCTTTAGCCCCTCAGGCTAAGCCCCTTTCTGTTTCTCCTTCCATATGTCCCCACGCCGGAACCGCGTGCTAAACCCGCCAGGCGCTTAACCTCGGAAATAATTTATTGCCCGAAAAACATTGAAAACCTTTGTAAAATGCAAAGACGGGTTTGTTTTATTTTTCCACCAAAGAAAATAATATTAAAACTCCGCCGTTGATCTGTCCCACGGATCAACGGTGCGGAGTGTCCCGTCATCTGGTGGACCCCCCCCCTTTCGCTGCGCTGTTTTTTCATTTCCGCCTGTTTCGTGCCCGCACCACCTATCATACGGAAACGGTTTTGTGCCGTCGGCCAGCGATCCCACACGCTGGCCGACACGTGTTCTCCACCTCACCCCCAAAACCGTCGTTCCGTGCCTTCTCCCCGTGCATTAAACCTCGTCCCATGGCCGTGTAGCGGGATTCATCTCCGCCGTCGGATCTGGGCCCTCCCATCCGACGGTCCCCGATCACCTTTCCCGCTCGCCCTTTAGCCAATTCGCTCGTCCGTTAAAATTGCCCCGGCGCGTTTAAAACCCAATCCCCGCCGTCGATCTCTGTAGATCGACGGTCTGCATCTCCTCTCCCGATTCCATTATACGGTCCACTTTCCTCCTCGTTGACCGTTTGATTTGCTCCCAACCGTTGATCGCAATACGATCAACGGTCCCGATCTCTCCATCCACCCGCACGCCCTCCGATGCAGTCTGTCCATATAACGCAGGATTTCCTCATTTTTCTTGTTTTTTGCAGGTTTTCAAAGGTTTTTCTTCGTATTCTACGAAATCTAAAGGATGAGGGTGACGACTCCCATCCTCCCGATTTGTCCAGGGAATTGATCATACGGAGAAGAACAGAGATATTTACAAAGTTTCATGAGCTTTGGTTGCCGCACGTCCCTGCAAAGCTTGAAGAAGGCCGCCAATATCAGAGCAGAGAAAGAGTATCAGATTAAAGATAAAATGAACCAGAGCAGTGGTTTTGTGAGAAGATTGGTGGGGATTACGGCTAAGACGGTTATCAAAAGCCTAATCCCCGGCTCAGAACACGGATTAAAGCAAAACCTAAAAGTGTTCGGCAGACAGATCGCCTCCACCGCCATACTTCGAGGCGAATTGATTCCTCAACCACCACAGCGCCACCTATTGCCTCAGAAAGCTCAATCAGAGGATGAATTTATTGAACAAGATCAGATATTATGCCTCGAACAACCAAAGAAGTTATTACTGCACCAGATTTCAACGACAGAATGTCTGCAGAGTAACCCTAACAGTACGCAGAGCCTCAAAGGTCAATATAAGCTCTCTTCGAGTTTACTTCTTAAGTATAAACACATTAATGCAATATAACACCTGTAGAATTTCTTCATCGAACCTCACGGGGTCAGGAAGACATTAATTCTGCATTGATTGTGTTTGAGATCTTTTAATTAGATCTCACCTCCTCATCCTTCTATAAATACTTCAATAGAAGATGAGTGAGGGGTTGGATTAGTTGGTTGTCAACGTAATTGCTGAAGCGCTGTAGCTATTTCTGAGTGGAAAACTCTTGACTGTAAATAGTGGTTTCATGGGCTCTTGGAGCTCTGCTTGTAACAGATAGGTTAGATTGTGAAAAGAGATGAATTAAAACACTGGATTTGAAGATTGTAACCGGTTTGAAGCAATCAATACAAGCTGATTTATGGGATCCTGGTCTATGCCGATGGTGATGTTATTCTCACTGTAACTTGTCATTTTATTTCTGTTTTCAATTTGTTTCATTTTCCACTATAAAGAACAGTTTAAACAGTGTTAGAGTTTGCTGTGCACCAGTGACCTTCTCTGGCTGAAAAATCTTTATCCCAATGTTTTCCTCTTATTGTGTTATTTAGAAATGATTTAATTCAGTCTAAGTACAGAGATGCTGGCGTTCCCTCATCTTTTCGTCACTGCTGAATGTTGTTTTTAAATGTTACTCTCATATATGTTGTGTAAGGAATGAATTGAGGAAATCAAAGGTTAGCCCTGAGTCCCTTTCTTGTTTGCTCAACTATTTGTCTGTTTCCCTTAGGATGTGTCAAAAGCTGACTAGTTTCAAAGCACTTATCAGATCTTGGGCCATTCTGTGTGATCTTGGTGATTGTCTTGAAAGTAACTAAGTAAAGAAGGACTAAGATGAGGAGAAAGGTGAGCCCTGCCCGCTAGTTCCTGCTCCAAAAGTTGCCTTTAAGTTTCCCTTTGTTTTAATTTGTTTTCTATTAGAAGTGTATCAAAGGCTGGCTAGTTTCAAAGTACTTACCAGATCCTAGTTTGCTTCTATGTTTTTCTTAAGTGCCTGGTCAAAGGCTGGCTAGTTTCAAAGTACTTACCAGATCCTGGGTTGCTCTTTGTTCTGCATCTGTTAAATTCCCTTTCTTTTTGTATCATCCCATTCCATAAATCAAATTTCAAAGAGATCCTTAGGCCTAGATGACTTGCCCCATAGATTACTCTTGAACCTGGATGCTTCAATTAAATTCTCTTATGACTCCATAGCCCAATGGATTGAAAACTTGCTATCATCTTTCTTTAGAATCAAATTTTATTTTGTTCACTTGCAACTTCTCACCTTTGAACCTATTTGCATATAGATCTTTCCATCTCAGACAGCAGCTATGTTCAACCATCCAAGAAAACCAAACAAAATCCTTGGCCTTCATAACTAGCCTAATATCATCATCCTAAACTTCAAAGACAATATCCATCTTTGTATATATTGGAGAGATCCCTCTCCGGATTCAGGAGGGCTAGATCCTAGAATCCAAAAGTTGGTTGAAATGATGTTAACTCTGTGATCGGACTTTGCCAATTCGCTGTTGCTGCAGACCTAATAGGAACAGAAAAAGCTTTCCATCATGAAAGAGCATAAGGGCAAGGCACCCTTAGAAATAGTTCATTCGGTTGTACGGACCAATTCAAACACCATCGTTAGTAGGCAACCACTATATATGTTGACTTTTATTGACAATTACAAAAGAAAAACATGGGTATATTTCTTCGAAGTTGAAGAGTGAAGTTTGAAAGTCTACCACTTTAAACTCTTGTTGAAGTCAAAGTGGGCGAGCACATAAAAGTCTTAAGGATAGATAGAGGAGAAAGAATATATATCTAAAGAATTTATGTGTTTTGCCAGAAAAAATTGAATTCATAAGCAATTTACATCCAAGTATACACCACAAAAAAATGGAGTTGCTGAAAGAAAAAATAGAACCATCATGGATATGGTAAGAAGCATGTTGAAGGAAGAAAATTTGCCAAATGAATATTGGGTTGAAGTTGTACATTGTGTAGCATATTTTTTGAATAGATTCCAAACAAAGAGTGTGATGAACAGAGTTCCAGAAGAAGCATGGAGTGGCACAAAAAATTTTGTCACCCACATGAGAGTATTTTGTTGTGTGGCTTATGCACACATTCCAAATCAACTAAGAAAGAAGTTGGATAGTAAGGGGAAGAATTTCATATTTTTTGGATACAGTGAAGAGGAAAAGGCATACATATTGTATAACCCATCTACCAAGAAGTTTATGATAAGAAGAGATGTACAATTTATTGAAGAAGAAGCTTGGGATGTGTTAGCCACCCATATTTTTCAATTATAGTAGTTGGTGGCTAAATATTCTTTGCAGCCTTCAAGAGACAAGTTTAAAATACTGAAAATTGTTGGTACTTGAAGTCTGTTGGCAAGGTTATAAACTACTGATTGGTTCTACATACTCTCCATCCCCTCTGCCTCTGATATACCATGAAAGTCCTAATCAAAATGTTGCTGCATCCTCCTCCTTTTTCTCTCCCTTTCTTCCACCTTTCCTCCGTTTCTTCAAGTCTCCTTTCATCCATAAAATAACCCATCAAACCCTTTTATATCCCATATTCCTCCATTAATCTCATTTCCCAAGGTCAAAAACCCACTTTTGATCTATCGGAGCCTTTTCCTCTTGCAAAAATCACTAAAAAACCATAGAAAAACACACATTTTCTATGCGTTGAGCTTTAGCCCCTTAGGCTGAGCTCCTGCTTTCTCTCCATCCATATGTTCTCCCGCCCGAACCGCGTGCTTAACCTGCCAGGCGCTTAAACCTCGGAAATAATTTATTGCCCGAAAAACGTTGAAAACCCTTTGTAAATAGCAAAGTTGGGTTTGTTTTATTTTTCCACCAAAGAAAATCAAATTAAAACTCCGCCGTCGATCTGTCCCATGGATCAACGGCGCGAAGTGTATCCCGTCATCTGGTGGACCCCCCCCCCTTTCGCTGCGCTGTTTTTCATTTCCGCTTGTTTCGTGCCCGCACCACTTATCTTACGGAAACGGTTTTGTGCCGTCGGCCAGCGATCCCACACGCTGGCCGACACGTGTTCTCCACCTCACCCCCAAAACCGCCGTTTCGTGCCTTCTCCCTGCGCATTAAACCTCGTCCTATGGCCGTGTAGCGGGATTCATCCCCGCCGTCGGATCTGGGCCCTCCCATCCGACGGTCCCCGATCACCTTTCCCGCTCGTCCTTTAACCAATTCGCTCATCCGTTAAATTTGCCCCGGCGCATTTAAAACCTAATCCCCGCCGTCGATCTCTGTAGATCGACGGTTTGCATCTCCTCTCCCGATTCCATTATACGGTCCACTTTCCTTCTCGTTGACCGTTTGATTTACTCCCAACCGTTGATCGCAACACGATCAACGGTCCCGATCTCTCCATCCACCCGCACGCCCTTCGATGCAGTCTGTCCATATAACGCAGGATTTCCTCATTTTTCTTGTTTTTTGCAGGTTTTCAAAGGTTTCTCCTTCGTATTCTACGAAATCTAAAGGATGAGGGTGACGACTCCAATCCTCCCGATTTGTCCAGAGAATCGATCATACGGAGAAGAACGAAGATATCTACAAAGTTTCATGAGCTTTGGTTGCCGCACGTCCCTGCAAAGCTTGAAGAAGGCCGCCAGTATCAGAGCAGAGAAAGAGTATCAGATTAAAGTTAGAATGAACGAGAGCAGTGGTTTTGTGAGAAGATTGGCGGGGATTACGGCTAAGACGGTTATCAAAAGCCTAATCCCCGGCTCAGAACACAGATTAAAGCAAAACCTAAAAGTGTTCGGCAGACAGATCGCCTCCACCGCCATACTTCGAGGCGAATTGATTCCTCAACCACCACAGTGCCACCTATTGCCTCAGAAAGCTCAATCAGAGGATGAATTTATTGAACAGGATAAGATATTATGCCTCGAACAACCAAAGAAGTTATTACTGCACCAGATTTCAACGACAGAATGTCTGCAGAGTAACCCTAATAGTACGCAGAGCCTCAAAGGTCAATATAAGCTCTCTTCGAGCTTACTTCTTAAGTATAAACACATTAATGCAATGTAACACCTGTAGAATTTCTTCATCGAAACTCTCGGGGTCAGGAAGACATTAATTCTGCATTGATTGTGTTTGAGATCTTTTTAACAGATCTCACCTTCTCATCCTTCTATAAATACTTCAATAGAAGATGAGTGAGGGGTTGGATTAGTTGGTTGTCAATGTAATTGCTGAAGCGCTGTAGCTATTTCTGAGTGGAAAACTCTTGACTGTAAATAGTGGTTTCATGGGCTCTTGGAGCTCTTCTTGTAACGGATAAGTTAGATTGTGAAAAGAGATGGATTAAAACATTGGATTTGAAGATTGTAACCGGTTTGAAGCAATCAATACAAGCTGATTTATGGGATCCTGGTCTATGCCGATGGTGATGTTATTCTCGCTGTAACTTGTCATTTTATTTCTGTTTTCAATTTGTTTCATTTTCCACTATAAAGAACAGTTTAAACAGCGTTAGAGTTTGTTGTACACCAGTGACCTTCTCTGGCTGAAAAATCTTTATCCCAATGTTTTCTTCTTATTGTGTTATTTAGAAATGATTTAATTCAGTCTAAGTACAGAGATGCTGGCGTTCCCTCATCTTTTCGTCACTGCTGAATGTTGTTTTTAAATGTTACTCTCATATATGTTGTGTAAGGAATGAATTGAGGAAATCAAAGGTTAGCCCTGAGTCCCTTTCTTGTTTGCTCAACTATTTGTCTGTTTCCCTTAGGATGTGTCAAAAGCTGACTAGTTTCAAAGCACTTATCAGATCTTGGGCCATTCTGTGTGATCTTGGTGATTGTCTTGGAAGTAACCAAGTAAAGAAGGACTAAGATGAGGAGAAAGGTGAGCCCTGCCCGCTAGTTCCTGCTCCAAAAGTTGCCTTTAAGTTTCCCTTTGTTTTAATCTGTTTTCTATTAGAAGTGTATCAAAGGCTGGCTAGTTTCAAAGTACTTACCAGATCCTAATTTGCTTCTATGTTTTTCTTAAGTGCCTGGTCAAAGGCTGGCTAGTTTCAAAGTACTTACCAGATCCTGGGCTGCTCTTTGTTCTGCATCTGTTGATTCCCTTTCTTATTGTATCACTCCATTCCATAAATCAAATTTCAAAGAGATCCTTAGGCCTAGATGACTTGCCCCATAGATTTCTCTTGAACCTGGATGCTTCAATTAAATTCTCTTATGACTCCATAGCCCAATGGATTGAAAACTTGCTATCATCTTTCTTTAGAATCAAAGTTTATTTTGTTCACTTGCAACTTCTCACCTTTGAACCTATTTGCATATAGATCTTTCCGTCTTAGACAGCAGCTATGTTCAACCATCCAAGAAAACCAAACAAAATCCTTGGCCTTCATAACTAGCCTAATATCATCATCCTAATCTTCAAAGACAATATCCATCTTTGTATATATTGGAGAGATCCCTCTCCGGATTCAGGAGGGCTAGATCCTAGAATCCCAAAGTTGGTTGA
>JAXQQM020082073.1:0-188184 GCA_034641835.2 Pinus albicaulis
CTATGGCACCCACTCCATGTAGTTTGGTCACTTCCTTTGATTGGAGTTGATTCATTGGATATCGTCTTCCTTCTTACGCTCCCTTTGAGATCACTATATAGGGATAAAATATGGTCGTACCGGGCATGATTATAGATGAAGGCACCTCAGTTAATATTATGTCCTAAACTACATGGAAAGCTTTGGGTTCTCCACAGCTTGTGCCTATTACTCACAATCTATTTCCTTTTAGCAGAGGAACAAGTCAACCATTAGGGATCCTTTCGAAGTTGCCTATTACTTTGGGAGGGAAAACCATCTATATAGATGTGATGGTGGTCTAAGGCCCCTTGGATTTTAATTTACTCTTGGGGCACGACTATGCTTATGCCATGGGTGCACTTGTCTCTTCCCTCTTTCATGTGCTCTATTTTCCACATGAAGGTTGGATCATGACCATTGATCATCTTTCATTCTTTGGTCCTGATGTGACATCTAGTCTACCATTGTCCTTTCTTGGTCCTTACCTGTTGGTGGTGTCCTCCCCGCCACATGTCAATTATGTGGCTACCTGTCCCATGCCCACATTCAGTGATAGTGTCATTATGCATCGTGTGCTAGGGGAATTGGGTCCTGACTTCCAATATGTTCTTCTCCCATCGAATGAGAAACTCTTGGAATCCATGACTTCTTATTTTTCATGATTAGGTCAATAGAGCATAGTTCATTTTCTTGTGTCAAGATCCTTAAAAAATGAAACAAGCTCATCGCAACATGGTTCATTTCCTTGTGTCAATATCCTTAAAAAATGAAACAAGGTCAGCAGAGCATAGTTCATTTTCTTGTGTCAAGCTCCTTAAAAATTTAAACAAGCTCAATGAAGCATAGTTAATTTTCTTGTGTTAAGCTCCTTAAAAAATGAAACAAGCTCAGTGGAGCAGAGTTTGTTTTCTTGTATCAATCTCCTTGAAAAATGAAACAAGGTCCACGGAGCAGAGTTCATTTTCGTGTGTCAAGCTCCTTAAAATATGAAACAAGCTCTCATGAGGATAGTTCTTTTACTACGTTAACCTCGTTAAAAAATCAAACAAGTTGCCTTTTCAATTCGAGTCTTTGATCAGATCTCCTAAAATCCCAGTTGAGTATTTCACTTGTTCTCGTAATTGAACCTTCATTTCATCCACTCGTTAATAACTAGCAGTCTACTCCAGTGAATCCACTGAAGCTTGAGGGGCATGTACCTTGAATTGAGTCACCATGCTAGGGGCATGCCAAATTTTTCAAGCATAGTTTATATTTTTTTTAAGCTTGTGAAAAAATGAAACCAACTTCAAGAAGACTTTCCTAATTTCAAGCTTGTGTAAAAATGAAACCATCCTCATTTTACCTCTGGTGATTGCTATTTTATCAGCCTATTTTTCTGGATGAGCCTTGGTTTTCTCCTTCCATCGTCATCATCTGCTTGGCCAATGATACACCTTCAATTGGTTGTTTTACCCATTCCTGAGGAATAGCTACAATGAGTGGTATTGTTCGCCAACCTCTCAACCTTTACTTGTTCTGAGCAATTCCACCATCACCGGAACTAGTCGTTACCCTTAAGACGACTCGTTCCTCTAAGAGGAGTCAACTTTCTGCTCTTTTCTGACTCTTAAAAATTGAAAATATTGTCAAGACTCTTGTCGTTTTGAACTTGTTAATGGTTACGAAATGATATCTACCCAGTATACATTTACCCCTATTTCAGGATGGGATGGATTATTTACGAAAATGGAATACCTTAGCCCATCGTGACTAAGAGGTTCTCTTAGACATAGTTTTCTACCTTTCGGATTTGTGAGACTACCTATGAAAAGGTAATACTGGAGTTTTCTTTTCCGCTTCTTTTATAACTCTCTAAACATGAAAAGATGCCAAGTTCTTCCTTTATAAAACTCGTTAAAATCTAAATGACATCGGAAATCATCACCATGATGTAACCAGGTTCCTCCTTCCTAGGGCTAGTAAATCTACTAGGATGGATTTGTCTGAAGGACAAAATTATATGACAAGCATATGCTATCCTCTTCAAACTTGTGTAAAAATAAAGAGGTGCCAGAAATGGTGGGGGAAAATGAAAGTTATTATTTAGTTGTGTCGACAGTATGTCACTCTTGAATATGACACTTATTTGTAGTTCGTGTCGGGTTGGGATATCTCCACTCTATCACTTTGCCTCCATGGGTTTGGGAAATCTGTTTGCCTCTCATTCGATTAGCAATCTTGTCAACATGACCTCTGATCCTATTTGAGTCAAATGCTGCTAAATTCCAGAGTCGTGGCACCGATATTTTTAGGAGCAAATCCTTCTACAATTTGTACATTCCTGATTCTCTGTTTAGTCTTGATTAACACTCATATTACATCCTCTATTTCGTGTCGATGATGTGGGATTCATTATGAAGCTCCTGTGATGGATCGCTTCATGTCGACTTCAACTCATTATCCACGAAGTTGATTTAGAGACTCCTTTCTGGTTCCTTAGAGGTTGCATGACCTAATGGCAAGTTCTTCGCATTCGACGACAGGTTCACATCATTGGCCTTCAATTGGGTGATTTCACGGGTGTTCGAATTTAACTCATTATTCAAATCTCGTGGATTGTACTGTTAGTACCTTGAGATCCATTGTCATTATTGGTGGTATCTCTCACGCCTATTAACATCTTTCATCATTGGCTGCTAATCAGGCAATCCTCTCACATGTTCGACTTCATCTCACTCATTCGAATGCTTGAATTTGTTCTTGTTAGGGTCACGATGGAGCACAAGACCCTAGGTTTTGTCTAATAAAATCTAGGCTGCAAGGTGATATGATTTTTCCATGATTGGATACATGTTTCTTTCAGATGGAAGGTCGCAACCATACCATGAGTCTATATGAGATCCTTCTCAAATGGATGGTTGCTACCATACCATGGTCTCGTTTTACAAATAGCTGCATCCATACCTTGATTCATTTATTTCCATCATATTTTTCAGTTATGTATATGTATGTATGATTTATTTTCAAGTCTCCCGACGACAGCGCTCGGTTCCTTGCACGTACTTGTAAATAATTTCACCCCTCACTCATGTTTGGACATCATACTTTAGGGGGCATCTGTTACATAGAAATTTGTCATTGTCCTTGTAATCCCCGTTCCTTGATCCTAGAGGAGCCATACAATGACCCTTGTATGCTTTCCAAGCATGGAATACATACCCCTGAACCACACGTTTTCTGCCAATTCATCTCCCTTTACAAATTTTCTATGAGATCCTTATAAAAACCTATTTTTCAAGATCGGCACTTTGTCTCAGTGTCTGACCTGAGCCGATATTAGAGTTTTTCACTTAGACCCATGCCGATCGATGCTCTGTCTTAATGTCAAACCCGCGCTAATCCTCTTTTGGAAAGTTTTTAAAATAGAAACAAAGCTTCCGTGACTAGAAGCTTCATGAGTTGGTGAGATGGAAGTTTCTTTTGAGGATATGGCCGAGGAATTACCCTTTCAGATTCTTGTTCCCAAGAAATAGGAACTACTCTAAAGGATAATCCATTTTCCCATTATTTGAGGGCCCATAACCTCCTCCTCCATTATTATATAAGGAGACCTATTTCACCTCTACTGCCTTAGTAAGCATAGAGAGAAGAAGCAATCATAGCTTCAGAGAATAGTGCAGAGTGTGATTGTTTTTGTGTGTTAATGACATAGTGAGATCTTAGAACTTTCTGTATGAGGGTGTTGAAAACGTGCTTGGATACAAACCTGCCGAAGGAGAGCCTCAAAATTAAGGCTTGGTCTTAAAATCCCCTATCTTTATCATAATAAAATGAATCTGATGTTCATCTTCCACTCTTGTTTACATTTATAATGAGATTTCTAGCATTCCTTGATCAGTTACATACATTGTAATTGTTTTATGTTTGTCTTTGTGGATTAGTCGCAGGGGTGTAAAAAATCGCACCAACTTAGAGAGTGTGGTCTACTCTCTAAACTGTTGGGAACAGGCAGAAAGTGGGGGAGATCAAAAGCATAAAAATTAATGGAAATAGTATGCTAAAGTATGCTCTGGTTAAAGTAAAACTAAAAACACAAATGTACAAAATCTATATAGAGAGTTTCAAATGATAATAATGCAAACGATGGCTCGATGGCCTCTTCTTATTAAACGTTCGAAATGGATAAGAAATTCTACCCACTTGCCAAAGGACCCCTAGGCAATGGCTCTAGGTCCCGATGCAAGGATGTTGCCTTCCAAGCTCTGCCTCTGATGCAGTCTCACTCTCTGTCTCTACTGTGGTAGACTAAGATGTTGGGTGGCCAGCTATTGAGTCCTCTTTAGCTCCAGCTCCAGGTCACACACAATGATGGTGTTGCTTGGGTAACTTTCGCCAACATAACACTGTGATCACCATTTCTTCATCTCTTGGTGGTTTTATATAGGTGAGCTTCAAATGCTCCTTCCCTCCCTTGGTACATGATGGATGGTGACCCAAGGGAGAGGTTTGATTCCATTCTGTGCTCAAATATTCTTTTGTGTGCTCACATAATGTCTAATGAGGCACTGGTGGCTATCCTTAGGCAGATTTCACATAAGGAGTAACTGTCCTTTGCTTGGTGTGGTCTCGGAAAGTGACTTTTTTCCATTTCCAGGAATGTACACTTATCGGGAAAAAAGGCGCGCAGAAGGCGCTCTTCTCAAAGGATAAAGCACGCATTTGAGCATTTATGACTAGTCCAAATCTGATTTTCTTAAAACCTTAGAGATTTTTAAATACTTCTTGATTCCATAATGTGTTCCTGCCCTGTAAATCCTTGGGCTCGACATTAATTGATTTCATCTTCTGCTGTATGATTTTCCAGTGTTAACATTTCCCCCCTAATGTGTGAGGTCTAGGAAAAACTATATAGCTGACATACATTATAGATTCTTTTCTGTATTGTACGCCGAGAGAGAGAGAGAGAGAGAGAGAGAGAGAGAGAGAGAGAGAGGTCTACATGTATTTTGGAATTGACAACACCTTGCACTATTTCTGAGATAACCATGACCTAAGGGACCCCTTGCAAGCAGAAAAAATATACAACATATTTACAAAATTTCAACGAGGCAGGCATGTCCCATGCTCGTGATGCTATGGTTAGTTAAACAAAATTGAAAAATACATCTGTTGTTTGTGCCACTACTGTGGTAGTGATGCTGATGGTTGTTGATGATGACTATTGACGCCCTCAGGGGAACTTTTTTCTTTGACGATAGGTGGAATGTGGTACCCATATGCGTAATATTGGTATGACATATCATTGCACAATGTATGCATATGTACTGGCTGGGACCTTCCCGTGTAAGCATTGTTTTCAGATATTCTTATGGAGGCACAGGTCTTTGATGGATCTGATCAAAGTGCAATGGTTGTAGGGCACGATACCATCGTGACACGAAAACTTTTGCTGTGGTCGAATGTCAGGAGGATCGATGACATATGCCGACAATGATGTCTCCCATAGTGCCACCCGAGGATACCCCTTTGCATGGGGAGGATTTATCCAAGGTACCACTTCCTTTTTGGAAAGGAGGTGTTGGGGTCGACAAAAAGGAAGCCTTACCCAAACCATGAGTTGCCGACCTGAGGGGTCGGGGACCGAGATATGATGGGTTTAACATAGGAATTTTGGTGAGAGGTGACTGAAAATAGATGATGGGGATTCAGTGGCCCGAGGTTGAAGTATACTTGAGCAGCTTGGCAATAGTCATAGTTATTTATGAAGGGAAAAGTTCCTGAAGTCAGTAGGACTTCCAGGGCGGGTAGAACCGGCTATGAATGTCAGGATGGTGCGTGCATGACATGGGTGAAATACTTTGACCTAGGGAAATGAGGGACTACTACCATGGGAAAAAAGGTGAAATATGAGGGCGAAATGGTGAAGGGCATCGTTTACGATCTTTGTACACTTACCAAAAGAATAAAATAATGGGGTTTGGTTTGTACAAAACACAGAGACAGGTACCCCAAAACATGAAAGAGGGTCACTCACTTCAGGTGTGAGGACAGTGTTTTTCATGGGGGTAGGGGTCCCATTGGTTGGTATTATGTGAAGGGTTGATGAAGTGGAAGATGTCGCAGATGGGATTATGCTGTTGGAGGTATGGCGGGCCAAATGCAGTGTGCGGAGGTGCGCTTTCAATCTGCTTGTACAACCTGATCGTCCGGGAAGGGGGTTTGAGTTTGAATGGTGAACTTGACCTCATGCATGATATATGGATGTGCATGAGGTGCTTCACGGACTATAATGGTATGGCCATGGCATCACTTGTGGGGTGATGTATGGTCTACTTTGGATGACAATCGCCATGGAGGGGAGGCTCTACCGACCAACATAGGCGTTTATCATATGCAGGGTGAGGTGATGATAAACATGGTCAAGTATGAGGACCCTATGGTTTATTTCTAATGGAGAAATGATGTCAGGATATGCAAAACTCTCTAGGATTCTATCATGCTGAGTGTAGAATGATACCTACTCTGGAAATTTCAGTGAATGATGTTGTGAACGGTTTGCGGGTTCTTCCTGCAAAAACAACTACCTCAAGTGAAAGAATCTTCTTCTCATCAAAAATTATTGATAGGCATGAGCTTAAAAAAGGAAGATGGGAGAAGGCATACCTGACGGTGCTGAAAAATTATATTTTTAGGAGTGCGAATGTGTGGCATCACCTCTGTTTGTTATGGAGTGTTGATCACCATGTTGCTTTCGGTTTGGTGATATGATAATATAAGATCCAGTTTTTCCTTGGGTGTTGTTACTTGGGTCCTAGTTTTGATTTCAATTTGAGTTTCCCTAGACTGAGATCATGGGGGCGTTGTCGGTTACTGCCTCCTGTCCAGGATCTCCCTTTTTTTTTTCCTCGGCTTCTTTTTGCAGCATTTGGAGGATTGTCATAATTCTCCTAGTTGTATGGTTGGTGATGAGCCTAGGAAGGGTTGCACTAGATTAACCGACACATTACGTTGTGCCATTGGTCCATCCTGTGCGGGGAATGGGGGATATCAGTTCCCTTGTCCCCGATTGGTATATGAGTGCTGGGGTGACTTTCATGATAGCTAGGTTGTGATACGTTCTAAGTAGAATCGTATGAGTATCCAGGGTATTTATTACTGCTACCTAGGTTTCCTTGGGCCAAAGACCCAATCAAACCATCCACAGAATCGACGTGCATGGTGCTACTGCTGCCTAGGTGATCTTGGGAAAAATACCCAATCAAGCCGTCTACAGAATCGATGCACAGGGTACTACTGCTACCCAGGTAATTTTGGGTCAAAGACCCAATCAAGCCGTCTGCAGAATCTACCTACTTGGGTGTTACTGCTGCCTAGGAGATCTTGGGTCAAAGACCCGATCAAGCCGTCTACAGAATCTACCTACCTAGTAACTCTCTGAGTATCATGGGTGCTACTGCTGCCTAGGTGATCTTAGGTCAAATACCCGTATCAAACCGTCTGTAGTATATGACGCGCTTGGTAGCTCCCCAAATACATATTACTATTGCCTAGGTGACCTTGGGTCAAAGACTCGACCAAACCATCTGTTAGTAATCGACGCGCGTGATAACTCAAGAGGATGAGGCAACTAAGTTCCCCTATCCCTGGTTGGTGTACGGTGGTTTGGGGGGAGGAGTGATAAATGGTTGTCTTTCTGGTGAGTGTCGTTCCTCCTGCATGTACATGACGACATGTGGTTCATCTCCAACATATTGGGTGAGGGGATCCTCTTGATAGGATTGCTCGACTAGATGTAAGGCGTCCCTATATCGTGGTATTTCTGGAAAATGGTGGGTATAGTGGCCATAGGTGTCACAGAAAGTGCATGCATGATTGGTACACAGTGGTTTGCTTGTACTTTTGGTGGCAAGTTCCTTTTTATGGGAATGCCCTGTCGAGGTGCCTACTTCGCAGTCGAGGAGTGGTTTTAATTCATCAAACTTCGGACATATGTGGGTAGGTTTTCCTATGACGTCACATATAGCGTAGGCTGATGACTCCCTTTGCATGGTGGGGGTCACTGCTTTCTTTCCTCTCTTGGAAATTTTCTTGGTCATGGTCACCGGTTTTGCAATGGGCATTTCCCTTGTGGAGGCGGTTTCGACTGTTGCTTGGGTAGGTTGGGGCTCCTCGGGAATGGGGAGCTTTAACCCAAATGTAGTAATGTTGGCAGCTTTTTTTCCTAAAGGTGGAACGAGGTACCAAACTGGGAATGCCAACGATATGTTGGGTAACACCAGTGTTGCCAAAACCTGTTGGGAGACGAAGCGAGGAGGTGGGTAGAGGAAAGGCGTTTGGGAGGCGGCGTATACTAGGGAGGTTGTCTTGGTTGATGCCTCGGTGTCATTACTGCTTGATTCTGTGTCCTGACTAACCTCGGTGCTTGATGTGGAAATCATGCATACCGGGGTCCCTGTGGCATCGGGTGATACCTCAAGGGTAATGGGAGAATCTCCTAGGAATGACCTGAGGACGGACAACAATTTGAATTGGCCAGGGCCATATTCTTGATACCATGAAAAACCATCTACGGATGTATCACGTAGGGTAGAATTACATCAGTATTGGTCAAGGGATGTTTTTCACTGTGCGTCAGCAGGTCTACGGTAATGATTCAATCCTCGTGGGGGAATATCATGATGCGGAAGACAGAGGATGCTATGGCAGACATGGCATACATGTAACTCCACCCAAGGAGTATATTGTAATCCAAGTGAGCATCCAAGACTTCGATGTCTATGTGGACCGTCTTGTCAGCTAAGCAGACTGGTACATTTTGGAAGAGACCAACGGGGGTTGAGGGACGACCGTTGTATGCTCTCAGTGTGATGACAGAAGGTTTGAGTTCGGGGGCTTCTAACTTCTGCCATACATTCTTTGACATGATGCATATGGATGCACCCTCATCAATGACACATCGGTGAATAGTGATATTCTGTACCGATACTGGTATCTGGAAGGCGACCATGGACAGAAGCCTAGGGGTGGCTTCCTCTAAGTCAAAAGGCATCATGCGCGTGCCGGCAAGGTCGATAGCTCCTAATGCAGAAAGTAGGGCATTCCATTGTTCTGGGCAGGACTATAGTACTTCCAATGTGGACATAGCAGCAGGTGATTGAGCTAAATCATCTACGATGCTATAATTGTGGGCCACTTTGGAGTAATTACCTACTCGGATATTAGGCCCTTTTACCATTTTTGGCAATGGTTCGAAAGGAATCTTTGGAATGGTTAAAAGTGCAGTCGGCATGCTTGTACTAGCCCCTGACGTACTGGTGTCTAGTGGGGTGTCGTAGCTACGATTCCGAGTTTGGAAAAATATTTCTTCCCCAGCCATGTAAATTTCATGGTTTTTTTTCCCAGAATCGTCTTGGTTTTGCTGCTGAGTGCTGACCGTTCATTGATGGGGGAAGGGTTCTTGCATCACCGCAGTTGTCTGGGAAGATCCTCCTTTTCCTCTATTACTTTGAATCTTTTTAAGCTCAAGGAGTTCGGGACAGTGGTGAGTATAGTGCCCGTACTCACCACATATTGAACAAGAATGATTTGTTCGTAGAGGTGGCCTTTTTCCTTGCCTTTGGGCATTGCTTGGCTCCTAGTTCTAATTCCCGTTGGAGTTACCTCTAGCCTAGGATCATGGTGGGTGTTGTTGGTTGTTGCCCCCTCGTCCAGGGTTCACTTTGGGCTTGCTTTTTTCTTTTTTCTTAACCACGTTAGGAGGGTATTTCTCTTAATCATACTGGTGTGGTTGATTTTGAGATGGCTGCACAAAGTTCACCTGTGCATTGTTTTACATAGGTGGATTATGTGCTTGGGACTGAGCATATTGCTATCCCATGTTTTCACCTGTCTGTTGGGGGGGAGTTATTCCGTCAGTCTTTCTTCCTGCATACTGGGTCCCCTCAACTAGAGGATAAGGTCCTCCTTAGTGATACGCTGGTGCCCTATTAGTCAAATTTTTTTGTTGCATGTGATGACTTTGAAATCCAGATTGAGACATGTTCTGGGTAGACCCATGTGTGTAACCGAGATTCTGACTGCTGCTACCTAGGTACCCTCAGGTCATTGACCCAATAAGTCCACCTGTAGAGTTAGACGCACTTGGAAATTCTTGATAATATGGCAGGCATGGGGCGTTGGGTAGGATATTGTATATGTATCCTGACTGCATGAAGATTAGTTCAAGTTGCTAGGCTTTATTGATTGCGTCCTCTTTGGATGTGGGGTTATGTTGTGCCACATCCTTTGAAATCTTCATCGTCAGATTTTTCAAGAGTAAATCTAAAAGGACTCGGTCGTCGATTTTTGCTTTTCATAAATTGTGACACCACCTCCATTCATGGAGATGCTCTGAAATATGGGTAGAGGGGGATTGTCTGAAATGAGTCAGTAACTCCATTCCTGAATCGTGGTGAATGGGCAACTGAAATTATGTCAGGAACACAGTAGCGATGGCGCTAAAGGTTCCATGTGAAGCAGGGGGTTTCTCCATGTACCATTTCGCAGCCACTCCTGTAAGAGTGCGTTGAATAGCCTTAACTGACTAGTATCGTCAATGATGCTATTCGATGAGCACCGCAGGTGAAAGGTCATTATATGATTTCTTGGGTCTTCCGCTTGCTTACCTTCAAACTTTGGTATGTATGAAGGGAGCTTCGTGGGCATGGGAGGCCAATTGGGGTCGTGTGTGATGGTGTCATTGGTGATATTGGTCAAATATGGTAGATTCAACACTACTAAGAAGGGTGACTAGGAGGTTGACGCCATGGAAACGTGTGACGACATGAATTTCTGGTTAGAACAAGGGTTATTATGTGATGTACCCTGTTGTGAATTCAGTTGGCTTCCCATATGGGACACGCTCCTCTGCCCCCCAGGGGACGAGGGGGGAGCGGTGTATGGTGTGGTGTTGGGAGACCAATTAGGGTTCCCAACTAAGGTTGCTCCAAGAAAGGAGGAACCAACTACTATGGCAATGTTCCATCTTTTACACCTAAATGAAGAAAGACCTGGAACCCCTCCCGGTAATGGGGGGAGGTCCAAAAGACACCTGGACCTACGAGCTTTTGTTGGAACCGTTTGAGTGTTGACCAGGCTAGGTTTTGGAAAAATATTTAGGGGATCGAGTCTGTGATCACGACAAATTTATGGCCACATACATAAAACAAAGTGAAAATGAAATGAATTTTCCCTTTAATTTAATCTATGTGATCAATCAAGCAAAAAAATGGTTTTGTTTATTTGCACATGATACTTAAAGTCCTAGATGACCTATTACATCCTCACACACTCAAAATTAACTGGGCCTTGAGAGTATTTCTTGTGAGTGCTGGCACAACATCTTGTAAGAGCTGGCGACACCCCCAGTCATCCGAAGAGAATCAACCAAGGTAAGGGTAGAGGGTCTGGCGCTTTCCTTCACCGTCATCTATAGGGTAAAGGATGCCCTATTTTTGGCCACTAAGAACCACCATCCCACCTAAGTGTTCGAGTCTTGGGCTTCTTGGTAGTCAGCTAACAGTACCGAGTATCAGCCGGGTCAGGTAGCCCCAACTGATACCGCACGCACTGTGCATAAGCCTAACCCCCTCTAAATCGGGTCAATGCCGCACTCGGGTTTTCTTTTTCGTGGGATGATAGGTGGATTTTAAAGCACCCTAAATACTTAAAATTTTATGTTTCAATGTGAAGTGTGATCAAGGTGGCTTATTGGATGCCTACCCACTTGATCCTAACTTAATCTATAAATTCTATTATGGCCCTTGTGGGGAGAATTTAGTGAGTTGGTTTAAGTTATTTTTAAGTAGCTTTATTTTCATAGTGGGTGAATGTGTGCGAGTGTATGGTGAAAAATCTCATAATTTGAACATATGGGTATCGGTGATCCTTTACAAAAGTCCCCTAATTCAACTATGTGACATTGTTCCTAGTTCAAATGGAAAGCATTTGTGGATAATGGGCCGCTTCCAAATCTTCCTAGTTAGTCTATGTGAGTGACTAGAGGGATATGGCGAATCACGAACGTAGAGAGTTCATATGGTTTTCTAGGGTCACCAAATGGTGCAAATACAACAAATATTAGTTGCTCTAATTGGCGATTCAATCTTAGTCCCGCAATTTCCTAAATGCAAAAATTGAATTTAAACTACACAATTTCTACACTAGCTTATGCATGTGTGGTCATGAGCTACTTACTTGGACTAGTTAAACTAAGTGTGCATACCAGAATGTGAAAAAAACATAAATTTTTCAGAAAGCAATGGCTAATTCGCCCCCTACTTAAACTATGTGAACACTTTTTGCAAAAACCTACTTAAATGAAAACTAACTAAATGCCTACAGAAAGCAGCAAAAAGTGAGTTCTCATATGTTGTGGGGTATCAAAATAGGTGTTGGCAGATACATTAGGGGCTACCCAACACACCTACAAACATAAAAAATGTAGAAAATAGGGAGAAAAAAATATCTCTGTAATTTGCGCGCAAAATCCCTTGACAGGTGCATCTTCCTGCGCACAGATCAGTCCTGAACGCGCGCAATGCACCTCTTTGTAGAAAAAATACATGCATAAATCCTGCAAGTAAAAGATTAGGATCTTCCTTCTTCAGTATGTCACTTCAGTGAGTCTAGGGACTGTAAGAGGGGTCATAGGACTGTCAGCTCCACTCCAGCATAGACAAAGGGTCTCCTGCAAAAGATGGCACAACCACATAAACTTGGAACACATCAGTGGAGTCGCCAATCTTGTTGTTGTGGATTATTTGCACAGGTGTATGAAATCACACCAACTTAGAAAGTGTGGTTTGCTTTCTAAATTATTGGTAACAGGAAGAAAGTGGGGGAGCTCAAAAGCATAAAACTTAATGGAAATAGTATGCTGAAGTATGCTCTGGTTAAAATAAAACTAAAAACTCAAATATAAAAAATCTATATAGAGAGTTTCAAACAATAATAATTTAAACATGACTCGATGGTATCTTCTTATTAAATGTTCGAAATGGAGAAGAAATTTTACCTACTTGCCAAAGGGCCCCTAGGTAATGGCTCTAGGTCCCGATGCAAGGATGTTGCCTTCCAATTTCTGCCTCTAATGCAGTCTCACTCTCCCTCTCTGTTGTGGTGGACTAAGATATTGGGCGGCCAACTATCGAGTCCTCTTTAGCTCCAGCTCTGGGTCACACACAATGCTGGTGTTTCTTGGGCAACTTTGGCTAGCATAACACTATGATCACCCTTTCTTCATCTCTTGGTGGGTTTATATAGGTGAGCTTCAAATCCTCCTTCCCTCCCTTGGTACATGATGGATGGTGACCCAAGGGAGAGGTGTGATTCCATTGTGTGCTCAAATATTATTTTGTGTGCTCACATAATGTTTAAGGAGGTGCTGGTGGCTGTCCTTAGGCAGCTTTCACATAAGGAATAACTATCCTTTGCTTGGTGTGGTCCCGGAAAGTGACTTTTTTCCATTTCCAGGAATGCGCGCTTATCGGGCAAAAAGGTGTGCAAAAGGCACTCTTCTCAAAGGATAAAGCGTGCATTTGAACATTTATGACTAGTTCAAATATGATTTTCTCAAAACCTTATATATTTTTAAATACTTATTGATTCCATAATGTATTCCTGTCCTGTAAATCCTTGGGCTCGGCATTAATTGATGTCATCTTTTGTTATACGATTTTCCAATGTTAACAATGTTTATTGTGATTTTACGGTTGTCGTGGTGTCTTGACTGTCTGTACAGGTAATCGAACGTTGGTAGCAACGTTCATCGAGCTTGAGAAGAGCGACAGATCAAGAATCTTCGACAAAAGATGACAACATAGCATCAGGACAAGGTAGGTCATCTTCCTTGCCCTAAATTTCATTTACAATCTAGGAAGGTAGATGTTAGTATGTTCTCATAGTTGCTATACCCACCCTAGGGATAGAGGGATCGCCTCTGTTCATTGAGTGGATTTACTTGGACAACACTAACTCGGGATTCTTAATGACCCTTAGCTAAAAAAAGTGCAAACGCTTCTGAACTTAACCAAAATTTGTTGATCAGTCCTTCTACCTCTGATGCATTAATTATCACCACTTTCTCTAAACTCCAAAGTGGCCTGAGAAAAATCATCAAGTGTGTGATGAACCTAGGGTTTCTGCTTCTTGTGAATGAGTCTATACCTTAACACCTTTTTCCTATTTTTCAACTTGGAATTCTGTTGTCGCATCCTTTTTTTATTATGCTTGATTGTTTCATATTTAATTTCCATTTGATCAAGTCTTGAACTGGTCTTTCCTGATGTTTTCTTGAGGGTTTCATTCTCTTCCTTTGGGAGTCTTTCTCAAACTTTCAGCTCATTATTTTCCTCCTAAAACTTTTGTGTTTTACATTTCCTACTAGCCTTCTTCTGTGATGATGTTGTAGCTTCTTCATGGGCTCCTAATTCTTCAATTGATGGTATTCTTCCCATTTATGCATCTAAAGTTTCTACCTTGGTTTCTACAGTTAATGGTTGAGTCTCATTTTCTGCAGCTAAAGGCTTAGATTCCAAATCTGAATAGGGCAGATTGAGAATGTTGGTTTTTTTGGCTTCTTCTTGAATATTTTCCCCTGTAGCTTCTTCTTGAACCTCTACACCTATAGCTTCACCATCAGCCCATGTCTCTTTCTCAAATTCTATCTTTTTCTTTGATTTCTTGTATGTTGAGGAAGACATTTTGGTGATTGTTTTCACTGGAGACAGTGACCTCCTTGTCCTCTTGCTATTTTTTGGAGTAGACAACTCTTGTGAGGGATTTCCTTTCTTCTTTGGATGGACCTCTTGTTCAAACTCTCCCAAAAACAGTAAATAATTCCATGTTTTGTTTCTCCTTTTAAGCTCTTATATCACTATTAACTTAATTAGTCCATGGTGAAATAAGCTACTGCTAGTTATCTAGAGTTTGGCTTGGACCTTGGAAGCCATTTTAGTGAGGCTTTTCAAAATATAAAAAGGCATGTTAAATGGTTTATTACCTGTGAAGTGAAGGAGTAACCTGAAGTGATAGAACATTATCCTCCCATACCTTCCTTCTCAAGTAATATAAACCTAGATCATCTTCAGCAAATATTTCCACTGCTCTCGCAAATATCTCCTGGGAAATACTTTCTACCATTTCATATTTTGATGGTCCTCTTTAAGAAAGAACTAAAAATCTACTTCTTTAGTGGAGGTGGTCTTAAACCACCGTTCTCCTTCTCTTGACATTTTTGTGGATGCTGCCACACTTGCTTCATCAATATGTATGGTCATTGGCCCCAAATGCACATTTTTTCCATCAAAAATTCTTTCAAATGCCTCAGTGATAACCTAGTGGTATCCCTGAAACTTTTGACAAAACCTATAACAACCCACCTTTTTGAAAAATTCACATGCTTTTGGGTGTGCCTCCAAATAAGTTGTATCTTGTAATTATTTTCTTAGCAACACTCCTCCACTCAACATCTCTTTGTCTAGCACCTGCAAATGATTTAAAACAAACTATGCGGGTTTGTAGGGTGACTAGGGTTTTCGGTAGGTATGTGGTGATACCAAATGAGCATGAAACAAGGGCCAGACTAAAGAAAATGAAATCGTGAAACCCAAAAACTAAAGAAGGCTCGGATCTCTCGACTGTAGATGAATTTTAAAACAAACTAGCATACTACCGACATAATTAAAACATGCTGGAGATCATGATGACCATTTTTGGGACTTAAAAAAAAATGAATGGATACGAATCGTGTTATGATAGCATGATAAGGGGATGTGGATGAGTGATGATATTTGAAAATCAGGTGAAATGATGCAATCAACCTAGTTAAGGCAACTTAGATTGTCATGAGGGTGTGAGTACCAACTATGACACGGAATTGACATGATTGTACAAACCCTAGTATAAATTTGGGTTCTTACGGCAGCTATTAATAGATGGAGTTAATTGTTTAAGCTGCCGAAATCTAAATTTCTGGAAAGAATTAGAACATATCTAAATCTGTTGATAAACTTGACTTGGCCACCTTAAATATTTAAAACCCAAGTGAAACATTTTAATTCCACCTTCTAGTTTGAATCCTTGGATATATCATTATAATTTGAAAGATGGCGATGTCGTGAAGAAATATCTGTGTCACTGTCTTCATACCTGGTCTTGATAAAGCTTTTAGGAAGGCCCAACAAGTAGTAAGCAGTTTCAGACAAGAGGGGTGTGAACTCCCCACAACTTTCCATGTGGTCTTCATTCGGATTTGGAAACTGTGCTTTTTTAGACCCTCCTCGTTTATTAAACTTAGGAGTGTTGAAGGAGTCTGAAATGAATTTAGACAGTTGACCTTAATCAAAACTCATTATCTATAAGTAGAGAGTGCACGAGGTATAAGCACTTTTAGTTGCCAAAAGTTTTAGCTTTCGGTAGCTAATTCTTAATAAATTTTGATTCTTTAGCTGTCAAAAGCTAAACTGTCTGATAAAATTAAAACACTGCAATAGGTGCATAAGAAACACTTATTTTAGCCATACCTTTTCTCTTGAGTGCCTTAAACTGAAAAATTTTCAATCAAGATAAAAATAATTCCCCAAATTGATAACTGGAGAATAAATACCTATTTTATAGGCTACTAACAGATTGAACATGAGAAGATTCTGCCTAAGGTAACTGTGCAAACCCCCAATATACTTTAACAAATTTTCTTGAGAATACAAATTAATACCCAAAATAAGAGCTCTTCTCCTAAATTCATGAGTATAATCTTACACACTTTTCCCTTCCAATTGCCTAAAATTCTGCGAGTCCATAATGAGTTTTTTCATGTAAGGTAGAGGATAAAATTTCCTTTTAATGGCAACAATAAAATGTGACCAAGACATTGAGATATTACCATGGTTTTTAATCTCTTCTTGAGTCCTTGCTTCACACCATATAAATGTTGATCCATCCATCCTCAAGGAATTCAATTGAATCTTTATGTAATCTTCCTGAAGGCTCTGAATCCTGCAATAAACCTCCAATTGACAAACCCAATTGTCCAACTTCTCTGCATTTACCTCACCATTATACATTGAAAACTCAAATTTGACATCAAGTTTGAGTAAGGGAGTTTTTCCTTTTGGATTTTTTGAGTGAGTATGGGTGGTTTTGGATATGGAAGTGGAAGATGATGCTGATGGTGATAATGGTGATGATGATGAATCCTTCTCTTCATCCTTTTTGTCTTCTGAGGTTCTCTCTCCATGTGGAGACTTAGAATTCCCTTCAACCATCCTAGTTCTCCTCTAGTCAAATTGGATCCTAAGCCTTTCAGTTAGTTCATAGAAATCCTTCTTATATGCTTCCTCTTCTAAAAGACCTTTAGTCTCTCCTACACCTGATATGATGGTTGAGGATTCAAGCTCAGCTTCTGGTGCAACTTGTACCTCTTCAATCTCAACTAAAGATAGAAATTGAGGTGCTTCAAGTGCATATGTGAGTGAAACTTTGGGTGGAGATGGTGGTCTTGTGGCTTTCCCTCTTCTGGTCCTAACCTTATGACTAGCAACCAACAATTTCAATTGTCCTCTCTGCAGCTTTAACCTTGTAAGCATCACAAATTTTCAACCATTAAAACCATACTTGCACAAAACTCACGAAAATCAAGAAAACAACCTTTCAACCTTAGCTATGATACCAACTTGATCTAAATATGAATGTTAGTTTTGTTGTGCTAATTTCATCTTCAGAATTATAAATAATTTGTTGATTGTTTGCTGCATGTGAATACATTTCTTGAGGTGTTTGTGAGTGTTAAACATGTAAATGTATTGAGTTTTATGTTAAATTAATGATCATAATAACATTAGAACATAATGTTGAACATCAACAAAAAAATGTACAGTAAACCATCAAATGATCCATTAACACAGTTTTTTGATGGAGCAGTTCACCCATCCTAGGCTACATATCCTTCATCCATCTTCCATGGCTTGGGCCTCTGTATTAGCTCAAAACAGAAAAAGTGTTGTTTACAATCCTCTATTGCTCCTGAAACATGTTCCAACATGCTCAGAATATCCAAATCATCTAATATAGACTCTTCTTAAGCCCCAATTTGGTCGAATTTTTCAAAATTTATGGCCTAGGAAACTCCACTTAATCTGGAGGTAACTTCAGTTAACCCCACCAAGTTTGGAGTTTCGCCACAAATGGTAGAATCCGCCAATTCCTCTGCTAAGATAAGCGCAAATTAACTATGTGAAAAGTATGGGTTAATTAACATAAAACATGATATTAGCACTAAATGCGCATTTTAACATAATCCAAATTAATAAAGGATAAGCATAGTTAACATTTGAAAAAGGGTTAAATAAATCCATTTAATACTTTAAGCTCTGCCCATTGGTCAGCCTCCGTAGTAGCTTATAACACTAATTTTTTGTGGTGAGGAGGTTTGTCCCCTCCTTACTCCTGGCAGTTCAATAACATGGAAACAGATATATGCCTCATGTATGGTTTAATAAGAATTGTTAGCATGGTGTAGTGGTAAGTAATATGGTTTGTGTGGGGGAGGTCGTGGGGTCGAGCCCAAACCTCCGCCCTTCCACCAATAATTTTTCCATTGCATTTTATATTTATGATTTGACCATTTAAAATTGAAATTAGGTCGTACCTTGGTCCACAAGAGGGGGCACGTGGTAGCCCTTGGTTGCGCCACGTGTCCACCTTTCGTTGGACTATTTATGACCATAGAATAAAAAAATAAACCTCAATATGAAATGATTTCGACCTTAGGATAGTAAAAAAATTCACCTTCCTAACTTTCCAGTGAATCCTTCAGTGACACTTGTCATAGTGTTATTGGTAAAATTGAAGGAATATTCCCTGAATATATTTTTTTGGCTCACTAGGCTATCATGTCACCATTTTGCCATTTTCTGCGAAATTTTTAGTTTTTTAGGAAAACGAACAACAAGTTTTATCTTATGTATCAAATCTTTTGGTGAAAATCACATTGGAGAAATTTGTGTCGACGCGTTTTGAACTAGCCAGTGTGGTTCATCATCAGGACAAGATGGGAAATCTGATCTTGGACTCATCTTAAATAGATAATGAAGCTCCAAATAGTCATTGTACAATAACAACTAGTTTGACTATAAATAAAAATAATAATAATAATAATAAAAATAATAAATAAAATAAAATAAAATAAATAAATAAATATAAATATGAACATAAATATAAATATAAAAACATAAAAAAATAAAAATAAAAATATTAAAAAATAAAAATAAAAATAAATAAACATAAAATAAATACAAAAAATAAAAATAACAATATATATAAATATACATTACTCGAACGCAATTCAATGTATTATTTAAAACTACACTAATTAATTCATTCTTTTTTTCTTTTAATTTAAAATGATAATTAATTTATTGATTAAATATACATAAAAAAAAACTAGATAAAAAAAATATTAAAGAAAATCATGCTCAATAAATAATAAGTAATTAAATAATAAAGAATAACAAAAACGAGAAAAGTAAAATAGGACGAGAGGAGAGGAAATGACGAACCTAGGACAAACAGAAGGGAAAAAACCCAAAAACTAAGAATGAAAGGCAGGGATCTAACACCTGCTCACATTCCACCCATCATCTCTGTTAAGGTTAACAGGCCTCTTTTCAATCTCAAGTGCCTCCCTAAACTTTCGGTGGTGGAAATGGTCAACCCTCGCAATGACCTCAGCATCTTCAATGCAAATGTGATGTTTTGCCTTTTCAACATGCTATGCTAAGGTAGAGGAGCGAGATCTATTATGCTTTAGGTCAGCGGCATGTTCATGAATTCTTTGACTGATGGATTGACCAGTTTCACCAATATAATGGGTCCCACAAGAGCATGGAATCAAGTAAACACCCTTACCCTCCTTCGGGCATATTGGGTCCTTAACCGATCTAAGCGAACTCCGAATCATGCGGAGGGGTTTGAAGGTTGAAGGAACATTATGTTTCCTTAGTATCCTATCGATTTTATCAGTTTTCCCTGGATAAAAGGGAGGTGAACACCAGCAGAGCTGTCACAATTATCACTTTTAACCCTAGGACCTTTTTCTGCTTTTTGGAAAGCTCTATGATATTGAATCTTGCTATAACCATTTTTAAGGAAAACATTAAAAAGATGAGATTTCTCAGCTTCAAGGTGCTGCTCATCAGCAATTCTCAAGGCACGAGTGGCTAAGGTGCTGAGAACCCCTAACTTTTGAGCAGGGAAATGATGAGAGTCCGCATGTAAATACTGCTCAGTGAGCGTCTTATTTCTAAATACCTAATGAAAGAAAGAGCCTTCTTCATTCCTAGTAATAAGGACATCAAGAAAGGGAAGACTACCATCCACTTCGGATTTGGTGTTTGATGAAATGAATTGTGCCAGAGTCCTGTCTATGAGCTCTTCCCTGTCGTTCAGGTTCCAATCAATTCTGAGCACTGAGCACTTCCATTTTTTATCTTGACAACACCTAATCACATATGGAGTTTCCTTTCTGTGTATATTCGAGACAATATCATCTTGAACTCCCTACAGTAAGACCCTCCTTTCCTTGGCTACATTCTTCTTCTATTCTACTAGATTTTTTGCATAAAAACTACTAGTTTTGAAGCATTGCTATCAATGTATTCCTTCAACCCATTATATTCCATGATTTATTCCATCTAGTCCTTCCAATCAATGTAATTCGAGCTACCCTCAAGGGCATACTCGAGCCTTAGACCATAGAACACCATCCTAATACTACTGCTATCGATGAAGAATAAACCTGCAAAACTTATTCCTGTTGCAAAGATAAGTTTGTATTCATCTCTTCTATAGTTATTTCATCTCTAATACCATGTAGAAATTCCTTATAGATTCAAAATACTAATTGTAATTTTCTAAAACAATATACTTGAATCTACTCTACATATCAATGAAAACAATTAAACGATTGTGAAATCATGAAGCATACAAGAGAAAGAATTCAATCAAAACATTACATAATTATTTCCTAGGGAAAGTGATAGATAAAAGCCCCTCCTATATGTATATCACATTAGTCAGAAAATTATGAGAATATTACAATGCTTTTCTCAAGCCCGAGCAACCTATGCCATATCTCTATCTATCTCGCTGCTTCCTAGACAAGCCTTTGCCAATACTTAACCAATTTTCTACTTTCCCAAGTCCCCATTTCCTTGTGGTTTTTCCTTGGGAATTATCCCCTATTATTTAGGTAAATTCCTCATCCATAATTGCGCAATCCATCGTGGGAATTCCTCTAATTGCATGCACCCCTATACAATTTGGATGATTATACAACTAATAAGACACTGCGCTTGAACTCCAATCTCAACTAGGTAATTCATATATCACACATGCATGAGTTATTTATGGCCGATTTATCAATTAACTCATTGGACACTGGAGCTTCACTCCATTATTATATCTCCTTCTAGTTCCTCCAACAATTGGAACTATTTTAACTCACTTTAACTCAATTAAAATGAATTAATTAATTACAACTCAAAATAAGCTCAACCTAGGCTCCTATAAAGTAGGAGACACTCTACATGGCTCAAGTTATACCCTCAACTCGAATTAATCGAACCAACTAAGTCAAAATAAATTATTTAACTCATACAATTTTTCATGTGAAGTGGAATTACAATTTTCTTCTAATTTAATTCAAGGGGAAATCAAATTAAATATTTCTTGGTGTCATTTTCAACATGAAAAACATAGTTCAATTGATGGCTAGATGGTGGATAGAGTTGGGGAGGTGGGTGAAGAGGATCAAAATGAAATGGATGGATGGGATAGATGGAGGAATTAACTGTCGAACCTTCTTTCTGACCACTATCGTCTGACTATCTGGAGTCCTACACAAGAGAAATGTTAGCCAAAATTTATGTAAGAACTTCGCCCTTGTCTTTATTTATTTTTCGGAGACATGCAGATTGCCTCTTGTGAGGTTTTCAACATGCATGCCTGCTCTAGGCGCCTCAAACGGGGTTTTCACCTAGGGATACTTTCATCCTATTTTCCTTCATTTTTTTTTCGTTTTCTCTTGGGATGCCTCACAAACGTTTTCAACCCTAGAGTTGGCCTTAAATTTCTCATGGAGATTTTCATCTAGGCCGTTTTTTTAATAATATTTTTGGACTAAGGGTTTTGATCCTCCCAATCACATTCAATACTTTTTTGATTGAACTGATGAAATCTTCCTTGGACAAAGGCATTTTATACAACTTCAACATGTAACTATTGACAAGTAAGTGAATACCTTTCTCATCAATTGTTATGATTTGGATAGACCCATTCTCATGACATATTTCCACTAGATAGGGACCCAACCATCTTTTCATTAAATTTCCCTTGAAATCCTTGAATCTGGAATAATATTGTAGGGCCCAATCACCTTCCTGAAAAGTCTTCTCCCTAATGAGTTTTTCATGCAAAATATTCCTTTGTAGCTGGATTACCTTAGTGTGCAGGAGACCTTGCAGCCTGAATTCATCTAAACCATTGAGTTGGATCAACGTCTCTTTTTGTGCTACATTGAGGTCCAAGTCCAACTCAGTTTCCATCCTTAAGTTATTGTATTCAAATTCAATGGACAATAGGACCGTCTTCCTATAGACTAGTTCAAATACAGTAAATCCAGTGGTGGTCTTCCAAGTGGTTTTGTAGGACCAAGTGGCTTATACAAGTTAGTTTTCACAATCCTTTTTGTTGTTTATAACAACCTTAGTCAGAATGTTCTCCAATTCTCTTTTTGAGACTTCCACTTCCCCATTTTCCTAAGGTTGATAAGAAGTGGATGTCATGTGCTTGATGTGGTGTTGCTTCATGGGATATTTGATCAAATTTGATGTGAATTTTGTTCCTTAATCGGTGACTAAATCCTTTGGAAAAAAAAAAAATTTGTAGAAGATGTTCTCCCTCAGAAAATCAACCACCTTATGCTCAGTTCTTCCTTAACTACCTTTTTTTTAGCCCACTTAGTCAGTTAATCAGTGCATATAATGATATACTTCTTTTGTCCTAATGGGGGATCAATGGGCCCAATGAAATTCATGCCCCACTTCTCAAATGGCTCTAGAGTCACTTGGGGTTGTAAGATAATTTCATCCTTAGGTGTGGGCTTACCCATCCTTTAGCACTGATTGCACTTCGTGGTGTACACCCTTTCATCGTGATGTAAAGTGAGCCATTATTACCTTGGTTGTAGAACTTTGAAGGTTGTCCTCTTATCAACAATGTGGCCTCCACAAGGTCCATCATGGAATGCTAAGAGTATGTCAAAGACCTCCTCTTCCCTCACACATATCCTCAGGATCTGATCTGGCCCCAATCTAAAAATATTTCCCCCAATCCAAGTGAATGGGTTACCTTTCCTAATAATATTTTTTTTTCTCTTGGAGGATATATTAGGAGGGAAACTCCCAGCAACAAGGTAGTTGTCTATATCAGAAAACCAAGGAGAAAGCACCAAGATGGAAAAAATATGTTCATTTGTAAGTTTACCATCTACCATTTCTTCCTTTTTATGTAGGAAAGGTTATTCTTGACAAGAAATATGAAACAATATTCTTTTTCCTTGGTTTGTCAATAATGTTGAAATCAAATTTCTGAAATAATAAAAAGTGTCTAATTATCCTAACATTGAAATGAGTTTTATTCATTAAATACTTAATGGATACATGATCTGTGTGAACAAAATTTTGATAACAAGTGATGTAATTCCTAAACTTGTTCAAGGAATGTACCACAACTAGGAGTTCCTTTTTAGTGACTTTATAATTTATAAACTCATATTTAGAAATGCTCTTACTAATGAAATAGATAACATAATGAAATTTGTCTTCCACTTGTCCTAAGGAAACCCCTACAGCTTTATATGATGCATCAGTGTGTATATGGAAAGATAATGCCTAGTTGGAACCTCTAAGGTTGGGTGCAATGGTAAATTTTATTTTAGCACTTTGAAATCTTCTTGAAAAAAATTTTTCCAATAAAAGTTTAAATATTTAGCGAGTAATCCAAAAAAAGGTGAAGACAATTTACTAAAGTCTTATGATACCCAACTAATCCAAGGATGCTATAGACATCTCTTTGTTTTTTAGGGATAGGGACCCTTTTAATGATGTTTTTTTTTTTTTGGATCAACTTGTATCCAATCCTTGGATATGGAATGGCCAAGGATAGTCCCTACATTCATAAAAAATTCACATTTCTCAGGACTCAATGAAATATTCATTTAAATGCATTTCTTTAATAATTTGCATAGATTAGAAATAAATTCCTAGAAGTCACATCCATAAGGACTGAAGTCATCCATTTATAACTCAAAAGTGTCATGAATAAGTTCGAAAAAATATAACTAGAACTTCCCTCTGGAAGGTAGTAGAGGCATTGCACAAATGGAATGGAAGGACCCTATAGGAAAAGGTACCCTAGGGGCATGTGAGTCTAGTCTTATCTTGGTCCTCAAGGATTATCTGAATTTATTTGTACCCACTAAATCCATTGAGGAAGGAGAAGAATTTCTTCCCTGCAAGGCCATCTAGAACTTAGTCAATGAATGGAAAAGGTGAATGTTCCTTCTTTGTAGCCTTTTTAATTTCTTAGTAGTCAACACAAATTCTCCACTTCCCATTTTTCTCGGGGACTAAAATGAGAGGGGGCACCTACTCACTATCTTAAATGGGGCATATCAACCATGCATCTAGTACATTTTGTAATTCCTCTTTCAAAATTTCCTTAATATTTGGATTCATCCTTTTCTGTGGTTTGCGCATAGTATTGCATCCCTCTTTGATATAGATTTGATGAGTACAGGCTGAGGGATGCACACCCTTCGTATCCTTATAATCCCAAGAAAAAGCATCCACGTGTTACCTCTATACACTGCATAATTTTTATTCCTAGTCAGCTGAGAGAGAGGGGTTGATATTTAGATTTTTGGATGGTCCAATCTCCACATCGTTGACATATTCTAGGTTGGAGTTAGCAAATCACAAACTAGTCGAAGAATTACTCTCATATTCTTCCATTAGTTCATCAAATGACATGGCCGTGTGGGGTTGATTTTGTAATACATGGTCAATACTATCATATTCATCATGATGCCTCACCCCTAAAGAAATATCTAGAGTACAGAATGGGTAGAGGTATTTTTGATAAAATTCCTCCTATTCCTTATACTCTAACGACAACGGAAAATCATGCTCAATACAAGGTTGAACAGGAGGATACAACACAAGTTGTTTTGATAGGTGCCAATTCTTAACGATCATGTTCCCAACCCTGCAACTAATGTAGGCATTGACAGTGGAAAACCAAGGTCTTCCTTGGATGAGAGGATATCCATTAAACTTGGTTTTAGGCCAGAGGACAAGGAAATTATTTGGGCACTCCCAGGAATCAATGGATACTATGACATTTGAGCTACTATGGATTTATCTAGAAGCCACAACATTCTATTGGTCTTCCTCAAGGCCCCTTGGAGGTTGAGCTTCAACATGGTTTCCTTTTTCATCACATTGATTTCATCTGCAAGGTCAATCAAGGTATTAGGGACTATAATGTCATCAGAGTGCACATCCACTACTAGGCTACCAGGATTTAAGTATTTTGGGGAGATTACCCTTCCAAGAATCAGATCAAATAGTTTTTCCACGAAATTGATAGTGGGTATCTCTTCTTCTTCTCCCAATACTTTTGATACATTCTTCTTTAATAAGCTTATTGCAAATGGAAACATCTTTGATGGCATGGAGAAGGGGTATCTTGACATACAAATTATTCAATTCTCCCATAAGTTCAACCTCTTATAGGGTGTGTTGTTTATGGTGGACTAACCTTTAAGGATAAGGAGGTCCATTGACTTGAGGGCCACTCTTTTCCTTCTCTTCTTCAACTTGTTTAGATGGAGAAGTTCGTTTATTATCTAGGAGTACCTTCCCATACCGAAGGTTGATCTCTTGGATTTCCACATAATAAGAAGGATAGGATGTCTACCCTCTATAAATTTTTTGTGCCTGCTTATTTTTTGGGTTCAAATTGGATTGAGTAGGCATATAAGGTTTCTTAGGTGGAGTGTGGTGAGGGAGTTTTGGTTGAGGTTAAAGATGAGGCAAAAGAGTAGGAGGTTGGGTTGTTTGAAGTCTCCACCCTTGTGAGATGTTTCCCTATTGGGAAGGTTGGTGTGGATATGGCAGGAAATGAGAGTGAATAGGTAGAGGAGTGAATTGAGGATGATAAGGCCAAGGAGGAGGTGCAGGCCATGAGGGATGAGTGGAATGGTACAAAGGCTGGAAGGGTGCATTATGATTTGGATTTTAATGAGGATAATGTACACCTTGCATGTCATATTGATATGGCCGAGGGCCTTGATGCCTTACTTAATGAATAAGAGTTGCTCTAAACCACCCTATGCCCCTTGGTATACAACCTTAAAGCCTATCATAGAGGGAAATTTTTCTGTTGCATGATTCTCTTCAAATACAGAGTAGACTTCTATGACATTCAGTGGGCACTCATTCCTAGGGTGTCTCCTTGTGCATCTAGGGAAAAAGATAGCTAGTTCCCTTTCTGCTTCCTCTTTCTTCCTTTTGATTTACATAGTATCAATTTGTAGGGAAAAAGTATGCAAAATTTCACTCTTGAAATCATCCAACATACTTCCTATATCCTATTTGAGCCATGTTGTAGAGGGGGGCGAACTAACCAAGCCTTGGCTAGAGCTACCGTTTTTCCTAGAAACTCTAGAGTGACTCCTGAATACAATTTTGATCTCATTATAAAGAAACTGGTAGATATATCATCCATAAATCATGTTTTTGGTTTACATTGCATCCTCCCTAATCCATCGAAGAATAAATAACTTAAGTGACTCAGGATCAAGGGTATATTTAGCACTCCTATAATTGAGTTGGAATCTTTCCTCGTAGTCCTCTAAGGATTCATCAGGCCCAAGGGTCATCCTAAATATTTCCTCTTTTGTTTCTTTGGTCCTATATTAGTAATCTCTATATTTTTCATTGAAGTCTGGTTTCATTTGGACCTAGGTAGTGATATTGTATCCAGGTAGACTCATAAACCAACGCAGGGTTACATATTTAAGGGTAGATGGAAACAACTTTAGCTTTTGTTCGTTAGAGGAAAATTCATAAGTCCTAAAGACAACAACAAACTAATACATGAAGGTGTTAGGGTCCTTAGAGGTTAGGCCATGGAAATTTTGAAGGGAAAAAGGGCTTATATTCTTCATTATTTTCTCTCCATTTGTTTCTCTCATAGGGAAAATCTCATTATTGCTGTTGTCAGCCATGGTTTGGGTAGGTGAAATAGGTTCTTCTTTCCCTATGGGTTCCTTAAAAAATTTAGGTCTCTCCCCTGTAGTCAGAGAGGGAAGTGAAAAATCACCTAAGAATGAAGGTTTACTGCATGAGGGGGTGGATTTTTTTCGTTATAATTTCCCTTGACTATCCCTACTCCTACAAGGCATGAAATAACTAACTCTGTTTTTGTTTTTGTTTTTTTTCTGGTGTTTTTTTTTTTAACTTTCCAATCAATAAACATGATGTAAAAAAGAAAAAAAAGTAACTAGTGAGTAGAAACAACACCTACTTAGACACTTCCCCAGAAAAGATGCCAAATAGTGATGAGATTTGGTATTGCACCAAGGATGTTGCAACTCCCAATGCCTCTTAACTTAAATTATCAACCTGTGGTTCATACGAACTTAGAGGTGAAAGTGTTATATGCAAAAAATGTTAGGTTCTACTCATGTCACCCTCAATCAATAGATCAGATCAAGGAATTTATAGACCTCTCCTTCAACTAAATACAAAGGAAATTTCTTATCAAATCATATCATGATTGCAAGGAAATGAACATGATTCTAACTATAGAAATTAGAATTCCATTCATTCAATGTAAATGTTAAATGAAATTGCATGAAAGGAAGAGGCTAGTCTAGTTGCATAAGTGAACCATGCTACATCCATTTGCACACTTATTAAAATTAATAACCTAATTTCATGAATCATTAATCTACTTGGAACTTGCTTAGAAATGAGGAGTTCAATTTTTAATACAACTATGAAAAAAATGCAATGTCTAATTCTACTTCTTGTCTTATGTTTGCAATGAGGCAAAAAGATGGAGTTGGAGTGGTCTTAGAGAATTCCTTGATCATGAAATTAGACCATGGGGGCCATTATTCAATATCAAAATTCAAGGGTCAAAGTCCGAAGTGAATCTGGTTGAAGGAAGAAAACTACAGGTCTGCTATAGGAAGTGCTACAACAAGCCTGCTTTTCTACAGGAGGGGGTCTAAGAGATTTTTGTGGAAACTAATCGTATCTTGAAGCTGAAGAAAGGTGGATGAAGGTGAGGTAAGGTGAATGAAGGGTGTGGGATCCCATTAGCCAAGTTTATTACCCCTCGAAGGCCTATCTTGCACCAAATTTTATGGCCATGGTGTCCTTCATTTGCCTTGAAAGAGTGATCTCAGTGGAAGAGTTTGGAAGAAATGTGAAGTGTCAAAGAGAGAGATGGGATGGTCTAGGTGGATGTAGAAGAGTGTGCCCACCCATTCAAGTCAACACAATCCCTGCATAATAATCAAGCACTTGCATCAAATGATCAATATTACAACAACAAAAAATTAACATGGAAAGGATGAGTTGAATTTTATTAAGATCTATTTTACCCTACAACACAACTTGTAATTGCTACTAAATTCTGAATTGCAGGAAGAAAGCATGCAGATGAATGAAAAACCAACACATAAATTTCCAAGAAATCAAAAACACATGTTTTTGGGTAGTTGTTGTAGATATTCCAGCCATTTTTCCCACAAGAGAGGTTATAGGAAAACCTTCAACTAAAATTTTTGTACTGTAATCCCTACTTAAACAAGAAAATAATTGCAATGAGTTTAACAGGAAAAAGGAAAGAATATAAGGTAAGGACTAAAGCATCTAGTTTGGGCCCAAGCCCAAAGGTTTCAACTCTCCAAAACAAACTCAGATGCAGGTCAATAGTGAGACTCTCATTGACAAGAAACATGAGTCACATACATCATATTAAAGATGAAAATAAAAGTAGCAAGCATGAGGCTTTTAGTATCTACTCCTATCTTCAACAAAAATTTGAATTCTAATGATCCTTTAGGCTGGATTATTTATAGAAAAGTAGTTGAGGGGGATATCCCTTGAAAGGAGGAAGGCTCCCCTCCAAAATCTCGAAATTGGTGGATTTGGTTCCCTTTTATCTTCACATGCACTAGATTTCCTCGACTACTAGTGAATTAGAGTTGTTGATGATTAATCTGTGATCTTAAGCCAAGTTGGAGAGTTAATGAAGTGGACAATCCCCCTATATTCTCTCTATATGTCTTCGCCAAGCCCCTGCATACTAAATATCTCCAAAAATTATTCTTTTAAATGCATATTAATCACATTAGACCATTAAATATGGAAATCATCCTCCAGTCTTCTTACTAAGCATATTATGGCTAAAAATGCAAATTAATGTGAGAAAAAGAGAGTTTTAATGGTTGGAGGATAGCATAAAGTACCTCAAAATATACCTATTGATGGTACCCATCAGTAGGACTCTGTGATCATGATAGATTGGATGGTGCTTCTAACTACTTTATTTGGAAGTTCAATATGTCCTTTGTGCTAGATAGTCATGGTTTGAAGTATTATCTAGAGAGAGATATAGTCGTACCTATAGAACTGCAATAATTAGATAATTATAGAAAGGAATGGTCAAGACAAAGAGTTAATCCTTCAAGGGAATTTTGAGGTCTAAAATGGGCCTCCTAAGAAAAATGTACAACCAAAATAAAAGAACCAATATGATTCAAGATGATGATGCCAACCATGGGGGTTGATTCACCCTTTTTTAAGTAAAAGGGTAAAAAGATTAAAAAATAATAAAATAATAAAACTACTTTTTCAAGTCTTATTTTCAACTTATCTAATAAAGTTTTTACTCAAATTTCAAATAGGATTACTCATTAGATGCAAAATATAATTCCTCATCCAATGAGTACACATGTTGCATACTTTCGATGGACCTTGCTATGTGAAAAATGAGAAATACATGAAAAAACGTGATTGCATTCATGCATTTCTTATTTTTCATGTAGCAGGGTCCATCGCAAGTATGCAACATGAGTGCTCTTTGGATGATGAGTTAAATTTTGCATCCAACGAGTATTCTCGCTCGAAATTTGAGTAAACACTTTGGGAGATAAGTTGAAAGGACGAGTTGAAAAGGTAGTTTTTTATTTTTTCCCTCTAATATTTGACGATGTAATCAAATCTTATTTTATTATTTCCACTATTATTTTATAATTTCCTTAGGAGGCCCATTTTAGACCTCAAAATTCCCCTAATGAATGGCGTTTGGGTTCATATTGTATGACACTTAGTGACGAAGAATGTGACTAGATAAATGTGGGATTGACTTGTAACACTATATAAAAATACTTCCCATAATCAAAACTTGTTCCTAAAGGAGAAGTTGAGAACCACTAGGATGCATAAGGGAGAAGGAGTTACTCCCTACCTTACCATGATTCAAGGTATCTGGAATGAGTTTTTTTTCCATAGGTGATATAGCGCAAGAAGCTGAACTTGTGTGCATAGCCACCAATCGTTTATCCAGGGAGTGGACTACCTTCATTCAAGACATTAATATATGAGATACTCTACCTGGATGGTACCGTTTGTGGTCATACTTCATGCAAGAGGAGATGTGAATTTCTCTAATCAAGAGGAGCCTTAGTGGTTACAACATAGGATCAGAGACTGTGAAGGAGGAGAAGAACGTAGCCCTTGCATCAAAGGGAAAGGCAAAGCATGGTCTCAATCAGAGACAAGGATCATATGGCAAAGAGAAAAATAATAAGAACATGTCAAAGGTCAAGTGCTTCAAGTGTGGTGATTTTGGTGACTAAAACTATTAGTGTCCTCAGAGGAAGAAGGACAATAAGTAGAAGCAGGATCAGGAAAAAAATTTAGCAGAGACTGATCAGTTGTCCTCTAGGTTGGAGGAATATTTCACTTTGTATGTAGCTATACCTCCAGGAGAGATGCGGGGAGATATTAATCTCTAGATTACAGAGTTGCGCAAAATTAGGTAGGGTCCATCGAGGTGCACATTGGACAAGTGTTTCTTCTTGGATCATTACCCTTGCTACAGGGGGGCAGAGTATTCAGTAGTAGATGGATCAATGTCAAGTGGCATAGTGTGTTTTGGAGGGATAGATGCAGTGCTAGTTGTAGCCAGATGCTAAGGAATGTAGTGTAGTTATAGCGCAAATAGACTTAATTGTCAGCGTAGAGACTAGTAACAGTCAGATACTCAGGAGGCAGTTGTAGTCCATAGACATAGTTGATTCAATATTTTGGATTTCAGTTACAGGAGTTTCAACAACAACAACAATAACTTGATATCATATGCAGTGAAATGGAAAAGTTGGAAGTAGTACATTTGTACAGTGTAGTGTTAGCAGTAACACAGATGCAATATTATCCTACTTGTGCAGTAGTTGGTGGGAAGTGGCAGGTTATCATAGTCGTCATACATTAGACACATGTGTGGAGGATGTTATGGGAAATAACACCTTCCTCACTAATAGGGAGTTTTATTTTTTGTAGCATTAGATGGTGTTTTGGTCTCAAACTTTGAGGAGAGGCCAAAACACATGTTATCTGAAAAACCCATAAATCATTTTTGGGAATTCCACTTAGAGACTCCTCAATTAAATTAATCGATCGATAATTAAAAATGCCTAAGTCTAACTAAGAGAAATAAATTAATTAATGGAAATTAATTGAGAGAGGTGAGATTTCTCTAGAAACTCACATGGATCGAGTTAGATATGATATGGTAGTTGGTTCACCAACAAGATATTAGAAGTGAAACTCGATGGGTAGATGGAGAATACACTTGTGAGGTCGGGTTGCTTGGGAGATTGAGCTATCCAACTTAAGAGGTTGAGAATGGAAGAAGAATTCAATCCAGAAGGGACATAAAGATAAAGAGGGACTAGAGACAGTGATTCTGGAGGATTTTCCAGTTCTAGAGAGTCAGTTGTAGGAGGGTCGCGTTATTCTTAGTGAGGGTATGTAAGGTCTACTCGGGAAGCTTCATAGGAGGATTTCAATTTAGTTGAAGAGAGGGTTGATCCAGTTGCTAGAGGCCGGGAAAAATTCCAAAAGGCTAAGAGAGGCATTCTCATATGTTGAGTTGGGATGGATGTCTTGATCAAAGCAGCTTCTAGTGTGAGTTTGGCCTATACAGAGGTTGACGCAAGGGCAGATCGAGCAACCAGTTTCTGCTATATTTGGAGTTGGATCAGTGTCGGGTGAGACAATAATTGTCTCACTAATTTTTGTGGCCAGTTTATCTTGTAGAGGATTTCCATTTTGGGGCATCTAGACTGTACACATAATTTCACTGTTACATAATAATAAAACCCTCATTTGTTGCAACGCTTTTCCCGCATTGGGTTTTTTTCGGACACAATTGTCCAAAAAACTGTGTCAAATTTATTATGTGTGCATATTATTTCTCGGTTTCCAAATTATTTTCTACAACATTTTATGGTGGAAAATGAAATTGTGATTTTCTTTGTTATTTGTTAGAGAAAATAAAATACTTAATAATTAACTAGTTAGAAGAATAATTTACATTTGCTACCATAGTTGAAACTTTCACATACCCCTCATTTTGGCTTAATTTTGGTGATTCGGTATGCTCATTTCTACTGTGTAGCTTCCTTTGGATGCTTCTAGAGATTCCAGTAAATTATTTCCATACTTCGCGTTCTCTAAGAATGATAAACCTTTGAAATCTGTAATGTTCCTTCATTCCATCTACCATAAGCATCGTAACAAACTACACAACCGAGAAAATATATTTATATATATATATATATAGAGGGTGACCATGTAACTTTGAGATTCTTTAGTTAATCTAAATTTAAAAAACTAGATAAAAAATAAAGATCGCAGTCATGGAGCTTTTCTTTATTTGTAATCTATGCACATTTCCTTAATCTTGTTGGTTCGATGGTGTGAAATCTGGTGAGAATTTGGAATGTGTTTCCCATTTCAAATAATCTACATATGTTCTCCAACAACCACATCTTGACTAATCTCGACAAACTGGAGTGCTGATCTAGTTGCTCTTAACCCGACAAATGTAATTTTGCAAGTGATATGAAGATATTCTCTTTAGCAGATACGAGAGGGACATCATTCTCCTTTCTTAGAATGAAAAAATTTGTAATCTCGTGAAAACGTATTAATAAGATCGGGTATAGAAACTCCCTTGGTAATATCAATGGAAAGTAATTTCAAATCCAGTTTATGAGAATTTCTTATCTCAATCCATGAAAATGTGGTTTGGTGACTTCATTGTGCTGGTAGATCCATAATATCCATGGTATTCCTTGTAAACATAGCGCCAAGAAATTTGCATGCTCGCGGTCATCTCCAAGTACACCGTATGCTCTCCACAAGGCGTGTTTTTAATAAAATGTTTACAGATTTGCAGATGGGGTCATAAGTGCAATGGCTCCATGGTATTGTTTACGTGAAGTGTACATGACACGATGGCAAATATATTAATTTTCAAAGACAATGTGGCCCAGGTGGTCGTTCTTCCACATATTCATGTTAATACTATATGTGCCATGTGTTTTATGTCAGGATTAGAAATACTATAAAGCGTTTTGTATGGGTCAAGCTCATGGAACGTTAGAGCACTAAAAATATATAAATCTCATTTTTAAAAGGAAACGCGTTCTCACATATAGTCGAGTATATTTTTCACTTTCCCCTCACCTTTTTTTATGTTGTATATTTACTATATGCACATTCTTTAGACTTTTTTTTATTCACAATCCCTTTAATATATATACATAACCATGCAAATTATAATATAACTAGTAATTGTTTCAAATGGTGCAAAGAAATGTTGATAGGATTTTTAAAATGGAAAAGTTATATGTGGAACACATTTGTAGACATGTATATCATATGTTTTACATTTTGAATTTAGAGATTATGGTGTATCATCTTAGGGCCTGATTTGGAGGTGTGCCTCTTGTATTGTGTTTGTTATGGGTGAGGTTAGTTAGCCTTGGAAGGTAGCAAGGCCAACCTTTGAAGATGAAAATTCATGCATCAGATCTCAAGTTTGTTCTGATGTGATTTGTTGAGATGGTTTTTAGGAGGTTGTTTTAATAAGTATGTATGCAAAATATGGGAAATGTTGGAGTTGTTGTGAACTCAATCATAAATTTTGTGACATTGCAATGAACTGAGTTGGGATTATTTATCATGTGATGAAGCGTGAGGAATCTCGATATCACTATGTTATGCATGTTGATATTGACATTCAACATGGGGATGGAATTGCATACAGGTTATATAGAAGATTTGTAATTTAATGATATTTTTGGACATCAAGCATCATTGAGTCAAGTTTATTTACTTTGGTTTTATTTGGTTATAGAAATGATATTATAAGAGTGTGGAGTGCTAATATTAGAGTTTTTCATTATTGTTGTTATCATAAAATTGTACTTGATTGCCTGCTTATCAAACAACTCAGTGTAACTGTTTCAAACCACTTCAAACTGAAAAGGCTACTCTTTAGTTTGAAGTGGTTTGAAATAGTTACACTGAGTTGTTTGATAAGCAGCCAATCAAGTACAATTTTGTGATAACGAAGTGGTTTGAAACAACTACACTAAGTTGTTTTATAAGCAGCCAATCAAGTACAATTTTTTGATAATAGTTGGAAATAAATTTGATACTCGTAATGTTGGGATTTTCTTTTTGGTTATCAAGTTCATTGTTTTTTTCTGGAGTGTGTGTCGTTGTGATATTTTTTGAACTCGTTACTTTTCATTGTGATATTTATCATCACATTAGTTTGTTGCAGATGTATTTCTCTTTCCCCCATTGTTGAGTGTATCAAGGCACTCGGTAGCCTTGGGAAGATTTTATTGTTGTCACAAATCTTTAAACCACATTTTCTAATTGTTTTTTACTGCAGATATGCAATTAATCATGACAAATTTGAACTTTTTGTAGTAGATTTACAATTCCATGGTGTTTTGGTCTATCTTAGTGTTATCTGAAAACTACACCTTAAGGGTAACAAGTGTCATTCAAGTACGTTTTGGATCACAGTAACAAATTTTTAATTCAATTTATTTGTTGAGTAATATATTCTGATATGGATTTACAAGATTCAATAGCCATTAAATAAATCAGAGAATCTGAATATCAATATGAATTCGTTGCAACAATACATATAAGAGCATGACTAGGATAAAGGTCCAAAACATTTAGAAGCTGGAGATAGAGTCTACCTATATTTACAGAAAGAAAAATCTAAAGACAGTTAACAGAATAATGTTGCTAGGTGTCGCCAACAAAAAGTGACAAGCATCCAATCTTTATTACATCAATACAGATCAACAAGTTAATCTATGTTTAAATTTAAGAGGTTGTGAATTTCATGAAGAGAGCAAAAATTTCAATTTCAAAATTAATTACACACGACTTTATCATATCACAGGTGGAAGAATATGATCCTAGGTCTTTCCAATCCAACAAGGAGCAGTTGAATATTTCATATAAATGAAAATTTGAGTTTTGCAAAGTAGAAAACCCATAAGAAATAACAAATTTTAAACTAATTTAGAAAATGCATACACATTTTAATCTATCTAGTAGAAATTAGAATGCATCATGGAATGGAAAACAACAAAATGTTGTATTTGCTAAAAGGAAAATGAGAAAAGAAAATTTACTTCAGCGTGAATATAGTGTACTTCCTTGACATGAAACTCTCCACATTCACTTTTCTATTTGCTCTCAAGAACATTGCATACTTCTTTAGCCCATGTATCCTTCAAATTGTGGTGCATACTAAATGTTGTTAGATAAATGTCATTATCAGGCAAATAGGTTTTGAGAGGAATAGACCCAAAAGTAAAGACCTAAAAACCAAATAGAACCTCAGTTAGGGTCTTTGTAGTCTAACCAAAATATGGCACATATTGTTAACGAAGCAGGATCAAACTCAAATTTTGAAAAATACAAGCATTTAGGTAGACACAAGATCCAAGTGTTATTAGTAGATGTAACAAACGAATGGATTATACCTTCAACTAAACATGACTAAATATTTATACCATAGCCTAGATATCACACATATCACCTATAAGGTATAGCTGCATACTAAAAACATAATTAGCATTAAAAATGAAATTAATTACATTATATTTCATCTAGAAACAAAAATTTGAGTTCATTAGACCATAAACATCTTTACATTTAGTTTTCATTCCAATATAATTCCATACCATTAAAGATGATTTCAGAATAATCTTTTGAAACAAAATGTTTTTGGATAACATATTATCCTTAACAACTCTGCATGTTAAATTGAAATTAACCTCTAACAAGAAAAATGTGAGAATTTGAAATTAATATCAAGCAAAAATAAAAAATAAAAATAAAAATAAAAACTTGAAATTAACATCTAGCAAGAAAAATGTGAAACATAACCTATAAAAAAAATACTTATATTGTAGCTATTTGGTACATTTTTTTTTAAATCTGCGAGTTTGTTTCCTGGCAAAAGGGTACATATTCTCGTGACTAAAAGAAACGAACCTAAGACAACTCTTTATTTAAAATGAAAGCTAACAGAGGAGCGCACAAACTGGAACATAAACTTATGATGTGAATTATTTAGAGACAAGGCGAATTATAAAAACTGTATTATCATGCCAGCTTGCACATATGGGATTATTCTCATTGTTACAAAACAATAGCAGTATATGAGTGTCAAGCCATCACAATTTCAGTTTCCAAAACTTCCAAATACCCAAACACGCAAAGAGTTCAGGTATAAAGTAAATTTGATCCTTACGCCCAGCTGTTGTAGGAAAAAATCGAAATGTCAAATGAACTCCTAGATATGAGTTGAGTAATCAAGCAAATGAGCCAGGTGCAAAAGAATAATGAGGGTTTCAGTCAATTTTGTTCAAGAAGGCGTTGTTAGGAAAACGGGGAACGGTTTCAGATTTTGCTTCATTACTGATACCTGACGAGTATTCAGACCTTTATCAACATTCTTACTCATTTGCAGGATGGGTATAAGTAATACTTTCTCTTCTGCGGTTTTTCACCAGAGTCACATGCTCCCAGGCATGAGCTAGGTTTCTCGGATATAGCTGCCACTATTGTAGCAGTTAAAACCCCAACATCAAAAATAAAGTGTGATGAATTTAATCATGAGCGTTTTTCCCGTGGGATCCTAGTAAGAGAGCATTAACCTAATTCGTATATGATTCCTTTATCCGAATGATGGTTTTGAAATTTATTTTGAGCATGTCTGCAAGTAAGGATGTTCTTGCAATGCCATCTCTTGAAGTGGATTTATCTAGTATTGAGCCTGGAAGTACTGTCACAGCCAAGTGGCATGGAAATCATGTTGTCATTAGTTGGCAAACAATGTGAATGTTAATTCTCTGCGTGATCCTCAGGAAGATTCAGAAAGGGTTGTAAATCCAAAGTGGCTCATTGTGATTGGTGTTTGTACCCACCTTGGTTGTGTTCCTTTTCCAAATTCTCGGGATTATGGAGGTTGGTTCTATCCTTGTCACCGATCTAATTATGACATATCTGGCCAAATTATGAAGGGTCCTTCACCTTATAACCTTGAGGTTCCAACATAAAAATTCTTAGAGGAGAATAAGATGTTAATTGGTTGCTCTACACATACAAATCAAGTTATGTCCGAACATGGGATTATGCTACCATATCGTTTTTCTGTTGTGATCTTTGGAATATTTTTTCCACTGATTAAATCATACCATGTTGTGCCCTTAATTGCCTTCTTCCCTTTTCCCATCACATAATTCACTTAGGTGGGCGATCCGACTTTAGAGGTACACGATCATTGGGAAAATGTTGCGAGTAGTGGGACGGAGATTGCCCGCCATTTCCGGTCTGATGAGGAATATATCTCCGTAATCATCATTGGCATTGGTGAGCTCTGATGCACTCAGGAACAATACCGTCATTTCCTCTGATAATCCGCTAATCCAGCGGATTAGATAGAAAATTCTTTCCATGTTTAAAACTCGTTTCAGTTTACATTCTTCCAATCAACTGCACTTCATATCCATGTGCCAATATGCAGGAATATCCATAGAATTAAAAGTCTTGCAGGTTTCAACGGTGATAAGTGGTTCACTCAAAATCAATGGAGATTAACGGTAGATACCGAATTTCGGACCCCTCAGGAAACTTTTGACATTTAATGGAGGGGTGTCCGAAATAATTCATTTTTCAAAACAAATTATGATCTCATGGAAATCTGTGGTGATTTTTGGCACCCCCAGGTGGAAAACCACTTACCATTATGGACGCCTTCCCTCCCTCCCCGAAATTCATTGATGGTTTAGACGATGTCATCATTTTAAATATGTGTAGAGGAAAGGTCCAGAATATTAGGAATGATGAACTCAACTGGTTTAGGAAGAAAGGCACAATTATTGGGATCGTGCAATAGCTTCATTCTGAATAGTATTCCAATCGTTGTTTCTGTGCTTTCTTTTTGGGTTGTATACTTTGCTTGGTGGTGAATTGACAAATGCAAAAGCCTCTTCGTTTCTTTCCTTCTTTGCATAATTGAGATTTCCACTCTTTATGTTTCCAAACTTGATCACTTAGGTTGTTAATGCTAATGTGCCGTTGAAAAAATTAGAGGATTTGTTTTTGAAATAAGAAAGAATATTGCAACCAAACCCACCTATTAATGAGTCAGCCTCCCTGCTATATCAACTAAAAATGAAACTTTGTCTTGGGACAAAAAGGCCGAAGAACTACACTATCCAACATTATCTTAATATCTTCCTTGTTGGGAGCCTTGCTGTTGTTGGTAGGATGGTAGAGGGTAAAAATTATTTGATCTCAACAATACTTGGAGAGATACCGTACAGAGGTGTTGAGATTTTTCAGTTTTAGTAAAATTGGCAAAAATCTCAGTAGGTGACAAAAATTAGGAATTAGTTCCTAGATTAGCTCCAGTTTGTTGGGAGGGAGTTAATGCATCCTAAATTTGAGTTGAGAGTATTTATGAGGCTGTTAGATTCTCCTGCTATATAACAGGTATCCATACGTTTTATATAACAGGTATCCATATGTTTGTTTTTGGTGTGGATGTGAGAGTTTGTAATCCCCTGTTTATTAATAAAGAATTGCCGATGCCTGTTGTGTGAACGTAGCCCAGGAGGTTTGGGTGAACCATGTTAATGCCTGTGTCTTTATGTGCTTGGTTTAATTGCTGTGTGTTAATTGTTTAATGGTTTCCGCTGTGATTTCTCCAACTATTGGTATCAGAGCTTTGTTGGAGGAGGGCGCTATTCAACCTGTGCGTGGAGGTGTGTTGACTACTGCGTTGAAAGTGCTGTGCGTAGCAACGTGCTGGAGCGCTGGTGAATTGTTCAAACAGCGAAGGGATTTGGTACAGTAAGGCGTTGGCAGCGTTGACAGGTCGGTTTGTTGAAACACTGCAATTTAAATTATACTGCTTTATTCAAAGGCCGTGAGCCCAGTTTTAATGAGCACAGAGACGCCGCTGCTGAGAGGGCGTGATGCCAGCATTTAAAATCGTTGAAATGCAGAGAGCTGTTTGCAGCACTAAACGCTGAACGTAATTTTTTGGTATCAGCATTTAAAATCATCTTTAACTCGGTCTCCAGTTTTTTATAAAAAGTCAATTTGCAGTAATGTATAATGCCATTTGCAACATTTGCAAAATCGTTTTAGAGGTGGTTTAAAAAATCGAATGGATTGCTGAGTATTTGTTTTAGTAATTGCTGTACATTTGAGCGGGCCACATCGCTGTTAAGATTCGTTGCTGGACCTCGACTTCGAAGCCGAGACAGAATACCGGGAGTTTCCGGGGGAGCAGATTACAATTGCTAAAAAAGTATTCGACTGTGTTGAAGTCTTTGGCCAGCGTTTTGTCGGCCGGGACGATCCAATTCGACTGGGTGTTTTAAAAGCTGGAACGGGTCAAGGTTCCATTAAAGGCAAGCCTCGGGCTCTCTTTCATCCGCCGCTCCTGCAAGGTGAAATCGATTTGTTTAATGCCTTTTGCATATGATAAAACAAAACACAAATCGATTGTATTAAATCGATATACCATATTTTAAATGTGTTTGTTTTTAATCGATTTATGTATATCGATTTTATAAAAGGTAAATCGATATTATTAAATTGTGGTATTTTTGAAGTGGCTTTAAAAACTAAGGAAAAATAAATCGATTTGGAGTTTTTTAAAAAAGGGTCACATATCACATATGGTATGTGTTTTTTAAATAAATCGATTTGTAATTTTTGTTTCAATTACCATTTGCATATGGTAAAAGAGAGTAAAGTTTTTATGAAGTCCTTTAATAAGGAGGCATTTCATTAAAACGGTATTTTGTTTTTTAAAAAGGGCATTTTTAATTAAAAAAATGCATTCTTAATTTAAAAGTTGGAACTGGAGATTACTGTGTTTTTTGCTGAAACAAGATGGCGAAAACTCAGAATGCCCGGTTTGAAATTGAGAAATTCAATGGCAAGAACAACTTTGAGATCTGGAAGCTTAAGATGCACGATATGCTGGTTCAACAAGGCGTGGCGAAAGCACTGTTGGGGAGGAGCAAAAGGCCTTCTTCCATGACGGAGGATGAATGGGATGAGTTGGATGACAGAGCTCTGAGCGCAATTCGGTTATGTCTGGCAGATGACGTTCTGTTCAACATTGTGTCAGAGAAGACCGCCGCAGGCTTATGGATAAAGCTTGAAAAGCTCTACATGACGAAATCCTTGACAAATCGGATTCTCCTGAAGCGGCAGCTATACAGTTTGCGGATGAAGGAAGGTACCTCGGTTACTGACCATCTGAATGTTTTCAATACTCTATTGGTACAATTACAAAGTCTAGATGTAAAATTTGATTCAGAGGATAAGGCAATAACTCTATTGTGTACATTGCCTGAATCGTGGGGTCACTTTGTTACTTCCATAAGCTTCAGTAATGCAGCTGTCCTTGAGTTTGACGATGTGGTTGGAGCCATGTTGTCTGAGGAGACAAGGAAGAAGTCGAATGCTGACACCTCTACATCAGAGGCAATGATGGCTAGAGGTCGTTCTAGAGAAAGACGCTCTGGTAAGCGCAGCGATTCACGTTCAAAGTCGAAAGGGAAGAAGAGAAAAGTGAAGTGCTGGTTTTGTGGCAAATCGGGGCACTTGAAGAAAGACTGCTGGAAGAGACAGCAAACAGAGAAGAAAGGAGACTCTTCGACAGAGAAGAAGGAGGCAAATGCGACGGATACAGGTTCGGCATCTGGTTCAGGTATGAGCGACGAAGTGTTGTCTGTTAATATTTCAAATCATTATCAACATTGGTTGTTAGATTTCGGTGCATCAAACCACATGTGTATTCATAGAGAATGGTTTAAGACGTATAGATCAGTTAATGATGGAGTCGTGTACATGGGTAACGATGTCACATCTAATATTGTTGGGATAGGAAGTATACAACTGCAAATGTTTGATGGCACAACTAGAATATTAATAGATGTGAGACATGTTCCAGACTTAAGGAAAAATCTAATTTCACTGGGAGCACTTGACACGAATGGATATAAAACTGTAATTCAAGGTGGAGTTATGAAAATATATAAAGGTATTTTACTAGTAATGAAAGCTAAGAAAGTAGGAAATCTGTTTCAGTTAGAAGGAAGAACAAGGTCAGTTCATGTGTCTACGGTGTCTGAACATGACAGTAGTTCCATTCGCCTATGGCATCAAAGGTTGGGCCATATGAGCGAAAGAGGGTTGAAGATTTTGGCTGATCGTAAGTTACTTCCTAATCTAAAGTCTGGAAAGTTAGATTTCTGTAAGCATTGTCTGTTTGGCAAACAAAGTAAACAAAAATTTAAAACAGGAAAACATACTAGTAAAGGGATACTTGATTATATTCATTCAGATGTTTGGGGTCCAGCCCCTACAGCGTCATATGGTGGCTCGTCATATTTTGTGTCATTCATTGATGACTTTTCTAGGAAGGTGTGGGTCTACATGATGAAAAAGAAGTCTGATGTTTTTACAATTTTCAAACAGTTTAGAGCATTGGTAGAAAACAGCACTGGTAGAACAATAAAATGTTTAAGAACTGACAATGGTGGTGAGTTTACTTCCAAGGAGTTTGACAGCTATTGCAAGGATGCAGGGATCGAGAGACATAAGACCACGGTTTATACTCCTCAGCAAAATGGAGTTGCTGAACGCATGAACAGGACTCTTCTAGAGAGAGCAAGGAGTATGCTGAGTAATGCCGGGTTGCAAAAGGAGTTGTGGACGAAAGCGGTGGCAACAGCTTGTTATGTGATAAACCGATCTCCATCGACGGCCATAGACTGCAAGATTCCGCAAGAGGTATGGAAAGGACACCCTTGTGACTATTCTAAACTCAGAGTGTTTGGTTGTGATGCATATGCTCTAGTGCCTAAACATCAGCGAACTAAGTTAGATCCAAAGTCTAAAAGGTATATCTTTATTGGGTATGGTGTTGGAACAAAGGGATATAGATTGTGGGATCCTACTACCCGCAAAATCATCATCAACAGAGATGTAAAGTTTGATGAATCCTCTCTTGTACAGTTAGATGTAGATAGTAGATTGAAACAGGATGATGTATCTGATTTTCAGCACATTCAGTTTGAAAGCTCTTCTAATGATAGTCATGATGACCATAGTTCAGATACTAGTCATGAACAGGTTTCAGAATCAGAACATGAACAGGGTTCAGGTTTAGATCATGAACAGGTCTCAGATACTGATCGGCAAGAAGTTCCTACAGATGGTAGTCAGCCAATTGCGGAAGCACCAGAAACAACTTTAAGGAGGTCTACAAGAATAAAACATGCTCCTAGAAGGTATGATGATTATGTTACTTCAGTTGCTTTGACCGCTAACGATGATGAACCTCTGTGCTATCAGGAAGCTATAGAAGGTTCGAAAAGTGACAAGTGGAAAGCAGCCATGAAGGAAGAAATGATGGCCTTGAGTAAGAACGGCACGTGGGATCTGGTTGAGATTCTGAAAGACAGGAAAACTGTGGGATGTAAATGGGTTTACAAGCTGAAACGGGGTGTGAATGATACGGAGGACAGGTACAAAGCGCGAATGGTTGCAAAAGGGTTTTCTCAAAAAGCAGGCATTGACTTTCATGAGATTTTTTCACCAGTGGTTAAAATTGTTTCAATTAGAATTGTGTTAGCTTTAGTTGCTTTGTTTGATTTAGAGTTACAACAACTAGATGTTAAGACTGCATTTCTACATGGAGACTTAGATGAGGAAATTTATATGGAACAACCGGAAGGGTTTGTTCAGCATCGCAATAAGAAATTTGTCTGCAGGCTCAAGAAGTCATTATATGGCTTGAAGCAGTCGCCTCGGCAGTGGTATAAGAAGTTTGATTCTTTCATGTTGAGTCAGAAATATGTTAGAAGTGAATATGATCATTGTGTGTATTTCAAGCAATTGAAAAATGGCATGTTCATTATCTTAGTGTTCTATGTTGACGATATGCTTTTAGCAAGCAAAAGCATTGATGAAATCAACAGGTTGAAGACTCGGATGGCAAGGACATTCGATATGAAAGATCTAGGAGCAGCAAGACAGATTTTGGGCATGGAGATTTTCAGAGACAGGAGCAATGGTAAGCTATGGCTATCACAACAGAAGTATGTTGAGAAGATACTCTTGAGGTTTGGTATGAACAATGTGAAGCCTGTTTCAGTCCCTTTCGCTTCCCATTTCAAGCTTTCTTCGAGTTTATGTCCTAATACAGATGAAGAAAAGGATTATATGTCTCGAATTCCATATGCCAATGTAGTAGGATGTTTGATGTATGCGATGGTTTGTACTCGACCAGATATTTCACATGCATTTGGGGTTGTCAGCAGGTACATGGAAAATCCGGGTAAAGAACACTGGTCAGCAGTGAAATGGGTGCTTCGGTACTTGAGAGGCACAAGTAGTTATTGTATCACTTACAATAAGAGCGGTGAATATGTTTGTGGATATGTTGATTCTGATTTTGCAGGTGATTTGGATAAGAGAAGGTCAACTTCAGGGTACGTCTTTACTCTTGCAGGTGGAGCTATCAGCTGGATGTCAAAGCTACAGAACATTGTTGCTTTATCCACTACTGAAGCAGAATACATTGTTGCTTCTCATGCTTGCAAAGAGGCGGTTTGGTTGAAAGGTTTGCTTGGTGAATTTGGTAGGTTGCAGGACAACATCAGGTTACTTTGTGATAGTCAAAGTGCAATACATTTGGCTAAGAATCCGGCCTATCATAGTAAATCAAAGCATGTTCCAATTAAGTACCATTTTGTAAGACAGGTTATTACTGAAAGGGGAGTCTCTCTTGAAAAGGTGCATACAAAGGAAAGCTGTGCAGACATGTTCACGAAACCAGTTTTGTTGGAGAAGCTGCGTTGGTGTTTGGCTTCTCTTGGCTTGCAGAAGAGATAAAATAATAAAGAACAGGGCATCAGGCTAATTGTTGTCAAGGTGGAGATTGTTGAGATTTTTTCTGTTTTGAATAAAATTGGCAAAAATCTCATTAGGTGACAAAAATTAGGAATTAGTTCCTAGTTCAGCTCCAGTTTGTTGGGAGGGAGTTAATGCATCCTAAATTTGAGTTGAGAGGATTTATGAGGCTGTTAGATTCTCCTGCTATATAACAGGTATCCATACGTTTGTTTTGGAGAGTGTGTGTGGGTGTGTGAATTATGTAAATCTCTGTTTGGAATTAATAAGATTGCCAGTGCTGCATTTGTGGACGTAGCCGGGAGGTTTGGAGTGAACCACGGTAAAATCAATGTGTCTTCTTGTGCATGATTTATTCTGCGTATTTAATTGTTTTGCGTATTACTTGATCTCCAACGAGAGGTAGAGAGTGGTTGCGAGAAAGTGTGACGCTATGTTCTACAAATTTCGTGGAGCTTCAAATGACAGGCAGTTTGAGCGACTCTTATTTTCAAGCGGGTTTTATTCATGAAAAGCTATATACAATGTCTAGAAACTCTAGCTAAACGTTTCTACAAAATTTGAAAAAATAGTTATAAAAGCTAAAAAGTGTTGAGTGTTGGAATAAATTTTTTTCTCATATGGTAAATTTTCGACATATCTACATCGCGATCAAAAACCATGATGTGTGTGCCAAAAAGTACCCTGTGTACGAAAAGTCTTGATCTTCGGAATACGGTTGTTTTTAGGATAAATTTTCAACATTTTGAAAGTAGTGGCCTAAAGAGAAATGTCATGACTATCCAAAACCTTAAAAGTTTCAGTGAAAACAAAAGTTACTAAATTAAAAATGAGTTAAATGACAATAGTAATAATCAATAATATTGACAATAATAGCCATTAGTAGATAAAAATGTATATTAGACGTAAAAATGGTAAAGAAAAGTAAAGTATATAAAATGAAACTATATTAAAATGACACACCAAACAGATGTAAAATAAAATCAAACGCAAAATCGACGATAGTACATAAATAAATAATAGAAAACCTTTAGACATAATTAAAGAAAAAAATTAATGAAAGAAAAAAGAAAAGAAAGAGAGAATTACTACTTTGTTACACAATTAGATAAAAAACAAATCGATAGAAAACATCAAAATAAATCGGTCGATAATACATTAGGAAAAATCTCATTTAAAAAAATGAATAAATTAAACTTAGATAAAAATCTTTATTAAAAAAAGTCAAAATAATAGAAATTAAAAAACGATTGAACGACTTAGATTAGAATATTTCAATTTGATTTTTTTAGAAAATAAAATAGATAAATAAATAAAACCATCTAGTGCTATTATTTACTACAGTAGTAGAAAAAACAAATTCGCTTGAAAAAAATTAAAATACGCATAAAACCATAAAGTATAATAAATTCACAAAAAAATAAAAAATAAAAATAAATTCGGCCCTCGAGAGCCGGGCGGGCCTCTCGCCAATTCTAAGAGGTGGACTGAGAAATTCACTGGGACTTTCGAGGGCCGGCATGCGATGGACGATTGAGGGCAAAAGGCTCGTCTCAAGTCCAGTGAGCTTGCTCGAGAAGCTTGAGCGAATGGCCTAATGTATTTTGTAGTTTTAAGTTTTCTAATTTTTTGCTTTCCTATACTGATGTCGTAGAATGGTCTTTATTTTAAGTTATTAATATGTTTGGAGGTTCTTGATTTCTTTATATATTTTAAAAAACGTGACAAAAATATGTACTGAATGTAGTTTAAGGTAGTATGCATTTTTAGGACGATTTTAGCTATTAATACAACTAAATAAAATAGTATGGAAAATTTGAATAGTACTAAAATTAGAAAACTAACAAATTTTTATGTAATTAGTCGTGGATATTCGAGAAAAATGACCGACAAAGAATTTGAGTAATTACAAAAAAGACAAAATAAAAAATAAAAAAACAGTTGAAAAAATATATCAAAAAGTCATAAACATTAAAGTAAAAATATATGTATATGATTATTATTTAAAAAAAACTTTCTCACTATAAAGAATAATTACAAAAATATGTATTAAAAAGACCATTGAAAAAATTTCAGTTTAAAACAGTGAAAGAAAAGAAATAAAAGTCATAAGAAAACATATAAAAATGAAAAGAATAACTTCTGCACACATGTATTATAATATAGATTAATAAATCCAAAAGTTATTAACTAAAAACGAAATTAAGAGAAAGTTCAGGCCTCGAGTGCCACCCGGCAAGCTCAAAGCGAGTTCTCACTAGTCGCCTATGGCGGGTGATTCAGTCAGAAATCACCTTCGGTGAAGAGCTGGATTCTCGGAAAATCACGCTGGGCTCGTGATTCTTAGTTCATGCCTCCGAGGTCAGGAGGCTCATTCTCATAATCACAGCATCGACTAAGTGCGTTTCTGAAAGTCGCCTTGACGCGAGTGATTGCGAAATCACCCTCACGCAGTGACAGGCCAGTCACCTTCGAAAGTGGAGGCAGTTCTCAGTCTCGTAGAGGTGGAGGGCGAGTCTCATAGTCTCTCTCCACTTGGTGGCAGTTGATCAGAATGGCCTCATGCAGAAGGCAATTCTTAGATATCGCTGTCGGAGTGTGATACGATTCTGCCAATCGTCTTGAAAAATGTGTTTCTCGAATCAGTCGTCAAAATGTGATTACGCGTAATCGTCTTCAAAAGGCGAGTTCATCAGTCTCACCTCACACCGTGGTGGCAGTCGAGAATCGCGTCCTTGTATCTTTGATTCTTAAATTGCTGTAGAGGTGGAGGCGATTCATCGGAGATCGCCTCACCCATAACGTGATTCTTAGAGTTGCCTCCCGGCGATCGATTACTTGAAGATCTGCTCGCGATCAGGAGATGTGAGAATCACTTCCATCTCAAGGAAATTCTGGGGTACTCTGGGTGGAGGCCATTGCAGAGATGAGTCTCGAAATCAGATTTCTGGTTGCAGCGGTGCTCGAATCGCCTTCGCAACGGTGAAGGCTATTGCAGGAAATCGTCTTCGGCGAGATGGCTAGATGGGCCCTGCGCTCTGAACTTCGATTAAGCCTCGGCACGAGGCATCTCGGTTTCACACGACGGGTTGAAGGTGATTCTCGGAATCATCTTTCATGGCCGACCAAGTGCAGCTTGTCTCCACCATGAGCTGTGGATTCTCGACGCTAGGGAAGAGGCCTTGGGCCACACAGATCTAGCGCCATTCTGGAGAATCGCCTTCGGCGCGGAGTGGCCTGAGCCTTACGCCCTCAGTGCAGTCGAGCTGCTGAGCTTCAACGGCATGGTGGAGGCTGTGGGACACTCGATCATGGCACTTTAACGTCGGGTGGCCTCGACGCTCAGCCTCCCTCCCTCGCGGTGGAACTACATGGGTCTTCCAACCCGGTGCGAGGCTCTCGCTCACTTGGTTGTGGCCTTCGGCACGTTGGGTGGCGGAAGCCTCACACTCGTCGGCGGGTACAATGCGGCTCCACCAGCCCGAGGGTAGAGGCACTCTTGCCACCCAACGTCTTTGGAAAGGTTCGGCTCAAATCGGGTGTCCTGACCTTCACCCTAATGCGGTGACTGAAATCCGAGTCGAGAATGGGCTGCGAAATTACCCAATGATGTCAAATGAGTGCCGAATCTTTATTTATTTAATTTTATTTCAATAATTTAAATATTTTATTTAATTTGTTTATTAGATGTATATGTATATGTATATGTATATATATATATATATATATATGTTTTTAATTTTTCAGTTTGATTTACTTTTTAAATGATTTTTTATTTTTTTAATTTATTTTTTTCTTATTTTCTTATAGTTTTTAAATTATAATTTTTTTAGTGTATTTCATCATTATTATTATTTTTATATAGATTTGTTATATCGATACGTATATTTATCATTATTACTATTTAATACTTCCAATTTTTATGTGATTCTCCCAAATGTCATCATTATTTTATATAAATTTCCTAAAATATGTTATTTTTTAATTCAAAAATTTGCATAATTTTATTTTATTTCACGTCTTATTTTTAGCGAAAAATGTCCTAGTACTGTTTGCTTTCACTCTTTTTCTTGAGTTTTTAAAATGTTAATTTGATGAGGGACAATTATTTTATGTGTATTGAAATATTACATTAATGATATATAAATACAAAAGTATCATAGCCTCGATATATTAATCTTACTATCAACGCCTGATAAAAATTTTCATTTTAAAAAAAGTTGCAAAAGGAAAAGCGAAAAAACAAAAAATTGGACGACTTATGGTTACGATAATCAACATTTAAAAAAAGATTATGTTTGCTTCGGAAATATTGCGATGTTATATGCCTTGGTAAAAATTGTTGATGTTTTCAAAATCCACATAAAATGTCACCAGCATTTTGAAAACAAAATCCACACTGCATACATTAGAAAATTTAAAGTGTCAAAAATAAGCCCTCTAGCTGATTTTGCATCGTACACTCAATTAGCATGAACATCACTAACATTTGAAAGAAAGAAAAAAATTTGAGTTGATACATACGAAAAGCTGAAAGTGTCAAAAATATGCTAGAAAAAGGTGTATTTTGAAACAACGCTCAAAATACTTTGGATGATGCTACGTCAAAAATAAAGGTGTATTTTGAATCAACACTTTCGAAATCCGGTGATGCTACCTACAGAAAAAGGGTGTATGTATTGAATCAACACTTTTCAAAATTAGATCGATTTTCTACCTCAAAAAGTGGGTACCTGTATTTCGAGTTCTCGGTTTCAAATTTACATTGTTAAAAATGATTAAAAATTTTGTGGGAGATTTACGCAACAGTCGGATGTGTTTTCTCGAAAGATTGGAGTCAAAATTAGAAAGAAATCCCGAGAATGTTTGTGTAGAAATTACATCAATTCAGTCTCGTAGGAAAATTTTACAAAGGTGTGAATGAGTTTGGAAGACCTTGTCATGCGCTTTGAAGGGAACACTTTATATCTTCATGAATGACTGAACTACTAAGAATCCTTGAACTATTTATGTATTTTGTGTGGGAGCCATGGAGATTTATGCATTCTTTTCATATTAGTCCTATTTGGGGTTTGACGTTGGCTTTTGGAGGAAATGGTTTAATATCTGGAAATTATTTGTTTCAAGGTCCTCAAAGCTACGCTTTGGAATCTATATTTCGGTGTGAAAATTTTCCCAACTTAATGAGATAGAGACAAAATGTCGAAAATTTGAAAAGAGTTCCACTAGCAAATGCAATCACTCATTAACATTCCATGATGAAATCTACTGCGCGTTCTCTAACACATCGACATGGTGCTGGGATTCTCAGTGCAGCTGGGAAAAAGTTCTTTCTTCTTCATTTGCTTTGTGTCATCTACACACTTTGGGCTCTATCACAAAACTCCACTAGATATGCTTATTCGAGGTCATGTTGATGAAAGAGTTTAGTATTAAAAGCTCTGTAAAGCCAAAGATATCAAAGAGAAAAGGTGTTATGCGACAGCTAGGTGTTTAGGTGGTAGAGATTGACGCTTGCGTACAGGTGAAAGTTGGTCGATTTCTAGTGGAAATTTTCATCATTATGATAATTTCAGGAAAGGTTGGAAAGTTCAATGACAGCAACAATCACCTTTAACAATACGCTTTAGGCGTTATTATAATTAAGTGAAGAATAGCATCATCTACTAAAAATATCAGAACATATGTACTTTAGGAAATGAAATTAAGTCAAAAGGACACCTGACATGACAACGATGTCAGCTTATATTGAGGAATATTTTGTAGATTTCGGCGATCGGTGAACCAATTCCATGTTCCAATGCACAATACTTCCAAAGCGGTTCAAAGTTTCCGGCGGATTAAATTAGAAATATAATTTGTATTTTTAGTTGTGTTCGATTTTATTCCATAAATATTGTAACAATTGAGGAGCCTATTTATTCTATATATTGCATCGTTGCAATGTAAAAGGGTTCATGCAATGGTGCCAAAACTTCCGTCAGCTTTGTAAAAGCTTTGCATTAACATAAATCCTAATTGAGTAATTCTAGCTCCGAGTTCATGAGAGAATTTTTTGTTTCTTGTATGTTTTTCTAGTGCTTTCATACCTTATTTCTGCGTATGCTCAAAAATGTAACATAGGAGATTCTGGGCAGGAATAGATTGATATCAATCTATACGAAAATCCACAGGTCATAATGCATTTTAAATAGATTTGTTTATTGGACATACTCGTTTGAGAGATAGCGACCTCTTCGTCTTTTAGTGTTGCATTTTGTCATCTTTTGAATGTGTTATGTTCGGTTGCAGAAACCATATACTTGGATCCACTATGTCGTGTCAAAGTCATTTCCATTTGAATACTTAATTATCATAGTCTCTGTATTATTCATGCCTTAAATTCTACTAAAAGATCGTGTCTTTCTGCAAACCTATATGTTGCCATTTGTGACGTAAGGACTCTACACGAGTTTTATTCGTGAACAAATATTGGAGAAGAATCAACAACCACGCGATAAATCACTGAGATCCGACCATTAATAACTTAATAGGTTATTCGTCCGGTGGCTTCGGTGAACGAAATTAAAAAAGGCCTCGTGACACTTGGGGTGCTACTTTGGATCAGGAGGCATTCTTTGAGCTACAAAGATTGGTCGAATTGGTTTCTCGGTGTGGTTCACTGAGCCGATTGACTTTCTATGAGAAACATATGCAAAATTACGAGTTGTTGTCGGAGCGATAGCTATTGAAGAAATATTTCCACAGTAGAGTGATTAAAGACTACGTCTATTTCTTGTTTTTAAACAAACGAGTAGGAATTTAATGTTGGTTACAGTCCTTTATTCACGTGGAAGATCGTCAACAAGGTGGTTCACTTGGGGTTATTTGGTCTGTGGTTCAAAATGTTAGTTTTCAGTTTTCAACTTAACATATCTTTCTTCTGTTGTGATGACTATAAATTTCAGAAACGTCAAACAAAGGATACTAGATATTTCCAAGTTCACATGTGAGTATTCTTTTCCTATGGAGTTTGAGTTTTTATATTCTAAATATGTTTCTAAAGTCTTCGACTACTCGCAAAGTGGTTTGTTAGTTAGTCCACATCCTGACTTGGTTACATAGAAAAGCATAGTACACCTAACTTGATTAGCAAGTTTCAATTTAGTCAAAGTAGGCGTGTGTGCGATTGAATCGGTGAGTTTGTATATGGATGGGTTGTTCATCGAGTGTTTCACGTCTGATTGATCGGTTACTTTTAAATATTCTTCCACTGTTCTTTAGTTTGGTTTCGGTTGTAGTTTCGAGTATCAGTCAAATCCACGAAATAGCACAGCTTTAATGAAATGGCAATTCGATTTTGCATAGTTTGCGGAGACATTCATTTGTTTTCGTTTGAATTTGGTTTCACTAGCTATAACCCAAATAATTGCACATTTTGCTCTCACTTACATTTCGTATGTGAGTTGTTGTCTTCCAATGCGATTTGAAAGTGTGTCAGTATTTCTAGTTTGAACATAGCACTGATCTACATTTTTAATATTGGTGGGAGTAACATGGTTACATAAGCGTGTCGATTGGAAACACGTATACTACTATTCTATACATATCACCGATTGTTGTAGTTTTATAAATTCATATGGAATTATTTTGTTAGAGAGATATGGAGTTCAAACACAAGCTAGGGCTTTCATGATTTTACATCAAAATTGTGAGGTGCCTCACGGACTGTCGCTCATAGCCCATGCAGACCAAACCCACTGTTCGTTCTTATATCACTTCTAGCGAGTTAGGTTGTGTCTTGATTATGAGTAAAAGTTTATTTCTGAAAGTAGCTTAAACAACATACAGTATACAAGGTATGGTTTTGGTTTGCGGTTACTGACTCAGTCCGTGGATTGGTGAGCTGAATCCATGTCCATGTAGCAGTCAAGGCACATGTCTGCTAGTTCTCTTGCATCCTACAAGAAAAGATGTCACGTTTGAGAGAGTGTTGTGGCTATTTCTTACACAGGATAAAGCTGCATAAATTTACGAGTTTGTTTCTTGGAAAAAGGGTACATATACATCATGACTAAAGGATGCATAGATAAATACTGAGTGTTTTCTAATAATATTTTTACACGTTACATAGTGAGTTTAATTTTATAGAAATATCAAACCTTGTAAAATTTTTAATTTTTAATATCACATTCTCACTATAAAATTTAAAAAATAAAAAAAAGGTGCATGCTTATTTATGTGCATGACATATTTCAACAGAACCTAAGACCAAATACTATATACAGATCGAAAGCCAACGGAAGTCTTTAAAAGGTGGAATATCGCCTTGATGGTTTGAATTGTATTAGAGCGCCGGGGAAGTGTGAAAAAATATATTATCATGCCAGCTTGTACATTTGGGATTATTCCCATTCTTACGAAACGATAGATAGCATGTGACGAAAGTTAAGCCATCAAAATTTCCCGATTTTCGGTGATTCCAAGCACTAAATGCGCTAAGAGAGGTCAAAGTGTAAGAAGTTTGGTCCTTACACCCGGCTATTGTAGGAAAAAATCCAAATGTGGAAAAACGAAACGCCTAGATATGAGTTGATTAAATAATCAAGAAAATTGAGCCAAGTGATAAAGAATATTGAGGTTGGAATAATTTTTCTTTCAGAAAGGAATTGTTAGGAAAGTGATGCACGAGTTTTAGATTTTTCTTCATTGTGGGACATGATAGGTATTAGGACCTATGTCAACAGTCTTACTCATTTTGCGCGATGGGTAAATGACTTACTTTCTCTCAGTTTGTGGTTTTTGTCTAGAGTCACTTGCTCAGTGTGAGAGACGGATTCTCGGATATATCTCCCACTATTCTAGCAGTGAATAAAGCCCAACATAAAAAATAAAAGTGTGCATGCAATTTGTGTCCTGATTGTTTTGCGGGGATACTAGATGAAGAGAGAGATTCACCTGCTTCTTCTATAGAAGGGTGGAATATTTGTATATGATTCCCTTCTCTGGTTGATGGTTTTGAAAATTTTTTTGAGCTTGTCTTGCAAGTAAGGATGTATGTGCGATGACATGTCTACGAAGTGGATTTATCAATATTGAGCCTACAAGTGCTATCACAATCTAGTGATGCTTTAAGAGAAAGCATGTTTTCATTAGGAGATGCACAAAAGACGACATCTAGGCGGAAAAAGTGTGAATGTTAATTCTTTGCGTGATCCTTAGGAAGATTCGGAAAGGGTTGCAAATCCATCAGCGGTGTGATTGCAGTGGTGTTTGCTTTACTGTGGTTGTGTTCCTTTTCTATGCTCGATGTTATAGAGGTTAGTTCTTGCTTATCAGGATCTCATTATGACCTATCAGGCATCTGATTAGGAAAGGTCTGGTGCTGTTAACCTTGAGGTTCTTACATACAAATTCTGAGGGAGAACAAGATGTGATTGGTTGAGTGCAGCAGATACAAAGAAAGTTATGTCAGCAAACATGAGATTATTGCTACCATATGTTGTTGTTGTGATATTTGGAAAGATTTTTGCAGTTACGTCATACAATGTTGTTCCCTTAATTTCTGCTGCCCTTCTTTCATCGCACAATTTCACTAATGTAGGGATCCATAACTTTAGAGGTACAATATCATTTGGGAAAGTGTTTCTGAAGTAGTGGGGACAAATATTTCCTTCCATTTCTGATATAATAGGAAGATATCTCCATCATCATCACTAGCATTGGTGAGCTCCTGTCACTAGAAATGATGTTGTTGTGCCTTTCTTGCTACTGTCAGGTCAATTAACCTTGCAGTTGATAGAGTATCCTTGCCATGTTGAAAATGCATCAGCATATGATAGCACTATTACACACGCTTCATGTCCATCGTGCGAATATGCAAGAATATCATAGAGTCATTATTGTAGGTTTCGGCGGTGCGCAGAGGTTCACGCAAAATCAATGAGAGGTCAATGGTATATATCCAATTTTGGACTAAAGGCTTTGAGCATCTAATGGAGGAGGAATTAAATAGTGGTTTTCAAAACTTATTATGATGCATTATTATGGTATTCTAAACATCATATTAAAAACACTACATTAAGACTCTAAAATTAAATATTGATTTAATGATAATATCATTTAAATAATGAAAATAAAGTTTCTTAAAATATGTTTTAGGATCCTTTTTTAGTTTTATGATTTAGAGCATTAAGTTGTATTTTATTATGGTGGCAAAAGGCATCTAAATATTTATTGTATACTTTCATTTTTATATCTATAAAGCAACTTAAATGTTTCATCTATTACTTATTCAACAATTATTAATTTATGTAATTGAATATAATATTTATCATTCGTGGAATTATGAACTATGACCTTCTGCATTACATAGACTTGAAGGATTAGTCTACACTGAATAGTCACCATTTTTAATGGATGTATTAAGATTCTAATATGGAAAACGTTTTCCAGTTCAAAGTTACTGAGTCATTAAGGATAAACATTAGGTTCATTCGGTTCAGGAGGCATTTTAATTATTCACGATCATGGAAAATAACTACATTCTCGAATATATTAATTGGTTGTTCACTGTCTTGCTTTTGGATATACTTCTGGTTTCATTTCACTGATACAAAGAAGGCACTTTTCATTTTATATGTATGATTTGTCATTTATCTATGTTTCAAACTCAGGTAATAGGTTTCGCTCAATGTGTCATTGAAAACTATGGGATCCTATTTTGGGAAGAAGAAAAGATGTTTAATATAATTTCCCACCCAAATGGGTGCTGGTTCCTCTTGCCTTATCAATTTCGAGGATCTTTCCTTCCAGGAAAGAGGTAAGAGAACTCTGTCTCAACGTATCTTATTCATCTCTATTTGGGTATACCGTTTTTTGTTGGTAGAAAACATGGTCAAGATGCATTTCTATTGATCCTAATAATATGTAGGAAGATATAAAGTTCAAGGTGGACGTAGTTTCTAAAGGAGGTGTTATGGTCAGTTGTTGGGCGTGTCTATGAGATGATCTAGCTGGGGTGCCTCATCATCCTAGTTCCATTTTGATGAGTTCTAATATTATCAATTAGTTTATACGGCACCTGAAGGAAATAAATTATGGTACAATTCGTGAAGTTCAAATCTTTGATATACATTGGACCATTTATTCATTCTTGATATCGCTGGTGTTTCAAGGTTCATTAATGCTTATCTGTGCTATGAACATCTATGGTAACTTACGACGCCAAGAGGACGTTTTAGTATCTGTTGGTAAAGTCATCGTATTTTGAATCTCCATTTCTCCATTGCCTTATGAAGGATCTCTTGGTATATTGCTGAATATGGCACTCATCATCATATTGGTTTAGGTATATATCTTCTAAAGTACATTCAATATGATGAAACTATTGGGTTTACTGTCAGGTTGAAAGTGTCTGGTGGGGAAGAATAAATTTTGCCATGATGTTATCATAGCTGGGTTCTCCGTTCTTGGGAGAGAAAAAAAGTAAATATTAATAACAACATGAGATGATGTTTGGTGATGGAATGAGAATGAAGAATTCAAGATGGATTAATAACAGGAATCAGTCCACTGGTTTATAATCTCACTCCTCCTATATTAAATAAAAAAGAGTATGTTTCTCTCATATACTGCATATATCCTTGTGGAATTTATTCTCAAATATACTTTCTTCTCAGTTCAGTGGTTCATTGGTTCAAAATCAAATAAATGTTATATTTTATTTCATTTGATATGTACCAGTTGGAGTTTAACAGTATTAATTAATTAAGTTAGATTAGTTCAAAACAACATAATAGCGAAGAAGAACAAAGTGAGATCTCTCTCATACATTATATAAACACTCATAGAAAAAATGAAATTTTACCTTTCTTATAGTATTTGGAGGTGAAAAAACACTATCAAGGATAGTTCTTTCTTGCATGTCAGCCTGAAACAAAAACAAACAGAACACTATGAGGATGTTCTCCTACAAAAGTTCTTGTAGAAACGATAGAAACATAGAAAACCTCGTTTTCTTTCTGTTTATTATAAAAATGAGCCATATGACCTAATTCCCCATAAACAAACTAATGTAAGTGAGAACCATTCTAAATATGTTTTCTCTATTTTGCATAGATACATAGTCAAACCTATCCAGGTCCATTTAAGTTCTTATTTCCATTCAATTCATTCATAATATTAGTTCTTTCTCTTTATCTTAAACACATAAATAGGTTTATTCATCTTTTCCTACTATTAATTAAAGTGAAAATCAATGCTGCAATTTTCTTTATCCACTTTGAATATTATTTAAAGAAAACACTGAGGTCATTCTTTTAGCTTTTTGAGGACACAATTCAGTAAATATTGCTGAACACAATACTAAAAAACATTAAAGAAATAAAATGACATCTATAATATTAGTTAACCAACATAAACAGAGTCTGATTATTTAAAAAATAGCCCTTGATAGTTCTGTTCCAGGGATTCTCAGGTATCTTTACACTTTTTATTCAATAGTAATTACAAAAAGACTATAATTTCCTTTATTATACTAAACTCTCTAATATAATTGAGATTTCCTTTCCATTAGTTCAATTAAACATAAATAATATGGACTTATTGATCATATTAAATCAGAATTTCATCCTCTAAATGAACAAATATAAAACTAGATGGAGTTACAGGTTGAACCTGGGTCAACTGTCTGTTTACCTCTCCAGCTGTTCTGCATCTAAAAATTACATAATTAACTAGTGGCTGATTAAAATTGGGAAAAACAACAATGCTTCTGTTGGTAGGTGTCTGAACCATGACACTTTCAACTATGTCCAGTGGTTTGCAGTTGGTGTCTTCTTGAGGGTTTATCTCCCTATAAATTTCTCCTTTATCCATCCTTGGTTGATTATTTATTTAATCCATTCAGTGCCTATATGTCAGAAGTTCATCAGTGCAGGCTATGTCTTCTCCCACAATATCATAAGCCTTCATTCACAGTAGCTGTCCCTGAACATTTCTTCATCAGGTCTGGCACATGTAAATCATAAGATCTTGTTTCATTTAGTATATAAATGATTACAGCTACTGTAATTATTGAGCTCCTTCATCAGGAATTTGCCAAAACATCTTTCAGTTGCCAGACTTACTTTATCAAAGAAATTTTCTAATAAAAACAGTGGTTGACCTGGACCACCATTCAATGTTTTGTTTGGTTTTGAGATCAAATAATTATTATCTTGAAATTATCATGGTAACAGAATAGCTATCAATAATGGTTTCTCCTCATCAACATCAGCAAAACAGTAATGGAGGATATATGTCCATGTTGAGCTCAGATCACATAATTTGTAATTCAGTTGTACTTAGATAATTAAGTCTTAACAGAATGAGAAATTAAATCAGTTCATCATCAGGCTGGGTGGGGATGCTACACATGTCCATGGTGGCCCACAGATGAGTGTCCCTCTCATGGTAGTATATAAAATTTTTATCTCTCTATATATGAATTTCTAGTTTATATAAAATAACAACATGATAGTTCTGTGTTGAATGGTGTGTACTCCCTCATAGTTCATGTCTGAATATACAGATATGTAGTTATTATGTTGGGAGATAGTTAAGATCTATCCCCTTTAAGTCCCCTCATCCCCTTGTTGTCTATCCAATGTATGTGTTTGTTCCTTGTGGGGGCGTTATCTCCAGATAATTTAGGACATCATCTTAAGCTAAGTATAGGCAGGGTATATGTCCCTAATTCAGTACAAACATGGTCTACTACTTCTCATTCCAGGTTTCTGCACATAGCTAGAGAAGTGTTCCATATTATTTCATTCATGAGAGATTAAAATGTACAGTATAGACAAATATTACTATGAATCATCATCCTCTGAACAGGCACCTAATTAAAATAAAAGAAAATTCCCATCCCTTTCTCTAAGAAGATACACCTCTCCAAAGGGAAATTACAGTTGAGTTTTCTTCCTCGAATCTCTTTTCAATAAAATAAGAATGATCTGTTTAATTTATGTTTAAAGGTGCTACATACCAAACACATAGGGTGCTATTTAATTCTCATAAATAATCATGTATGAATCTCCCACATATAATTTTCCAGAAAGATATGGCTGGACTAAAACATATATATTATTGATCATTAATATGTTTTTGAGAAACTACTGGTTTCATACATAATTAGACATCAATAATTACAGGAGGAAAATTTTATTTTAGTATTATGTTTTAGTTCTAATTACCAAGATGTAATCTTATTCTACACTAGAATGATATTTAAAATAAAATAGGATCAGAATAGAGTTCAGGTGTACGTGGTGAACAGAATCCAGTTGTAATCCTCCTCCCTATTATTAAATAAGATATATTCATATATATATATACTTATATATATGAATATATTCTAAATGTTATTATGTATTCTCTAAGTTTAATTAGTTCATTGGACAAAATTTAGATATCAATATATATATATGTAGATTTGTTATATTCATATTTTGGTTATGGTCACTGGTCAATAAGTTTAAAACAAGTCACAAGGTAGAACAACCAGAAAAACAGGCAGAGGATACAGTGGTATATATACCTTATTTTCAGTATATTTACTGAAAAAAATTACATATATCATGTTCATAGGTGAAAAACACCACTCCAGAAAAATTATTTATAGTGATTAAATTATACGTGAGAAAATGTTATGTTTACAATTATGGATATTCAAAAAACGGTTTGAACAACAGAATTTTCTGCAGAGTTTTATTAACAAACTAATGAATCTAAGGTCACTGACATTCTGTCATTCATATATGTTTTCTAAAATTCAGGTCTAAAATTAAAAATCTGAATAAATTTATTTTATTAGCTAATTCAGATCTCATGTTTACAAAGTTACAGAATAGTTTGAGAATCTTATTAAATTTCATAAATTTCAGACAAACAAATTCTAGGACAAATACAGAGTCCCTAATAATATGGATATTTCTAATTTTGTTTTAAAGAACTATTAAGAATTTATATTTCACATATATTTTCTCTTGGGTTGAAAAAATGTTGAGAACAAAGAGTTTTATATTTAAAATTATTGGTTTCTCTTTACTCATCATTTAAGTCTGTTTGGAATTAAAATTGCCCTTAAAATGAAATTAAAATAAAATTTAAAAGTTCAACAACAAAATAATCATCATTAATGCTTAAGAAAATCAGAAGTTCATAATACATTGTGTTCTTGATTATTTTAAGTTCATTTGGAAAAATTCCTACTTTCAACTTTCATTATCATCTCTTTACTTTGAGCTTTATCAAAAACTCACTAATCAGCTCTTATTCAGTCTTTGAAAAGATTTAGTATTAAATCACCAAAATTATAAATATCAAGAAAAAAGTTAACATGACAATTGGTGTTCATATGGCTAATTAAGCACTTGGAAAGAGGTTGATGTATTTCTGGTGCAGACATTCTCATCTCAAATATTTAAAGGAAAGTTGGAAAATATTAACAGTATTTTAACAATCCCAGGATTCTGAGCTGAGAAAATATCATCTAAACAGACCAATATCACTAAAAAATATATGAATCTCTGAAGGTGTCATAACAAATTCAGCATATTAGAGATAAATTTTATAAATTCAGGTGGTGGGCTAGACTAGTTTCAGTTTAATTTTTATTCTTCTAACTGAATGAAGTTTCAGAATGGTCAAGTGTGAGATATAACACTATTTTATTGTATTGGGGTTGTTCATATATACATGTGCAGAGGATTATTCTCTCATTGTTCATTTGGGTATAAAAGGGTTCTTTTGGTACTAAACCACTGTCATCACCTTAGCTTTCTTATTCTAAAAATCCAGTTAGATTATTCAACTCAGTTCAGAAAAATTTGTTATTTCATCTTTCTCTGCTTTCCTGCCTCATTTATTATGACAAAAACATATGGAATCTTCAGTGTCCTTGGGTTGAATATGGTCTGAAATCCTAAGTTATAATCAAACCAAAAGTTCAGTCCTATTGAATTGTTCAGGTTTGAGAATAATATCATATCTTTTAAGTTGCTGTCTAGCTATATTTTAGGAATGTTCTACTGTGCATTCTGAAAATATTCTAGGCATTTTCACATATTAGGTTGATTAAATATTCAGTGGATATTAATTTCTGTCGATCATCTTATATTCTGCCAAATTCTAAGAATGTTATTCATCAAATTGGATATTTATTTATTTTATTAGGGACTCTGGAATGGGATTGCATCACTGAACAAATATGAAAAATCACTGAAAACATAATAATAATAATAGAATATATCCATTTTTATTATTAGGCTATTATCCATTGATGGTGAAAAATACAACAAAAATACATATATAGAGACCCTCTAGTCTGGATAAACAATTCTAAAAATTTAATTTGGTTGGTTCTAGTCACTAATTTAAAATAAATAAATTAGAAATGAATACAACTTTACACAGGAAAAATTATGAGAAGAGAATTACTTTTTAAAATTGAGACATGAATGATTTCATTTTAAAATCTTTGCTCCTTAATTCTAAACAATTTTGAGATTTGTCATTTTCAAATATGGATTCTCATTAATGAATCCTAATTGAAAGAAGTTAATATTAGATTTTATATATGAACTACTCTATAAATATATTTATTTAATTTAATATATTTGTCAAAATACTATAAAAATATGAGATTAATTATTGAAACATATTAGAAATTAAGGAACATGACAAAATTACAGCTAAATTTTTAATTATATTTATATAACAAATTCTCAAAATGCAACAAAACATCATTATGTATTCCTATTAGTAGACAAGTCAAAGGTTATTTTACTTTCAAAGTTGTTTTGGTAAAGGCTTATCAGGGTTTGTTCTATCGTTTCTGTTACTATCTCTTTTAGTAATCGATTTGTTCAAGAAAAAATGAGGATCTTTATTTTACCTTTTAATGAGCCTTTATGATGTTTCAATATCAACATTAGATATAATAAATTATTGGTTGAGTTTGATTACCATAAAGGTGTCTTGAGCAAGTAAAATCCTTTTTCAGCTCTTATAATGATATTTTGGACTTGTTGTGAATTATATAGTCTGTGGAAAATACTTTTGATGTTAAAATGAACTATTAACTACATAAATATAAATAACTAAAAATAAATACAAATTTGTTGATATATCATATCTTAACTATAAATACAAATGAAATATTAAAAGCAATATATACGAGTTCAAGGTTGAACATGTGATGAATATGTTGATCAACTAGATACTGAATTTAGTACATACCTTCGTTTGCTTGACTAAGACATTATTCATGATACATGTATTCAAAACATACCTTTATTGTTGAAGTTTTTTGCAATTAGACTACATGAAGCCTCTAATCACAGCGTAATATTAAAATAATAGTCGTCTATAAAGGTTTATTAATTGGTTTTCAGTATGGATCAAACAAGTTAACATTACAGTATAGAAATAATTATATAATGACAATTAACTTCTAAATGCTCTGTACCTTATTAACATATAAATGAATCTTCTAAGCAATAATAACTCAGGAAAAAGCTACATTAATTGTATATTGATTTTCTAATTTATTATCAACTCAAATCACTGAACTTATTAAAGATAACACTGAATTATAAAGTCATATATGAAAAAATGACATTAACATTATTCTTTTTAGGTATTTTAATTTTCAGGAAGAATTGAAAATGTCATGGAAGACATGTAAAGAAATAATTTAGAGATATTTTGTTCATTGTTTTCATTAGCGCGGAAAATAATGACATTGCAACATCAGGAAACAAAAAATTAAATTAAATTTTTTATTATTCATAAAATGGAGTTGATGTTTAAAGGGGATTTAAGATCATAGAAAACCTTATAATATTTTTAACATCACTTTGAAAAAATGTAGCTATAAAATTACAGAAATTGTTTTTTGCCATATACTTGTTCATTATTCTTTTTTCTAATTTTCTATGCCAATGGTTATATGAGTTCTAATTGTTGATGTCATGGTTCTTTACCTTCGCTTTCAGGAAATTGTAATCAACATTTGATAATTCTAATGTTTTATTGCTTTCCATGCTGAGGAAATATCTATTATTACATCATGATAATGGGTTCATCGTCCTTTCTCAGGGTGAAAGTGAGTTGACATTCTGGATGCTCATCTCTCCATCATTATGAGAAAGATCACTGGTTTTACTATCACTGTTCAGGCTTATTAAATATCTGGGTTTAAATCCCAGTATTATATTAAGTAAACAAAGTACATTCTCCTTTTCTAGGAGAATATTAAATAATTTAACAACATGGACACAGGTTGAAAAACTCTGGGTTCCCAGGGTGAGATTCTGCAGGAAGTTAATCATATAAAGAGACACAATTATGAATCATTCAGTTGAACAAATTATGGAGTTTTTAAAATTCTAGAAGTTGGGTATAATAAAATAATTCACTGTTGGTGGAATGTTCATATAAACACATCTAACATAATAAATCAAGGTTTTCATATTTGGTACATACAGCGAAAAGGCCATCATGTATCAAATCTCCTCATTTTAATAATATATGCTATTATTTTAAACTGATTCAAGGTTTAAAAAACTTATATACAGTATAATTCATGGAGGAGAATAAACAGAAAACTATCACTAATAAACAATTTGCTGGAGGAATTTTGTGGGGATGTGGGAAAATTCTGGGTTATAATACATATGTGGGCTCCCAGTTTGGATCACAATTCATGGTTGGATCTCATTATTCAGTGATTATTTCAATTTGGGGGGCAGACTCAGCTGAACATAATCATATGATTCATATCACTTATTATCAATACTAAATCATATGAAAGAATGAAAAGTTATACTATGATCAACCATTGAACTACATGTAGCCATTCTGAAAACATCAATTCATTGAAGTTCAGCAGGCTAACATAATTTGTTGAGAGAATTTAAGTCTGGAAGTTCAGAAGACAACATAAAAATCCAAACATAATTATTCATAAGTTCATTCCTAGGTATTATTCACAATAAATGGTTACTATAGTTCATGGTGGTATTCTAGAATTTATATAGTGAAAATATGGATGTACTGGAATCAATTCTCATAGTATTCATTAAGTATAAACATAATGTATAAATTTCTCATTCTTATATGGTCATGGTGGTGTACAAGGAAAGAGGTGAGATACATGAAAGACCTGGATGTTGTATTAAACCACTGGATAAATCTATGATGAATCATACAGGCCATTTAATTTAAGATATTTGATTATAATAAAAAAAATGTGTCCATTAATTACTGATTGATGGATGAATTAAAAAGGAAGATTTGAAATATCATTTAAACATGACATTTGGGTTAATAGTGAAATCAACACTATGGTTTGATGAGTTTCAAAGAAAGTACAGTTTACTCTCCTTCAGAGATGAAATATTTTAGTTCAGTAAAGTGACCTCTGATTAGGAAGTCATTTGTTCTGGTTGGCATCTATAGTAGGGATCATATTGATTTCAATTAAAGTACACAATTTTGTGATTTCAGTGAAGGTTCAAGTCCACCCAGGAAAAATTACATGCTACTGACAGTTCAAGTTAAAATCATTAGGATAAATATTTGGAAATACAAAGTGATGTCATGAGAAGGTTAACTTTATTCATAACATTTATATTTTATTTTAAATACCATAGGCATGATTATTTCTAAATGGAATTCTTATTGAATTCCTCATAATATAATTAGGGACCTTATGGATTATTCTCAGTTCATATTAATAAATAGAAAAAATAATGTGATCTCCAGGTCTGAATAATGAAAATTAAGAAAAATTTTATGTAAAATCTACTTTACTTTAAGATAAATACTAGGCATTTATCTTCTTCCAAACATTGTAATCAGAAATATTTCTCTACTAGCTTTTTACAGAAATGGTATGTTCTCACTGAGGACATAGATGGTGAAATTATAAAGGTGAATGAGTTCTCATAGTTTGGTATAATTAAGATTAAGGTTAGTTTATAGTTGGGAGGTACAGAACAGGAAGGATATGGATGAGAAGCAAAGTTTTCATTTTTATAAAAATAATAATGGAGTTTATTTTATCTTATTATGGATAATAAAATGTTTATAGTTCTCACCATTTTCTTATTCAGGATATAAGTAATTAGAAATAATTTATTATTAAGTTCAAAGCTAAGCATCATGTGCTTTAATAAGTTCTGTACATAAAAATAATTCTTAAAACAAGGATTAAAAATTCAAGTTCCTGCATTAAATAAAAAATATAGTGGTGTTCATATAGAAAATATACAGCATTAATCAATGGTGAAATCAAACCAAATAATCATTTCATCACTATGAACATATAAAACAGAATAATAACATGATAGATTGACTGAAAATATTCAATTATATGAATGTAAATACAGCTTATATTAAAAAATTAGTTAAATTTCTTCTAGGTAATAATTTTTATAAGTGTAGTTTTAGAAGATAAATATACATATTTTAGTTATTAGTTCAGTTCTTTATAAAAAAAAATATTATTAATAGCTAAGCATAATTTAGAAACAGAATAATTCATTTTTATTTTAGGCAGTATAAAATCTCTAGGTCTTCTATTATTTTAAAAGATAAACAATAATTTATAAATATAAAATAGTGGAGGAAAAAAAAATGATTAAACTACTATGATCAAATCTATATTATGTAATTTGAAGAATTAATATACATACTTTGGAATTAACAAATAGGTGTCTGCATCAAAAAAAAAGTGGACATAATAAAATGGAATATTTTATAAATGCAAAGACAATTATCTCTGAAATTAAATGGTTCATGTGAAAAAACAACAATGGTGCTTACATTTCATGGAAAAGAAATTTCAGCGTGGATATAATGAAAATTCATGTCCAGGTGGACATTATTAGATATGCAGGGACCTATTTGTAGAATTATATTTAGCTTTTATAAATTAATAAATATTATTGCAAAATACTCAAAACTATTAGAAAGAAGGTTGTTTTATGGAAAGTGTTAGCTGGAAAGTGACGAAATTAATTATAAATTCTTCAATAAAGAAAGAACAATCTTTTTGTAGTTCATGAGCTCATTCAACATCGACCAGAAATTTATAAACGTTTATAAATACATTATGGTGGTACATATCATTTGATTTAACGTTTGTAGTCCATTAAAGATTAATAAACTGTAACTGAATACATATGTTGATGATGCTACTTTTCATGTTAACTAAGCTGAAATTAGCTGGACCATATAAAGAAAAAGCTAAATGATTAACTTATGAAGCAGTTATTGATGCAGAGCAGAAACTATATTGCTACAAGTTACACCTGATAATATATGAATACAATCACCTTTTAGAGCTCATTAGAAAACGTTTCGTTCTGCTCACAATGGGAGAAGATTTATAGCTGTTTTAGAATATGTATGGATTTTTATGAAGTTCTTGATATTTTAGTCTCACAAAGAAATTATTATTGAAATGATTCTGGTTATTATTGATTGAATGTGATATCACACAATTTACAGTATGTTGGTTGAAAGAACAATTTGACAAATCTATCTGGTATAGCATTGATCCCCCCATAGTATACAAAAAAGTATAAAGCTTAATATGTACTAATGTGATTTTTTTCTTAGTGTTTAGTATATACTTAATTATCAAGTAAACAAGGATCAAACTATAACGAATGCTAACATCTTATTAAGTATTAGGTTTACAAACCGTTTCTACAATATTTTTAAAATCAAAACATTGATAAAGAAGGATTGGATCTTATATAATATATGGATTAAATGGCTGAATTGTAATATTAAATCTCATTGTTCACACCGGTGGTTCTTAAAGGTTTATATTTCCGCCTTATCATTAAATAATGTATATTGTAACTTGATTAAGTTATAAAATATTATAGTTCAATAATTAAGTGTGGGATCCTGTTTATTCAGGTAATGAGGGCTGAATCCAAAAAATTTGTTAAAACTACACATGTTGCCGATCTTAAATGTTTTCCTGAATTATCTATGGATTTTCAGCTAATATCACCGGTGAGGATTAAATCTATGAATGAATGGTTCTAGTTGTAGTTCATATTTGTTGAATTTTCTGCAGCAAAATCTTACGCTCATTGAAATCTCTTGCGGATGTTCTTTATTGAATGGTCATCTAACCGCATGTCTTCATCACACTGGTTATTTAATCTACAACCTCAAATTCATAACTTCCATAAGACTTTTTAAATGGGCATCAGCTAATAAATTCATTAGTTTTTTTGTATCAGCATCAGAAAAGTGAAAAGACAAAAAAACCAGAAAGGTTTGAAAAGATTTACTTCTAAAGAGTATGAAAACTTCCATTAAGTTAATTTTTAATGAGATAGTTAGTTTGATTAGATGTCTTGGATATTTTCAGTATACATAGAATGGCTAAATGAGTTTGGTACCAGTCTGATTTAAACAAGAAATTATTAAAGAGTGGGATAATTCATGGTGGGTATGAAAGGATTTACAAATTCATGAACTGATGGATGGATCTTGGTGAAACCATTCAACAACAAAGAAATGGACTCCTTGAATAAAATTTCTTCAATGATATTAACAAAGTAATAAATTTTAATGAAGAAAATACCTACAATTCATTTTAATCTCATTTATAAAGATATTCATGTAAAGGTAATTAAAATTATATAGAAACATAAATTAGAGATGAAAAATTTAAATTTTGAGTTACAAATAAGAGAGTTATGATTACTCTTAGTTGTATGAAAGTAAGTCATATGACTTCAATGGAATGATTGGAATAAAGCTCTTTGGAGTCCTTCTCAGGAAACAGCACACTCTCTCTCTCATTTAACCACCATGGACATTTTGACAGAGATAGATGTCCATATGTAACTACCCTGAAGGGCTAGGAAAGATATGAATAAATATCTTTTTAAAATGGAATTGCATGGTTCCTGGGTGCAGTGCCAAGCCCACTAATCCTAGTTATAAAAATTTGAGCAAGACAGAAGGACAATAGAGTGCCTGGGCAACATCTCTGCTTCAAAGAAAAATGATGACTAAGTGAAAAGAGTTTGGAAAAAAAAATCACAGTTCAGGTAGCCAAACATCTATTCTGCAAAAATACAGAAAATTCGCTGTTCAGACCTATTCTGAGCCTGGGATCAAGGACTCCCACCTGGGCAGGATGGACCATCTCAAGTCATCTTTTCTGTGGGGAATGGATTAGTAACCTGTGTCTAATAAATATATAAATATGTGAGAATAACTTAAAAATTTTGACATTCACAAAATCATTCCCTTATAGAGGAATATGATAAAATCTAGGAGTATGTATTAATAATTACATTATCCTAATATAACATAAATATGGTGGGGCCTACTCAAGGACCTAATTTATAAAACTGTAAAGAATTAACATATTATTTATTAATTAATAAAAGATACATTCAGCGAAAGCAAGGATAGTCATATATTAGATAGAAACCATGTGACTTAAATATTTAAATGAATCATCCCTTCAACAGACATGGATCTAAATACTCATTCTGCCAAACAGAGGAAAATGGCTGGGTCTCTAAAAGGCTGTACTGGGAAAATCCAGGCTACTAGGTGGAAAAGTGGCAACAGAAACAAACGATGGTGATTATTATTCATGTACATGAAATATATTACAAGCACGTGAATAAAAATATAAAGGATCATTATAAATACATATGACATGCTAAAAATGAATAATGCAATTGATTCAAAACAAACTATTATTAATAATAATAATAAATTAATTAAATTAAGTACTAATGATAAATGATATAAATGGTACAAATGCAAAATTAAAATTAATGAATGGGTATATGAGCCAAAATGATGGACCAATTGTAACATATGTAAACTAAATTAAGTATAATTTATATTTAAAATTCTGGAGATTTGCCAAATAATACATATCACTATAATTTAATAATAGATAAAGTTAAATAAATAATGTATTTCTGTTCATTTAGGTAGCCTTCCATATAAAAAATAAAAATAGATAAATAAATTCGATCAAAAAGCTAAAAAATAATAATAATAATAATATTAATAATATTTAATAATAATAATAATAATAATAAAATAAAATGGTCTAAAATAATTATAATAATATTAATAATAGTAAAATAAACTAAATATCATCTGCATTAACTTAAATCATATTAACCATGTTCGTTTAAATCGTATATGTAATTTAGTACATTAACAAATTATTTTCGTCCAAAAATATGCTCATTAGTAATGTTCTTGTTCCTGACTTAATTGATTATCCATGAAATTTCGAAAAATTAAAATTCAGATCTTTTTCCTATATTCTCTCTGAGCTTATGCGCGCTTATACACAAAATTTTCTCGAAGATCCTCTTTATCCCTATTGTACGCGTCTTTTGCCTATTCTCTCGATCAAAGAAACCTTTACGTGGCTTTGACAATTTGATATTTTTGCGAAGACTTGTCATTGGAGACTACCACTCCGATAGTGTGTGACATGGCACTTTCAACATACTGGGATGTTGGATTGCCTGCATATAAACAAGTTGACACAAAATAGGAGGGTCTTGTGTGTCCATAATGTTGGTTTCTACAAGTACAAGCCATGATGGCTTGGTCATATCAGTTCATATCATCTTTGACTGCTAAAGAATGTCTAGCATGTAAAGACAAATCATGATCCAACCTCTTAGGACATATACAATTATCATGACGTTTAAAACGAGATCTTTTTGCGTTTTAGAAATAGCGGCTTTCAATTTCTGCTTATTCATTTTTCTTTAAAATTTCTTAAAGTATTTTTCGAAATCAGAATCAATCCATGTCTGTGAGACCACGAATTACACAATTGTGAATCTAGAGACAATGACGGTTCTAAGGAAGAAAAACATAAATAAAGGGAGCTCAACGTGTAGGAATTTAACTGATGGATGTTGCATGAGCTAAAAGGAATCCTTTGTTGTGATGGCAAGCTCAATTTCTCTTATTCATTTTTCTATTTTTCACTAAAAGAAAGTTTTACAAAATCAGAAAATCTGATTTATCAAAGGGTAGCTATGAGCAGAAGACTGTATATTTCCACTGATGGTGACTTTTCTTGTTCTACGTCATCTAATATCAAAGGCCAACAGTTTCTTGCGTACGAAGAAGGTCTCACGCAAAGATGGTTATAGCGATCGCGTCATATCTTTCGCGCAGCGATACAAAAGAGTCCAGTAGTTTTAATTAATAACGCTGAAGAGTACCTTAAAAGCCATATGGAGTACACGCACCTTGAGAGAAAGATGTTTCACCTATACTTACTGCAATTTTTTTAAAAAGGTTTGCTTATAGACCTAAAAAGCTGAATCCTGGATGGAGCCAGCCTTGGTTTTCATTTCGATTTGATTCAAAAATGCTAGATGGGCTGGTTGGGGTTATCTAGTGAGGATAACCTTTGCTGACATATGGAGATTTGAACTTCGAGCCAACACTAGGTTTGTTTGCACGATCATGTCTCACGCATAATTAGATTGGTACTCTGTGCTGGCATGGTGTGCATAAGGATGGAACGTGGCAACGCGCGGTGTTGTGTTTGCAAAGCTCTATGAGTCTTGAGTCTCTATCGCTCGGCTCCTCGGTGACCGTGGCGAAACAACTTTAATAAATGAGTTTTGCTGCAGACTTATCTGATTCAGGGCTCACCTACACTACGACAGCTTCTTCACCTAATTATTGGAAGAAACTCGAGGTCTCCACGCTTTTTATGTATAAAGGAAATTGTATTACAAAAAAATGAGTCGTACACTCTAGATCGATTGTGCAAATTTCAACCTTATCACGTGCATGACTTCATCTAGCGTAGATTTGATAATGATATTCCTGAGACCTTTATATTGTAATGAATCTAAAGGCACTAGATTGTGTGTGGTGAAGGTACGAAAAGCCTACAGATGATGCCTATGCGATTACCAGCAAAACAAAGAACACTACAAAAGGTGCCATGACAAAGCGAGGAAATGAGGAAAAACACAATGTTGGATTCTGGGAGACAATTGTGAAAGGATGAGTCCCTACTGGTTTTCACGTGTAGCATCTTTCATTGGAGAGTGAGTGCAAACTGATTGAATCTAGGTTCGAGAAAAATGGGAAGAAGAGAATTAAACTTTAGAAAACATGATACCTTTGTTCTACAACGTTTAGATGGAAACATTAAAAATTATATGATTTTTTTATAAAAGCAAATCGTAAACAAACTATGTGACACTAGGCGCTAACCCGCCAAGGACTAGAATTCGAGGTGTATTGTGATGTTAAAAAATGATAGATACGATGTATTGTTTGTTCAAATATATACAATCCTTAAAAACATAAATATTGAGTCCCATTCAAAGAAAGCGAGATTGCCCAAGGAGGTATCTCCTTTGACAATATAATATCTCTCTCCTTGAAAAATCTACTCTTTCCCTTTTAGAGGCACCTTGAGAACCACAGTATTTGAACAAAGGTGGTTGGAAGGAGATTTGAGAAGAAATGAATATAACAAAGAGAGTTAAATCCATAACTCTAATTTGGTCAGTGATTGCCGAACTATACGCGTGTCAAAAGCATTTTAAAGGAAATGTTTTCAATGTGACTGAATGAGAACCATTAACTGTATACGCTGTGATGGTAATTATGTAGAAAATATTAGTAAACAATGATTTTAATTCAATATGTATTAAAAAATCGTAATCATCAGCTACACTTATATTTGGGTTAAAGTGATGTGCTACTAATGGCCCATACCACAATACAAACTATAGTCTGTGTGTTTTTCTCTCCTCAAAGTAGTACATAGAATTCGACGGTCTATCCTAGATTTGCAGCTCAATTAGGCAATAGCCATCCAAGGATTTAAAAAATAAAAATAAATTCCCATCGAACTCCGAACAAAACTATATGAAGAAGGAAGCCCCACCTTATAACATAAATGATAAAGAAATATATTTTTGAGCTTTGATTAGAAAGGTATGTTTACACCGAAAGGTTAAGATTTGTTCTTTAAAGCTCTGGCCTTCCCGAAATACCAATGAGCTTCTGCCAGATGGTTGGGTGGCTTCACGAAACTTCTAACTGACATAATTTTGATTCCATATTACAACTTCTTACTCTTTGGTTTGTGCTTTTTGATTCCTCAACCTGCAAATTAGGTTAGTCCCGAGGAAGGAAACTTGGGAAAAGATTGATATTCTTAACGAGGAACACCATTGACCTTTCAAACTCTTTCGATCGGAGTTCAACTTACGTTGGTCATCTGGTGTCACAGAAATCCATTTTCAGCAGCTGGGATTTACAAAGCTGCTCAGTTACGTTGATTTTGAGCAAGGTATCGACTGTATAGGATACTGTTAATTTCTAAATATCACCCTTTTAGTAAATGTTAACATAAAAAAATATCACATGTATAACTAATAGAAAATCATTATATATTTACGCTTGAGAATAGTAGCATATCCCTCCATGAGCATTTCTCTGCCTTCTAGCCTACACAACTAGCATTCCCCGTCATTTCTTTGCCGATACTTTCACTGCACTTGTAAGGTAGAATTTGGAAATGGCCACTAACTCTCTAAAGCCGGCTAATAAACTAGAATAATTATGACATATGAAAATAATGAAAGACAATACACAACACGGATCGGATGGGTGATCATACACTTAAATCTCCATTAGCTTCATGCTCTGCTAAATACATTCTTATATAATAAACCTATTACTAATTCTATTTTTATCGAGTACTGAGTATTTTTATTAAACTCGCATGAAGCCAATCGTTGTAGGCCACTGGCCATCCTGGCAATTTGCTTCTCTAAGTCTAATAATAACATAGAATCACAAAATTTGCGACACAATTTCAGCAATTAAGCATTATTCTCTGGCACTCGCACATAATGCTTAATGAGACACTAACTTATGTCTTGGTACCCAAAAACAGCGAAGTCTTTGTAGCATTGCTTTGGGTGAAGATGTCACCTCTCGGCTTATGCTTAGTATTTATGTGCTTCAGTTATTGAGACATCTTTCTTTTTGCACCAATCCCGGACTGAAGTGATATTTCATGTCAAAAATGCTTTGTCTGTTTGTGATGAGTGGATTCTTTCGCTAACTTGATAGCTCTTTGCATTATCACAATAAATGGGCATGGTTGAATTGCATTTCTCAATTTCCTCCAAAAATTTTTGAGCGCAGGGGCTTGTGTCCCTCTTTGAAGTAATTGCAACATGCTCAGCTTTTGTGGATGAGAGGCGAGCAATGCTTTGCTCTCTTGAGCTCCAAGTAAGTCAGGCGAGACCCGCTTGAAACAATTTCCAGATGTGAACTCACGGTCATCACTACCTCCACAAATCTCATTCATAAATCCAACATGATTTGCAGACTTTGTGCCAGGCTGCTGTTAATGAATTCCAAAATTTGAGTGTCTTTCACCTGCTAAAATTCTCTTGTGCGCCTTCATATCGCTGTTTGAGATGGATTTTCTTCTCTTTGCGCAGCAAACAGTGGCTTTTAAAGTGCTAAGCCATCGGAGTCTTGTGTGGGTTAGAAACATCAGAAGCTACCCACTGATATGCTTGTGGTCGCACTGTCTCGACCAAATCCTCTCGTGCTTCTGCAGTACAACTCCTTGAGCACTTAGAGTGTGATCCATTCTTAGATCGAAAGCATATAAAGCTTCTTTTAACATATCATGTACACTCTGCACGTGGACGGCAAATGAGGTAGATCTCTTGGTTTGATTAGCTTCTCCATTTCCTGGAAAATATTTCATGAGACCTGGATCTCTGTCTCAATTCAAACTCGTCATTGCTTCTTTGAACTCGTGAGTTCACGTGATTCTGCGTATGCAATGGATCGCCAAACGCCCTGAGACTTGCGATCAGTACTCAAATACCTATACTTGTATTGTAGCGAGGTAGGGTGGATCATTACCTTCTCTGCAGACCTTTTCCTCCTAAAGGTATCCATCAGTCCTAGCATACCTGACTCTTGGTGCGCTTCCGGGACCATACAAGCCTATCAGCAGCAGACATTATTCTCTTTATTGCTTAAAACGTGTGCACATATACTTCCTCTATCTATGTACGTTCAGGAAGGAACTTTTCCGTCCACTCTGCTGATGCTCACGCTTTCTACCTTCACCTTAGAACGCTAGTAAATATCAACATGCTAATGGTCTCATCTTGCTACGATCGATGTCTCTTCTGTATCAATTCAGTACTCCATGCACTTTGTGGATCCTTTGACGCACTAATCTTGCCTATATGTCTTTCCAGCTTGCTCCATCCTTTGTCAAATTTGGTCTTGTAGACCCATTTGGTGCCAATCTTTTTCCTTTCGTGAGCTATCTAAATTGACTCTGTAGGTCACCTTATGTGATTCTGTAATCAGGTCTGCCTTCGCATGGCCGCTCAAAGCCTCATTAGTTGCACTGCATCTTTAGCTTAACATGATGGTTCAGATGGCCAGCAACCTTAAACTAATAAAGACAAAGTCAACTTATCTCACCTATTGGCTGTTCATCATAGCAGATTGATTTGGGGTCCTTTGATATATGTCACTCATATCTCTGCACCTTGTTCGCTTTAGGCGCTTTGGAGTGAATCTTTGAACAGACATTGATGAAATTGAGTGGAGGACTTCTTGGGTGGAGTTAAACTACACGCTAGATACTGAAGCATTAGTTAGCTGCTCAATGTATTTGCAATTATGCTCCAATGTTTCAAAACCGATTTTCTTCTCAACATGGCGCTTTTGACATAAACTCCCCTTCATATCAAAAGTTGCTGCTGATGCAATAAAGATTTTTAGTGAGGGATTATGGATTTATAAAGCCTTCTTACTCTCATATCATAGTGAAACATGCAGCTCACTCTTGCCATCTAACTTTTTCCTATTTGGGTGATGGTGCAACACATAAGCCATAACAAATAAAAACTTTGAAATGGACTAACATTTCTGACTCTTTCCCCAAAAGCTTCGTAAGGAGTCATCTTCTGCTAGTGCACTAGTGGAGTCTACGATTGAGGGATGCCCTCTGTCTTTCGTGCACTTGTCATGCAAAATTTCTCAATCCCTTAGTTGTAGCTTGTGACACGCCTTGCCATTTTCAACCACGAGTTCTCTTCAGTTCCGCTCTTACTGCCATTCTGTCAGGTGCTGCTGTACGTAGTGTGTGCCTCTTGATGTCTACATTCATATCACTAATAGCTTTGAAGGCTTTCTGCAGTTCTCATCTGCAGATGGGTCTGTGAGCATTTGATCTTGGACCCTTATCTCCTTTCTGATTTCCTTGAACTTTTGAGAATGTGTCATCAGGAGAAACCCTTCACTTTTTGGCCTTCAAAAAATATGCCGAACAATTTTAATGAGTAATCATCAATAAAGTGATTGAAATATGATGGCTTACCCAAACTATTAGTCATTGCAATGGGACCATGAGTATGAATGAACGAGCGAAGTGGATGACAGAGCCCTCGTCACAGCTCGTGCACGGGAGACCTACTCCTGTACCTGCTGCCTTTGGCACATCCTTCGAGCCTCTTACTGCTCCTCTACCTTGGTCAGACAGAAACCTCATTGCATTTGGGGTTAGAGAAAGCTTCCAGGTTGTGACAAGTTGCAGTGCCCTTTGCAGGATGCCACCTGGCCGCTTGGGTCTACAGCCATATTTGACACACGAGGCTGTTGCTATGTTCAAATCAAACCTTAAAGGAAAGCATCTCATTTCGTGTCGCGAGCGTGGGTGATCACCCTATTTCATGTTATACATCATGAGATAGTTACATGTCTTGTTCAAGGACTACACTTTATAATTTTTCTACACATGGCTGCGCAGCAACAGCGAACGTGCAGCTTCAGTTGTAGGAGTATAATAAATATCTTGAATACTCTTTACCACCTTCTTTTCCTGTACCCGGATCTCCATAGCTCCTGCAATGGCGCGGCCTCGAATACTTTATCATCACCCGCTTAGACCATGGTTTCAGCTTTCCATCCTTGCGCAGAAACAATTTCTCATTCTGTCATGCTGGTGAGCATCAGAGTCCTCTTTTGAAACATCTCACTGAGAAATATTTTCCTTTGCCATAAGGCTAAAAATAAGTGAAATGCAGGAGGATTCTCCATTGCTTTGTCGAGCGCAGTTGGCATTTTTACCACTACTTTCAGTGCATTCTCTCTTCCCAGTTAGCCATGTGTAGCTTGCTGTTGTGTCGAGACATTTCTCTTATCACGGTCCCTCTACCTCGTTTCCTCTTGAGCCACCTCTTCACTCTTACCTCTGAGAAATTTTTGAGCTTCTTAGCCATTACCTATCAGATCTTGATTGGTTTGTGCTCTCGCTGCTTGCCTCATTGTGTATGATTTGTAATTTGGAGAAAAGCTCTCTCAACAACTTCAAAAAGTTTCTTTCAATCTTTCTTCATGAGACATAGAGATCCAACTTGATTATATATTTGATAGTCAAACTTGTGCTGTCAGATGTCACTTTCTATTAATATTGCGGCAGCATTGTTTCATCTGAGGTGTTAAAGATCTCAATAGCTTTTTATGGCTAAAACTTCCATTACTTACCATTCTAGGTGCTGTGCTTTTATTATTGACTCATCTTTGGCTCTTGAGACAATAGTCATATCTTATCAGCTTTCATTGCATCTTTAGTTTCTTAGAGCTCTCTCAAATGTCTAAAAGCATGACCACCTTCTTCCGGTCACTACGTGGTAAGCTTCTTGAAGAGAAATTCTTCGACATCCGCGGCGGTTGTCGCTCGACGCTCCCAGTGGAAATAAACTCTTATCAAAGGCTATACGAATGTGAAACAATGCCTTGAGCGTTCTTCTTGCTTGCATGCTTGCGCTGCATTGCTTTTCATAAACGGTTTGTGGTGGCATTCAATCTCGCTCGTCATAGCACGATTCAACAATGCTACAAATCTCTTTCCAGATCAAAGGAAATCAGGCATCTTAATGCACCTTAATAATCATTATCGTTCCCATTCAAATTAGGAACAGCCGTATGTAGCAAATTCTAGAAGCATTTTTAACTTTAGCGGTGACTATGATAAAAATTTATCAAAACGATTTCCTATCTCGTCGAGTACCAGTTGTGAGAATTTGAATATTGACACTATTTGACCTAATAAAGCGAAAATAATTGTGACATATGAAAATGACGAAAGACTTATTAAAAAACAACTGATCGGACGAGTGATCAACTTGTAAATCTCACATTGCTTCATACATATAGACACATTCTTGCTCATAATATTACTATTACTGTCTGTTTATCAGATACTAATTATTTATTAAACCTACATGGTAGGTTGCAGCACTAAGCATCCTAATAATTTACTGCAGGTGATTCTGTATCGTATAAATCACAAAATTTTCAACAAATTTCAGCAATTAAGCATTATTATCGTAAATGTACCTAGAAAGCACTACAGTCAGTTGTTCCTAATAAATAGTACTGCTAGCGGCCATAAGCTGTACATGCTTTGTTGGATTTCAAGACATTTTAATAACACAATTTCCTCCTGATGCCAGCTTCTGTTTATATTGGAGTTCTATACTTTAATAGGGTTTTGCTGTATGGAAAACCCCTTCTCCATGATTATAAGTGACCACCATGAGTGGATTAGATGCAAAGTGAAGCACCCTGAGAAACACCTGCCGAAAATGATTTATGCCAGCTTGTATAGCATCTCAGGACAATAACTTATAACAAAATAACAGATAGAAAAAATTGAGACAAATTAAATTTCACCAAAGCTTCGCACTAGCCTGCCTTCTCTGGTCTTTGTCAGTTCCTTATAAAGCAGGCTGCAGGCTATACTCTTTGTTGCACATCATGTTTCGTTGAACATGAGTTACACTATGGATTCAAACTGAAGTAAAATGTAGTGACACGGGAACTGAGAAAGAGGGATAATACACAACTAGTGCGAGCAGGAGACTGAGAAGGAGGGATAATACCTTAACTAGAAAGGATTGTTGATGAAATTACTACTGACCGACAAAAACAAGTGTCGATGCTTTCCTAAATTAAGAAGTTGTACGCCGTGCACCTATAAAAATGGTCAAAGTATGGAGTTCAGCTCGCAGACAATGCACCAAAAATGTAGCGGTGACTTTCAAAGTAATGGTATATCAGCAGTTTTCGGAGAGCCTGAGCGTACACATGAAATTATTCGAAAAACCATATGTTAATCGGAGGAAAGGGTGGTGCAAAAATGTATCGTTTACAGACACAGATGAAAGCATGGGCGAGGAAATGAAGGTACACTAGTTAAAGAAACACTGTAGGTAATAGTTTTATTCTAATAACGAATTTCATCATATATTACAGTATTATTTTATATTGATTAATATATTAATAAGTTATATGTTTCTTTCAAAAATATTTTATCCATTATTATGATTATTAAACAAACAAATACCAGTAAACATAGAACCACCTAGTGGAAAAGTTTTAAGACTTACATATTAGACAGCAACTTATTAAAATTAACAAATAGCAAAATTAAAAAATTTAAATTTAAGCAAAACTATCATCCACATGTAGTATGGGCTCTGTGCCGATTATTGAGCCTAGGTCTAAACAATGACTGCAGTTTTTTCTATCTCGCAATTCTTACAATGGTTCCAACCTAAAGAAAAGAAAGTAGGGAACTTCTAAGAAGAGGACAATACACTTGTACGTGTTATCCGTCATGGAATTAGAATTTGTTGGTCGTACTACGAGCAGCGATTTTAAGATATGGAGCGCCATACAGTGCCTGCCGGAAAAGTGGGTGTATTGGCGACTTTCTGGAAACACTGAACACGAAGAATTGTCCATTGGAATAACAAAGTGAAGACAGTAGGTAAAAAAATTATGAGTTAGATGAAGATGAGAAATGTAAACGACAATGAAGGTGAATGATAAAAAAAAATTCACACTAAATTATTATATATATATATGTATCACTGTAAAACCTTATATATATATATATATATATCGTGGGTTTGTTAGAAAAGTTTGTTTGTATTTTTTTTTTTAGATTTTATAATAGATATTATTGTATGCATTACTTTTCTGGATGCAATTGCATTATATTATATATAATATAAACTCCAATATAAAGTATACACAATACTATTGTTTTTAAAATAATATTTCAATTTTATATAACATAAATGTAAATGTTTCATTAATTTATATGATTATAATTACACATAATATACATCTTTCAGAATATATTTAAATTTTATTTTATTAATACAACATTTAGGACCTTAGTTCTATGAAAATGTCAAGTTGAAACCAAGTGACAAAAGTTATCTTTCGAGATTCAATAGCAGCTAGAGATACATTTGAAGAAAATGAATTCTATTGTAAAAGTCTTTTATGAACATATAAAGAATTAGCACAATCACATTTATAATGCTGAGTTGATATATAAATGAATGGTGTATATGAAATGAACACGTATTAACAATGTGGTTGATATACAAATGGGCTATATACATTACTAAATAACATGAACGTATCGTAGAAAGCGATATGGAAATAGTTTATAATCATTATACGTATAAGATTGATATTAACAGTAAAGAACATATATCTGACAAACACATACATTTATAAAATAGATATTATATATTTATAATTAATTTAATATATTTATATTATTTATTAATATATATATATATATATATATATATATATATATATATTAAATACTAAGTATATGTCATAAATATATTATTAAAATTATTTCAATATATTAATAGTTTTAACTCAAACTATAATATAGCATAATAATATTTATCATCCTTTATAATTATCTCTTAGCAATATAAAGTTACTATGTATTTTTACAACAAAATGAACTAATCCTTAAAGACTATCATTTAATGATGGTATGGTATGAATAAAGGATATTAATGTATATAAATAAAAGTATAAAAACCTCACAGAATAAATAGTTAATAAATTAAAAACCTAAAATAATGTTAAAACCAAAAACTAGAAAGTAATGGCATTAAGAATTAATACATATTAAACTCATGAGATTAATAAAGCATATGAAATAATATTTAATTAAATCCTAAAATTAATAAAACATAACATTCAATTTTTTTTAAAATTGATGGACATACCATTTATATTTATAAAAACAGTTAAAAACAAGATAAACCATGGCCTCTTTAACACTGAAAGCAATTCTGTGCTTCCCTTAAAAGCATGATGCTTACTCTTAGACAGAAATTCTCTTAAATCTATGGACACACATATATTTAATTCCTTTAATATATAGCTTCTGTGCCTATAAGGACTAGCTACTTAGCCAAAACCTTATCCAGTCTGCTGAGATGTCTGCTATCCTGGAAAGAGAACAGGGCAGGTGCTGTGATTGTCCACTGGCATTCGCTGAATTAAGTCATGAAAAGTCTTAGGAAATTTCTCACCTTTAACATATCTAACTCATTCCTTCAGGTTGTATGTCATGGTCTTCTCTTCTGCTGGCATTCATTCAGAAATTCTTTTGAAATCTGAGTCATTTTGTTCTTAAGTCTTTTATGATATGGTGTTCTCTGCTTGTGCTTCTCTCAGCCTTTACAATCCAGTAGAAATGCTATTCTTCTTCCGTTCATAATGATGCCATTTCTCAGAAGTATAACAGTCATTATTAAATCAGGGATCTAAAACCTCATCCTCTCTACGTTCAGTAGTTCACCTGCTCTGATATGTTTCAACTTGGAAGAGATTATTATTTATTTTAATTGTTCTGGCGCATTTGGTATTCAAAGAAGGATTGTTCATTATACTGTAGAGGCTGGTTAGGTAGGCGTTTGATTCATGTGATTCTGCCTGTATTCTCTACATTCTTGGAAGACTTCCTGAACAACTGCAAGCACTGGGCCAGACGGAAGTACCGGTCGCGCGACAAAAGCCAGGCAAAATTTGCCCGGTGGTGTTGTCGACACACAGAATCAAACGTGGTGAGCGTGGCGCCTCTTTATTCACTATTACGATGGGCTGGAATTGAGTTTGGATTAATGGAAGCCTGCTCTGGCATATGGTTGTGATTACCAGTTCCCAGTGTCAGGTTGGACTACGTCGCTGGCGTGTGCTAACGTTTCGTCCGTTGACGACCTAACCTCTGGTACTCCCAAAGATTATTGTCGCGTTCTGACGTGTACTTTCAGCTTAGACGGGGAATGCTTATACCGCTGGCGCAAATCTGACTGATTTTAGCCTGCTTTGTTCGCCCTACAGTCTTCTCTGATTTTCTGGGTTGATGTTCTTTTATGATGAGTTAACCATTTCTTTGTGCTGCTTTACGCGTGGGTTATGAATAAAGGCGCTGGGGACCTGGTGGTGATCTCTTATTCGTGCTTTACTCCCTGTTCCCCGTTTCTTTGACAGATAAAATCAAAGAGCGGTTGATTGTAAATTATTCTCTATTCGTGATTGCTGTTCCGTTATTGCTGGTAAATTCTCTTGCCGTTGGCGGAAGTCTGTTTTCTGCTGGCTACAAAGATCTCCAGAACTGGAAGACGAGTTTGGTTAAGTTCATGCCGCTTTAAAATTCATTCAGGCTGAAACCGTGAAAGGTGGCGAATAAACGCTATTAATACGGTCATTAAGAGAGAGCATGTCCGTGGTATAAAGGCCTGCGGGCGGCCTGATTAAACTGGATGGTGCTGGGCTATTTAATTTACATTTATTAATATTTGTCGTTTATCGTCTGGGTTGTCGGCGAGTTAATTACTTCTGTTTTAACAGTTTCATATTGCCATATGCATTCTTATCACACCATGTATGTCTCCTGCGGAAAATACCTCTGATTATATGGCGGTCATTCTTTGATGGTGTGTTGTTCGTTGAACGCTTGCCGATTGTGACCTCTTCCTTTGATGATAATGACAAACCTGGTGGAGAACACTAACAAGTTAATGTTTCGCTCAGAGATTAATGATGAAGTAGTTATTAATAGCAACAAAACAAGTAATAAACCAGTTAAATATTCGACAAAGGAACAGACGAACCTAGAGAAAAGTCGCGTAAAGGATAATTTGGATGTGAGGTCATAAACTAATAGTGTCATTTTAATCAAAATACAAAATTAATAAATTAAAAAATAATATTTTTAAACTTGATAGTTAATAAACGGGTTCATAATATATAAAATAAAATAATAATATATAGATGTAATATTATATTAACAAATAATAAATATATATTAAAAATATATATTATTTAATTATTGATATATGAATAATTTTAACTCCATTCTAATGTATTCAAAAAATAATAATAATAATATTTATAATGAAGTGTATCTCTTACCAATATCTTGGAAGTTGTTCATTTAAATAATGGTATAATGGCTTTCAAGGTTTGTCATATATTGTTCGTTGGTGAAGAAGATATAAATATTAAATATTACAAACAAAAAACAAAAAACTTATAAAAATAATATTAAAACAAAACTATGAAGCTGTTAAAAAAGCTATAACAAACATAATAAACAAAGAAGTTAATAGCATATGGACATTATTTATTTAAAAACTGAAATTGTTAACTTATAACAATTAAAACGAAACTTGAGAGGATTAATAAACCCAAGGTTGCATTGACAATAAAAATGAAAAAACAATAAACAAGAGGTTTTACGTAACATATACGAGAAATTGGTAGTCGAATGGGATAAATATTAAAAATATGAGGATCATTAAGGGCCAAGTGGTTTCACATGCTAAAAAGTAGAAGGTTAATAAACTCCTAAAAAATTGATGTTTAAACTAAAAAACCTTATCAAATTAATAGACTGTAAGAATCCATTATTTTTAAACTTAAGATCACTAGCTAAACTCAAACGTAGACATTAACGATCATAAACCAAAAGAAGTAATAAAACCAAGGGATAAATATTATAAACTCAAAGGTTCGATAAGGTCGAAGTATCAAATACCTTAAAATAATAGAGATTGATAGACCTAAGAATTAATGTTTTGAAGCTCGAGATTGACTGAGCCAATGGGTGATTAACATTATAAACCAAAATAACTCACGACAAAAGGTTTTACTACTGTTATTAGCAGCTTAAAGACCAAAAGATACATTTAGGGATAAATATTAAAAACCTAAAAGTGGTCAATGGGCTACAGGGATCAATATTAAAAATAGAGATGAGATTACCTAACTGACTAATGTTTTAAACTCAAAAACCTAAGAACAACAAAGCCTAAGAAATAATATTTTTAAACTCACTTCATATACCTATACAAGGTTACATTAGTAATGTATACAAAAAAGAACTAGTAAACTGTAAGGGTGTCATATAAACTAAAGGATTTGAAAGCTCAAGGGGTAAATGTAAAAACCTAAGGGCTCACAATAACTAGCAGATCAACGTAAAAACACAAGAGTTCGATAAACCATGAGAATTAATGTGCGAAACTCAAAACCTAAGGAATTACCAAATCCTTAAGAATTGATGTCATAGTCAAAGATGTTAATAAACTCAACGGTACCATTAAATGTTCAGCAAACCAAAATAAAGTAATATTATAAACCAAAGCGAGCTATTGCAGAATTACAAAGTGAGTAAGGAAACAAACACCAAGTGTTTAATATTATAAATCCCAAGATTTACTTAGTATTCCATGATAGTAAAATGTTATAAACCTACGAGATAAATATTAGTGTTAGAAACTGAAATTAATAAAAACCCTAAAGAAATTAATGACATTGCAACTCAAGAGATTACATGTATACCCTAAGAACTAATAGTTTTAAACCCCAAAACCTAAGAGAATTTAATAATACCATTGTATTGTTTAATATTTTAAATCCCAGGAGATACACCCAAAGGATTTATTAATAATACAAACCAAAAGAAATAATTAAACCCAACGGTTTTATAATATTACATACCAAAGGATGTGGGTGAACCCGTGAGAAAATTATTAAAACTTAAGGGATCAATAGCGCAAATGAGCTAAAATGTTAAAAACACAAGAGATTAACAAACACTAAGAATAAATATTTTAAACTCAAAACCTAAAGAAACTCAATATCCACAGAGACTCAATGTAAAATCAACTAAATTAATAAACAAAAAGGATTATTAATATGCAACCAAAATAAATGGCTAAACCCAATGTTTTAACATTATAAATCAAAGGGAATGGGAGTCAAGGGAGAAATTTTAAAACATAAGAGACATGATGGGACCACATGTGGATCCATATCAAAAAATATTAGTAAAAAAGATGAGGAATAAACACACTATGTTAAATAAAAATGAATGAGAAACTCACAGACTAATAAAGAGATTAATAGTCATGACCAATTTTAGTAAAAATGATTGATTAAGTCACATGATCATTAATATTATAAAGCAGGGGAATAAGCATGGTTTACCATGCACGCTTTCATGACATAGTGCAGACTTTGTCACAACACGATGTTGGACCATGACCATGGTTGGCCATGCTGATTTTCATATTGAGTCAATATTTAGTTTCAGGGAAATGTGATCAGTGACCATGGATGACATTGATCGACTATGGCTATCTTTCTAGCTATCAGCTAAATGGTTTCCCACAGTTGGTTGCCATATTGAGTCAGTGTCTCATAATGTGAAATGGGACCATGCATTAGTATTAAAAAATTTTATTAGGAAGTAATATTTAGGCAATATTTTGGATTTAATAATGAAGGAATAATAATAGAAGCGGAAATAATTAGGTTGATGGGGATCAATGTTTTATAAACCCAATGGATAAAAAAAATACGGAAATTATTACAAACATGAAAACATCAAGAAAGAAAAGGGATTATTAATATTATAAAACATCAATAAAAGTGAAGGTTATTAATATTACAAACAAACAGTTAAACAATATGAAAATAAGAAATTGTTAATAAACTCCAGTAGTTAATGATGAAGGATCAATAAAATTAATAAAAAAAATACATAACAACAAAAAAAGTAATAAACATAAGAGTGTGAGGATTACGTTTATATTATTAACAAAGGAACTAATAAATTTACAAGGGTTTAATATTATAAACAAAGAAATTTGCATTGAACCAAAGGGAAAATATTAATAACTTTAAAAAAAAAAGGAGAAATAAAAGACAAGGAACAATATTAAAACACGAAAACTTAATAAAGTATGTCTGCGGCCAATATTTTAAATACAGAGGGAATTTTAAGTCACATGATTATTGTTATACAAACACCCATTGAAGGTAAATCAACCTTACCCACAGTTGCTAATATTATAAATAAGAATGAATTAATAAGCTAAAAATGATATTGAACTACATGGATGAAATAAAAAAAAATAACATTAGAGGGAATAACATGTCTGTTTTTGTTTAATGTACACATAAAGAAATCCACATAACAAAAATGGACTAGAAACTCTCATATGAAGGTCATTTTATCATTAGCGCCTATTAGAAGATAGTTAGTGCGAGACATTCAATTAACATGATGATGATGGCGGTATAATGTTTTCCAACAATCCATATTAATAACACCATTATCTATCAACGGCACTGCCCCAACCAAGTATTTTACTTTCATTTTCATTCATCCTTTGCAGATGTCATCTCGATAAGCGGATAGATATACATTCTAGACTTGACAAGATGAAAGAAAACTGATGAATTAAAGAAATACATTTTCCACCATTTGATTATATTGATTACATTAATGATTATTATCATATATTTATTTACGAAGGAAAGCGACAAATAAAGTAAATACAAAAGGATAGAAACATCCGAATATATATATATATATATATATATATATATATATATATATATATATATATATATATATATATATATATAATAAAACCTATATTTGTATTATTATGATAAAAACTTAATCTTAATGATAACATAAATGACACCTAACTACAAATTAAATATTAAAATTTCTAAATATAAGCATATTGAAGGCCATATTGCATTACGATTAGTTATAAAGTTCAATCGTTAACGACGCCATTACAATAAATGGCGAAGAATCACAATTTACACCAAACTTGATTTAAAATCAAATATTAATAGTGTAATGATTTCTACTATTTGTATTTAAATTAATGCCAATATATATATTAGTTTTAATTTAATATTAGTAACTAGATATAAATATGTTGTCATTGATTAAACTACAACATATTTAGCAAATATACATTAAAAAATTGTGATTACTTATCATAGGATCATCAATTCAATGTTGATTTTATTGGTTTCATCATATGTTTAGTTATACATATACAGATAGTTATTGTAAAGAATAACATTAGTGACTTGAAAAATTGATTGAACATAAGAAAAATGATATGAAAAATTTATTAGATATTACTATCGCATTGATTAAAAGGTATTCGTTTCATTCGTAGCGAAATACGTCATCTACTAAATGAAAATAGAAGTTGATAAAATAGTTAAAAAAACCAATTATATAAATATATTACAATACTATTTCTTTGCGTATCATAGTAAAATATGGAATTATCTGATTTTATTAATTAAATATTCTCATTTGGTTTAATCTTGAATGCGTTAATTATGGAAAATATGAAAACAGTTGAAAATAGAAAGGATCCGTTCAACATGGAAAAACATTAAAACAACTTTTAAAATATTAATATGATTTGATGATGTATTATTATAATTTATTATATCAAGGTATTGATATTTCAAGTAAATAAATATGACATGAAAATTAAAAAAACATTTATAAAGGCTAAAATATTAATATTTTCTTCTATGTGTGTACCTTTATTGATATCTTTATATTATTAATTATATATATGCATATCGCCGTCGACATGACTGAAAGAAGCGGTCTGATAAACCATCTGTGGTTTCTCTCTTGATATGAACATGAAGGTTATTGTAACGACAACGCTTCCCGATATCAGGTGATATGCGTTCGATCGACCTGACTTATGATTTAAGCTATGCCGTGTTAAAGGTGTTTTGATTTCCTCTATATCATGGTGGCAATGGGTATAATGTTGGATTATTACATCAAGCGAGCACCAGCACCATACAAAAATAACAATTTTGTGAACATTATGCAGGCTGGGTAACCGATGTAGTATAAATATTTTATTACCTTATAGCGCATTACTGGTGGTACCTTATGATGCAGCAGCAACATAACATGTGCAGCCGTAAACTTACAACGTGGGTTCGGTCATCATGGACACCAACCCCGATTTACAGATACTACTTGGTTGACATTTTAATGGCGAAATTGAAGGTGGTATTTTCAACATATACCTATTGAAGGACACAAAATGATTTGTTGAAATCATATAATTTATTATTAAATAATCACTTTCTCACAGGATTAAACCTCGTGGTATGACATGCGAAATACAATCATGAAATAGGTTACGCATTTCTTATGTTGGCGAAATTATATAAAACAAAAAAATTTCTCATTATTACTTGTTGACAAAAATGTTATTAAAATGACAGCAACCAATGATTTGTTCCACAAGACTCACTATAATAATGCTGCACTTACAGAAACATCTCTCATGGAGATGGTGTCCAAAATTATATAAAGGATGAATTACTATGACGAGGACAATTGCTATTTTTCTCTTGGAAAATGCTTCTGCATGTTAGAAACGTTTATTACGTGAAATAACCTTGATCCTAAAAATCTACTTTATTAAATAATATATATAGAATATGCCTGTTGTTCTTAGAATACTGCGATTGAACTTGTAAATTCTATCATCTTAATAATATGGAAGCGGTGTGTTTGTTTTGCATATATATTAAAAGCAGTATTAATTAAAGGCAAGAAAACAAGGACTTTTATTCATAAAAAATTAGAAATATTCAAAAACAATGAATGAGAAAAATTTCTATATTTGGTATTTTAATGTTGATGTAATAAAGATTATGAATATATATTTATAAATAACAAAAATTTTAAAAACGATGTTTGTTTTTTTAATCAATTTAGAGAAAAATGTTCTGTTGAAGGTCAACAATATCGGCCCTTGATACTCCATTCTTTATAGTTAACTAGCTTATTGTTACATCGTAAAATAAATTGTATGCATTAAAGGATATATCAAAATCCCTTCGACGGGGTGTGAAGATTAAAACGTTCATTCATACAATTTGAACAATGAAGAAAATTTTGGTCTTGAAATCAATGTTGATTCATTTCCACAGTTGGGGAAAATCACCATCTTCTCCATCATTATTATTTTTAACAATTTATGGATTTAATTATTCCATGCTGAATACAAAAGATTCTCTGATTTTCAACAATAATTAAATTTAAAAATTTAATCATGAAAAATGTGACGAATATATGTTCCCTTTAAGAGAAATTTTGTATCCATTAAAGGATTTATAATTATTGAGCATTCTTGAGATGAACAAACCGGCAATTGACGGTGATGCGCGAACCTGCACAGGCTTGAGGGATATTTTTATGTGATATCAAATGTCAGATCTTGTGTTTCTATCTGAAATGTTTTCAGGAGAAAGTTATAGATGATAAACGAACAAAGACTAGCGCAAATGAACGACGCATATATAAATGTTTTTTAAAAAGCTTTGTTGAAATTATTAATAAAAACAGTCCCTTTTCAAGGCATATGAGCGAGTGAAAAAGCAAACGCTGTACAGCTTATTTAGTGTATCATTTCTGAAATTGATAATTGTTTCTACAAGAAAACTTCTATAAGCACATAAAGCACCAGTCATCAAGAAAATAGAATTTAAAATTCTAGTTAACATATGTAAACAACGTATAGACACACTTTTATTTTATGCATATAAAACTGTATATTCAAGGACAACATAATGACGCATTGAACAGTCAACATTTTTTACATAATTGAAGGTTAATGTTTATGTATTAATTTATCATCATTCTTACTAGATCTTCTTTTTTCTGTTTATCAATCATCTATGAACAGTATTGATTATTGGAAAAGATCCCATTGAACGTTATAAAAAACCGTGATAGCAAATGTCATTTTAACAAACAGAATCTACTACACTTTATGTCATATTAGATTTATTCAACAATTCACCTAACTAAATATTATGAAGATTTATGAAGAAAATGAATCGTATTAATAAAACGAGGTGTCATTAGAGGTGTGGAACATTATATGATGTATTTATATGGTTCATGATTTAATTATCGAAGATATATACAGGTATAAATCCTGATGTTTATTAATCCAATATTGTATGGGGCTCATACGACATGAAACTGTTGAATGTGTGTTGAATATCTATGTTTCACTCATTGAAGAAGATATGATGCAATTCTGCAAAAGAATATAATTAAACCTGGTAATAAAAGATGTAATAACAATGAAGATGAAAAATAAATTCAACAAAATAGACTGTGCTAGAAATGTATTCTTTAAGATATTTTTGGATAATTTCCTCTCAAAATATATTGAATCTATTGTGCATAAATGTGGAAACAATATGAGAATGCGGGTCAAATTCCACCAGTTTCCTCTGATGTACTCATTCAGAAATGAATATTAGGTATAGTATGAAATTATGCATCATGCCTGCTGTGTCGATTTACACTCAAAATAAAAACAGATGGACATCTGGCCCCAGGTAAACATATGATGGTTAACTGAGGTGGTCTAAGTATTCCTTGCCTCTTGGAAGAAGAGCCAAACTACATAGGATATAAGCCAGCTTATTATTACGTAAGTGAGAGGATTTGTGGCTGGGATTTTCAATTGTTGTTGGTGGATAATATTATAAATTCTCTTCACAGCAGGCAGTTGCTTGGCTTTCCGGGTAACATGTCATGTTCAATAGGTATGTGAAAGCAAGGATGAGCCCCAAACTACTGATCCTGAAACATATAGAACGTTGATACATGTCATGAGGTTAATATGTACAAATGCATGGTTGCAGCAGTCAACACCACAGTGAGAATAGTGGCAGGGGAATGGCACATATCTGTAACCCCTCATGTTATAGTGAGTATTAGGAGGAATGTTCAATATTGAACAATCCATTTACATATGTGAAAAGTCAGCATTATAAAAATGCTCATTCTTTAAGTTCTCTCAGTTAAATGGGCAAGCAGCAAAGAAGAAGGGCTATGAGAGGGGCAAATTCTCAAGAGGCAACCTTCATTATTAAATGCATTGATCTCATATACTTAATGTCAATAGAAACTTTAGGCACAGAAGACATACGGCAATCTACTGAGCAATTACTAAAATTATAATCGGTGCAACAAATAATAATGATCATATTAATTTTTAAAGAATGAATATAACTGAATATTTTATTATAGCTATAATATTATATTGGTGCATGTCTATCCATGATTAAAAGTCTGTATCTTCATGTGTGAGAAAGCACACCATGTGGTCTCCAAAGAAATATGTGGAAAGTTAATTATTATTTTCTATGTATATTTACCTTGAACGTGACATGAGTTACAAAATAAGGATTTTCAGGCATGTTGTTGTTTTCTTCAACGAGTAGAACTCTTAAATATTAAGTTTCTCACTGAGATTATTATTATTATATCAAACGATGTGAACCTCTTTCATTTTTACATCATCTGCTAAGCAGGTCATTAATTATAAGAATACCGTTGGATGATTTTTTGCAGCAATCAGCACATTGGACGTGGTAACAAATATCTATCTTTTCTAAGAGCCTTTTATTTGTATCTTGTTTACTATCAAAATGAATGTTGAATTTGTATTGATTTGGTTGTATATGAGCGCAGTCTCTGGAAAAATGTATTCTATTCTAAAATGTACTTTATTTTTAGCACCATAGGTCTATTTAATTTAGTGTGAACCATATCTGAAACATGATCTACTAAATTTATGGTGCATTTAAGACCTAGAGGATGATAGTTTCTTTAGCATTTTTAATTTATTAAAATATTAAATGAAAAATGAAAAGAAAATCAAATTCATTAGTATTGTTTGACTTGATGGTATTTTGGATGAAGGTACGAGATGGTTGCTCTATTTACTTCCTATAGTTGAGTAGAAAATTTTAGAATTGGTTCAAGTGATATATTAAATGGTTAAACATATTCACGTATTCATTAAACCTAAATTATATTAATAAATATTTAGTTATTTTAACTAACAATGAATAAAAGGAGGAAAATATCTAAATACATTCTTATTTATTTGGCTAATAAATGGAATGATGTGTAGAATGGAACACTCTTGATTATAATATCAATAGATGGAACATCTGATTAGGTACATACATGCCTCTGAAATGACTTGTAACTGTTTAGAGAAAAATAATTCTTATTAAAGTTATGTTAACTAAATGTTAAAAAATAAAAAATAAATCGATACATTGAACCATTTCATTAGTTTTCGATTTGATTGTGGGGAGAATCGTTAGAGGAGTTATGATATATTATCTTAAATTCTCTGTATTAGTGGTTTAGACTTGAGGACATAATTTCTGAACCTATATTAAAATGAGGTGTATCCTATTTAAGAAGATAAAATACGCCTAAGTTTGTAAAAAAAAATTGTAAATGAAATGTAATAACAACACTGTTGATATTAAAAATATCATTGATTTAATCATTTTCCGTAAAATGTACTATCAAGGATAGGCAGTTTCTAACGCTATTAGGACAAACTTGTTTTGAGAAGATATTGGAAGATATGTGTTTTATTATTAGCTCAAGTTATCGAAAATACTAATCAACTATTATTGAATTATACCTTTATTATCATCATTTCTCACCAGCAGATATTTTGCAACATTACATTTATATCAAAATGAAATTATACGGAAATGAAGGTTAGAATTAGGTATTTATTATTGTAAATGTGATATTCTTCTAATTCTTGAATATTTAATATGCGGTACTGAAGAACATGAAAAAAGTTATCTTTAATGGGAATATTAATGACTATAAATGTTTTCACATTGTCGTCAATATGGATTTGAAAACAAGAAGACTCGTCATCATGTTAATAGAGAGAACTTCTTGTGATTCTTCTCAGAACCACCTTGAATGCGTTTAAGTACAAAGATGGCAGGAGATTTTGCTATTTATATAAACAGAAGTTCTTCAACTATTTCATAAGTCTTAAATCATCCTCAAATGATCAGTTCTTCGTTCAACACACGGTGACCAAATTAGAGTATCTGTTCCTTAGGTGGTATTAAAAGGTGGAATTCATCATTTATAAGGCATATCGATTGATTCTTGCATATTATCAGTAACTACCTTTAATATATGGTGATTCATTCAATGGCGTCTTTATTTTTATTACGTTTAAAATAATGGATGCTATATTGAAGATAATCTTCTGTGTATTATCTGGTCATGACTGGTGAACTTGCTGCAAAAACTCCATTTTGAAGGTGAAATTCGCCCAAATGGAGATCAACATAAACATATATTAGAACTGTTGTATTTCTCAAATTACAAACATATCAATTTGTTGAAACAAACAGAATTGTATTTCTTTTTATGCAATTTTCCAGCAATGAAAAGATATGAATTATAAATTGGTATTCGCTGTATGTTTTCATATACTTTATCAAATGGTTCATACAAAAATGATTCTATGAATGGGAAATTAATGATGAGGACAAAACACCATTAGTCAACATTGAATTCTAGTACATGTCTTGAATCTATGGTTATGAATAAAACAAGATACATGCCCGTGCAGTTAATTCAACATTAAAATGGTGTGTCATTGAGAAAATGAACTTATGATCAATTCATTTATACACATACTTTTAAAAATAAATGGAAGGAAGTTTTATAAAATGTTGCTTCATTTAACAAAATGTATAAACAGGTAAAAGAACGATAAAGGGCAGAAGAAAATGGTGCAAAGAAATTTCAAATGGAAGATTTAACTTTAAAATAGTTGGATTACTTGATAAAGCAGAAATCTACAACATAAAGAAAACACATGATGTAAATGAAACAATTTTCAATTGTTGGTGAATATGTTAAAATTAACATGCAACAGAATTTTCTATTCTATTTATTGGTGGTGCGCTGATTGTAATTTATAAATCTTAATGTAATTATTCATGCTACAATAGTTAAAAAAGATTACAATAGTATGAAACTCATTGTTTGCTATTATTAATAACTGTAATCTTAATAAATTATTTATCGTCTCTTTCATCTCATCTATGTTTGTGTTGGTGTAAGTTTTCTTGAGACGAATATAAATATCAGTTAAAGTTTTTTTGACATTAAAAACTTCATCTTCTCAATAGGTTTTGTATTAACTTTATAATACCATGGATAAATGATATAAAATATAAATTTTTCATTCTAATATGAATGAACCTAAAAAAACATAAATTGAGTTCTGGCAATACTTGACTTGACCAGACATAAGTTATCGATCATATTCTTTAATGCGATAGTAACTAATTTACTTTTATATAAATTTCTATGTTAACATTAACATCATATATTTATTATATTATGTAATGTTGATTAATATTCAATATTAAAGATATTAAATATTTAATTTCATTAATAATTTTCTTATTTAATTTGGTACTATTATTAATATAAATATCGATGTATATTTAAATTATTCGTACCAATATTATTAAAATTAAATTTAATAATTAAATATTGATCATGAATCATTTATGTCATCAATAATATGTATATTAATATTAACAATACTTTATATGACAAAATTTTAAACATTTAAGTTTATAAGTTTTCGTAATATTATTAAAAAGGTGATAATAGAAAAAATTGAGATAGTAATAAAGAAAACTGACGTATCTATAATATCCATTGTTGTATTATGAATAATAATACATGTATGATGAATATAATAAGCATCAATATCGTTCTACAAGTTTTATATAATATGTATTTAATGAATTGAATAATTTCATGATTATAATAAAGTATATGTTAATTTAAATATAATTTAGGTAAATGATAGAAAATAATACAAATAAAAAATATTTGAAAATTAATAGGCATTTGAAATTTTATTAATATAGTTACAACAAATATTAGTACGTATATTAAAAATATTATCATCATCGTCATCATATTACTAGTACTATGTATTAATAGTATTATATGGTAAAAATATTAATAATATAAATATGCATCATCATAAAAATATTTATATTGTTTGGTGAAGGTAATGAAAATGTATTTTATTTTAGTAATATATATTGGTGTATTATATGATTAAACGATAGGATATGATATTACATCAATATTAATTCTAATTTTTATATAATAAAATAACATAATGCTACATGGACCAAATGATATAAAAATACCAACTTTTTAATTTGATGTCAGGTAGACCTAAAAAACATAAAGTTAACTTCTAATGTCATAGAAACCTAATAAATCTAAATTTATCAACAATCTATTATTTCAGTAATAATATATTCGTCATATATTATTATTAATAATATTGATTATATGATGTGATCTGAAAAGGATATTGATATTTAACAATAATATTCATTTCTTGTTGTTAGTTTTAACTGTGTTGTGCGAGATGAACTACATTAGATGATTAGTCTTAATAGTATAGATTTAATCGAAATACATTTATCTACATTATGGATTAAATCATTGAATCAACGTTTATGATTTTTATGTTTGCTATAAATATTATTATTAATTGTATATTATTAAATTATTAATATTAATATGGATATCAATCAATATTAATTTTAGTAATTAATATTAATAATCAAATATATATTTAAAATAGTAATAATATTTATATTAATATTATTGTACATATTATAATTTTGAATGACATGTTTCATCGTGTTTATTAATATAAATAAAAAAACTAAAGCTTAAATAAACAACGTCAAGGTTAATAATAAGAAAACATATAATATTATAAACCTAATGTTTGCAAGTAATGTATTATCAATCTTAATATGATATTTTGTCTCTATTAATGTCTATGTTTAATATTAAGTAAATGTTTAATTAATGCAATATAAATATTAAGTTGAAATATTTTTTCAATATTACATTTTATCTTTATAAAACAACTTTATAAAATATACATATTTTCCCTTCGTTTAGTGATATAGAAATACATTTTTTTAAAATTCTATTATGATGAATATAAAAAAAAACATAGAAAATTAAATTTTACAATCTAAAACTTGGTATTACAAGGTGTAATTTTGTTCTATGACCAAATATCTAAATGTGAAATTTACTTTTATATAAATTTCTAATTTTAACATTAGCATACGTATTTATTATTAATATTAATATTAAAAGATATTGATGTTTCATTTTAATATTAATAATTTTATTTATTCAATTTAGGATTTGTCATTGTTTTAGCGAATATGATTTTATATTATTCTAATTCTTCATATTAATATCAATCAACATATTACTTCTCACTAAGCTTATATGCCATTTAACATTTACCAATAAATCTTCTAAATTATGTTTCATGTTTTCTGAAAGGTAGTTTGAAAACAAATTTTTGAATCACTTGAAAACATGAAGCCAATAGAAGAACATGAACAATTTATGAGATTATCGATTATTACTCATGACTCAACCATTATTTTATTCATGAAATTGTCTTTATGCATTGTATCGTGTTTTGTTTATAACCCTCGTGAAGGTGTCGAATTTTTACTTCAGGATTTGGTGGCATTACTATGTTTTCATTTCTCTAATTTTATTACACAGTTGAAACAATTTAGTTGATGGAGTCAAACAAGCAGAGATTTTATCTTCACTATACTTTTAGGTGTTAATTGAGTATTGAAGAGTGTGATGAAGGCGCGGAAGATATAAATATTTATAAAAGTGGATGAATACAAATTAGAGAGCATATTAGAATTTTAAGGGCAGGTGTACAGTAATTGAAGTGCTTTAGCAAAGATAAATATCTTTGTTTATTTTGCTAGTATTTTAGAAAAGTTCTTTGAAAAAACATGGTAATATACAAAAGACAAAAAACCATGAAAACATGAATCATGGTGATTTATTTGGAAAAGTACATGCATTTAAGCAGTTATTATGTGATTTTCTTTTGAACCAGAACATGTATTTGCACGAATGTAAACAATATTTAATAATTAAGGTTCTTGAAAAAGAAATATTCAAGGAAATCAAGTTTAATTTCTGTGAAAATCAAATGATAAGAAATCAAGACTAACATGAAAATGAATATAGGTTAAAGAGGATAACTCTAGAGATATTTTCTATGGTAGAAGAAAAGGAAAGTTTTCCTAGATTGGTATTCTTGGAAAGATTTTTTATGAATATACATACCTACATTTAACAAAGTTGAATATGTATATATACAATAACACATGTTGTGAATATGTATATATACATTAACCATGTTGTGAATATGTATGTGCTGATTTCCATCAGTGTTGGTAAAGATTAGTTCCTTTAATAAATCCATGGATAAATTATAATTATTTTGTAAATATTAATTCTTTAATAAATCCATGGATAGTTTATGGTGTTGGTAAGCTGTTAATTATTTAATTCATGGATATAATGATTGTATTTCTTTGAAAAAAAAAACGGTGTGATTACTTTTAAGTTATCATGAGTATGATGTTAATTTGTTTTGGAATAAGATCACTTAATATATTGATGCAATATTTTATTATATTTGTTGGAAAGAATATGTGTTTATATGTTGGAAAATGATAACGTGTTTTGTTGCCTACTTTTAGAAAATATTCTTTGGAGAAAAATAATATGAATTACATGTACAAAAAATAAAGTAATGTTTTGGTTTTTTGTGAAATATATGTAACTAATTTGGGTATAATATTTGGAGAATAAGACATATGTCTGCATGTATTTTATTCCATTTAGTTTTATGGAAAAAAAAAGCCATGTTTGCATGCCTATTATGTTATATTTCTGAAGATATTTGGGTTGCATCTCTATTATATTAAGCATTTTGTTGGAAAATTGATTTTAGAAAACTTTGTATTATATGCATAGGAACAACATTCTGCTCATATTGTGTACAGCGATAGTTAAAGGTTGGTTCTTTTGCTAAAGTTTAAGTAAAATGAATGCATTGACATCTATTTTCCAACTGGAGGACTTCTTGGTTGATGGTAGTGAATTGTCTTTTATAGAATATTGAGCATAATAAAAGGCTATGTTATGGGTAGATTTGACACTTATGATTTATGATTACTTGCTCACACTAAGGTGAATACTATTTAAAATCAAGTATGTTCCATGTGTATATTCCACTCTAGTATGTGCACATGAATAAGTGTTAAAAAGGATCACTTGAAGATTGAATTATTTATTGAAATTAAGGCATACAACTAATCATTATATAAATATTGTTGACTGACATCAAAAAAGTGATGGTGACCTTAAAAATGAAATATTATGCTTAACACGGTGGCGAGTAAATGAGTAATGGTTCATGCGGTGGGTGCGATGGACACGTAGATGAGTGAAGCTACGGGATACATTTATGTGTTGGTGCGTTGTAGGTACATGTTCATTAGATGTGAAGATATGAAGACTAGAAGGTGACATATGTATTTATTGTAAGTGGATTTAAACAAATGTTTGCTGTTACTTGTAAGATTTCTAACGATGGATAAGTGATGGTCTCCCTTATAAGCCATTGGACTGAGGTTGTTTCTCTGTAACCTTTAATAATAAATTAACGTTTTTGGTTTTCACCTATGGGGTTTCGGGGTATATTGGTGTTCAATAGTGTGGTTGATTGTGTGTCAAGATGATGATGATGTTTCCTTTCTTGTTGTGATGTTCATAACGTAAGTGATGATGACTACATGAATAATGAAATGAATGGAAGGTATCTCCTTTTCTGGGTTTATACAATGTACCACAATGGAGGTTATTAATGGTTAACAACTTACTATTCTTACACTAATGTTTCACTATAAAGCGGGCGTTTATTCTATGTAATGACGAGTAAAGGAATATTTAATAATGATTTGAATAGTTACTGCGTGGGTAACTTGTATTAAAAAAAAAATTAACTCTTTTGCATTTCCATGTGAAGTATCGATTAATATTTAATCAATGTATTAGTTTTATTGATAATAATAATCATGAAAATATTTATAATAATGATAATATTTATATTAATATTCATGCTTTATATTAGTTTTAAACATTTATATTTATCGATCTTTATTAATATTAATAAAAAAGATGTAAATATTTAAAAAATTAAATAATAAGAACTTAGCAATATCACTAATATCCATTATTATTATATATATGAATAATAATAAATCTCACTTATCAAATAATAAAAATATTAATTCGATAAATTTTTATATAATGTATTATTTAATATTAAAAAGATAATTTCATAGTTATAATAAATATATATTAATTAATTCATTTAATTATAAATTATAAAATAAATATAAATATAAAAATATGAAATAATAAACATTTTAAAAATTTTATTGATATAATTTTAATAATAATAAAGATTATTATTAATTGTATTATATTAATGTATGAATATATTGGGAGGAGCTTTCTGTAGGGAGTTTAACGTCCCTAAATGTATGCGGTCTGTCACGCCTTACAGCTCAGGCGAAAATAACTGCCTGCTTCATCCCGCCGCTGGAAGCCTACGGCTGCGCTTTCTCGTGATTTGAGAGGGTCTTCACCGGCGGGCACGGGGGAGCACTCCGTCTTCCCCACCGAGGACGCCGTCTTCTGCTAATGCGGGAACTTCGATGACAAATGCTGCGGATGCGGAGCACGGATGTCCCGGAGACAAAGGACACGGGGATCAACCAAAAGGCATAAACGACAAAACTACGGAAAACGGCGAGGAAAACGCTAAGCGACATCCCTACGGTGGAAGTCGGCGACACCGCGGCCTGCCGCGCGGAAGGGCCGAAAAGCCAGGCTCCCAAGCCACGGAATAAATGGACGCATACGGTTCATGAAAGACCACGCGCTCATTGGAAAGGAATTTATAGGAATCGACGCGGAAAGATGCCTTGAAAAAGAAAATTTGGATATAATGGCAAATAGAGCAAAGGGGACATCATCCTCAGCTTGGAAGCAGGTTCTTCACGGTGATTTTCACGCCATTGAGGATCGAGCACGGTACTCGACGGAGACCCCTACTTCCTCTAACTCGCAGGTTATGTATACGAGAGAATTGGGTGGAGAAGGTTCAATCCCGATAACGGCTGGTGAGCACCCGATACGGATGAACCCCAATACACTTTACGGCACAGAATGCGGATGAAAATCCCCTGGGGACATTGACGACGGACTCGGAGGGATTTATAAAAAATAGCGAAGCAAAAGATGAAGACGTGCACGTGCGTGCGCTTGCTGTCTGGTACGTAAATGCTGGACAAGCTATTGCGGCTGGTGGCGCATCTTTCCGATGACTGAATGGTTTCAGCCCCTGAATTTTGAGCATGTACCATTAAGGTGTCGTGGGTGCCACCTTCATGAACTGCCTGTCTGAGAGGCCTTGGCACCAGTATATAAAAAGACAAGGATTGCCCTCGTCTTCCTGCCGATGGACTACAGTATTCAATGGCGAAGGTCCCCGCCCGAAGACTCCTCGGGAAGCACCTCTTGTCAGCAGCCCCCTCGCCGCGACCGAGTGTCTGTCTATGTTGGATCCAGCATGCTCAGCGGAAGCCACTGCCTCTACCCTGTTGGTAGCACCACCATGTCTGTTTCACAAGGTTTCTAAGTCAATATGGTGAAAATATCTGGATTTGGATTAGTGAGAGGGTCACTGACATGGAGAAAAGGGAAAACTGTTCGCGCCAGAATGGATAGCCATCGAAGATCATCTGGGCGGAAGCAGCAAGTTCAAGATTACGACTTATGGATGATAGAAGTATTAAATCACAGAGGCTGGACAGCGAGCTTGAAAAGGCATACGAGAAAAAAATTTGATAAGATACAGCACATCGACTAGAAACAACGGAGGTGATTATGTGAAACCTTCAACAATGAGATCTGGCAGGCAACAAATGGGATGCCCTTTCTTACAATCCGGAAAACTCCAAGGGTGAGCAGATCTCCAGAAGAACCATGCGGTTGGAAAAATGTTGGTTGATTACGGAAGATATACTAGGATTATTCAGTTCTATTTATCTAAACAGGTGAATCATGGAAAGCTCACATCATGGGTGCAGGATACGCTATCACAGAAACACGGAGTGATAAAGAACATGATGAGCGAGCACTGATATTCTTCGTACGGCGGTAATAGCGATTACCATTGAAACATTCTTTCCAAAAGACTTGACTCGGCTGTCAAAGCTTGATGGCGGTTGATGCACGAGCCTCGACTCGCAGTGCCTGTGGAACCCTCAGAACTATTTCCACTTCCAGGACTTTCCTGCATCATCTCCGTCCTTATTCGGAGCCACTTTTCATATTGTGGGGTACCAATATTCATGGCCATCTCACCAGCGTCTGTACTTTCCTATCGGGGCCAGTGATGAGCAAATGCGCACTCACGTTAAACATGCTATAGCAAGTCTCAACCCCGAGAATAGAGATTTCACACCCCCACGGCTCATTGGAGCGACTTCAATATGATCACCTAGGGTGGAGGACAAGAGGGAGGAAGACACCAGTCTGGAGAGCAGACAGTAGCTTGTTGGAGATTTCCACTTCATCGCAACGGTTCAGCAGGCTTGCGATTCACTGGCAATGGCTCGTTCACATATGGAGCAATGCGTAGTCTGGGAGCGACCGACACATGTGCCTCCAAAGGTGGACAAATTACCATAGTCTCGAGACAACGTCAGTTCCACATAGCGGGTGATCTCTCTCTTTGCTTTTCTATCCTCCCTTTACTGAAGGTGCGACGTGGCGATTTCTCGTGGTGGCTAGAGAATGGGTCCAAAGCTTCCACGTCGCGTCAGATTTGGAAGCACTGCTGGCTAAATCGCTCATGCGTTCAAGGACCTCATCCACCTCAACATGGAAAAACTTTGCTCTGCTTTCGAAGGGTCGGGAGATGTAACAAATTCAGCAAAAACTAAAACACACGGAAGGTCAAAGTCAAGTAGTGGAACCACTCCACTTTCGGTAATAACTTCCAGCCAGGAGCTGACTCCGCAGAGAGTGGTCGACCTCCGACACTCAAATTTCATTTCTAGAAGGATGCACGGATCAACACTCGGAAAAAGAACAACGGCTTAGAGTGCGGATGGAGGAAAGAGCTAAAGCGAGGAGGAAATCCTATGGAGAGCGAGAAGTACGCGCGTTCGATGGTTGAAAGAGGAAGGCGGAAACACTACGGTTTCACGGGTCAACTTCATTCAAAGACGCATAGACCAAATAAAAACATCACCTTCATCAAAGAAATACGAAGGAGGGGAGCGGGTGGAAAGAAACATAGCGGATAGAGCAGGGTTCTCCTGAAATCCATTTTCAAGCGACGCATCGAGAACCGAAAGGACGGATCGCGGGCCATTGAAAAGATCACAGGCATCTAAGCTACCGGTGTCTGCAGAAGAGCATAATCAGCTCTGCTCCGCCATGCTGATCACGTGGCGGTCGACACTGCGGTACGCCCAGCTCAAAGAGCAAAGGCTCGGGCAGGATGGCTCCACCACCACTGCCTGTCCTGCAGAATTTTGGGATGCGCAGAAGAAGTGACTGGTCGTGGAAGAATCGACGCTCAGCTGGTGACCAGCTCCTCCCATGTTTGAATGCTGCCTTTATTGCTTTAGTACCATAAAGAGGGAGGAAATTCTTGCACTCGGGACAAATTCGACCCTGTATGCTCGCCTGTGCAACATGGCAGACAAGATCATCTCCAAAGTTATAGCCAACGGAGACTCAGAAAAGCACGCTCTTGCCTCATTTAAATACGCGCGGGAGCAAGGCACGGATGTCGTTTGGAGGGACGGCGGTTGCGGAGCGGCATTATCCTTACGCATGAAGTCATACACTCACACGAAAACGACTACGCCAGCGGTGTGATGCTTTAGGTGACCTCTCTGCAAAGCTTTTGATAGATTGGAGTTGGATGTACACATCGGGAAATGTTATTTGCATTTGGTTTTCTCTCAACTTGGATCGGATGGGTTCATAATCTTGTCTCTTCGGCGTGTGCTCGTTTTAATCAACGGCATCCCCTGTCGTACCTTTCTCGCCACTAGGTGTAAGACAAGGGACACCTTGTCTCCCTTCCTTTTTTGTTTTAATGGCGAAGGGCACGGGCGCCACCTCAAAGCGCACTCCACTGCCCAACATCTTCAGAGGCCTCTCTGAGTCACGCTCCCTGCTATCACACACCAGACGAGTCGTTGATGACAATATGATGTCTTTGGATATCCTATGCGTACCCAGAAGCCTCTCGCCTCAAAAGCTCTTTCCTTTGCGAGCTTCTTTGATGCTTCGGGAGCATGCATAAACATTGCCAAAGTCCCGGCTTTTCTTCTGCAATACACCTCCCTACACTCAAAAAGCTATTGCCAGAATCCTCGCTTTTCCATTGCCTATTTACCTTCGATATACGTGGTCGCCTCATAGAGCTCGTGCCTTGAAAGCATTCCTCTTGGCGAGATCTTCTAGACAAAATGGTCACCGCCTCTCCTCTTGGACCTACAGAAATCTCATGCTTGCTAGTAGAATTATTCTCATAAAAATGCGCGCTGCAAAGCACACGCCTTTGTATCTCTTCTCTATCTTCGTTTGCTCCGAGTGGAGTTCTAAAGCAGAATCAAAACTCTACAAAGGATTTTTATGCAGGGATCCGTTCTCTTAACAAATGGGCTCTAAGTCCAAATGGTCTACGGTTTGCCAGGCCTAAGATCTCTGCGAGGAGGGTTAGGGATTAAGAGATGCGGCCTAGCTAATGAAGAATTATGGGAGCGAAAATACGCGGTGGGAGTGGCTAAAGTCTGGCAGACCTTGGGCCACTATCGCAGGGCGAGCAAAATGTGCTAACGTAGACCTCGGAGGAGCTAATGCTGGCTCCGACCTCACGGAGAAAGGTTCACCTAGTGTGGATGGCGGCTAAAGCAACTTGCACTTTCTTTTGATCCGGCCGACACGGGAGCGAAAATGGGAAAAAATGCCAAGGTCTAGACCAGGATCATGGGATCAATTCCCTAAATCCATTATCGCTGCTTGCGACCGGTTGGGACGACGACAGCAGCGAAAGCGGTTCTCGCAATGTGAAGCTAATGAGCTCTCGGGGATATCGAAAGCAAGTGGAAATTGGCGGAACACATTGTGGGACACATTGAGAACGAGGATCAAGCGGCTCTGGCTGCAGAGCTCAAACGCGCGAAAGTGCGAGTCTCTTCTTCATCGGAGATGTTTTAAGATAGGGATACATGACTGAGTACCTTCTCCTCACAAGAAGCTTTCTGAGGACAACTAACTCATGATCCAGGGACCCAGCGAGTCCTACTCTCTGGGATGAGAAGTTTGTGAAACACTGATGTGAGCCGTTAAAGTCCTAAGTTTTCCTGCTTACTGACTATAGGGCATCCCAAAAAGAGTCGTACGTGGGATAACCTGTGTCAGGGTTTTCAAAGGCCCATCTGTCTTGTCTCAATTGTTGGGCCCGAGGGAAAAGCATGAGAAACATCCTGTTGAATGGATGCCCTTTGGCATGAGGAAATTGCGAAAAAGCAGGCTTTCAGTTGCGCTTGCGACTGCCGGACGCCCTTAGAAGATCTAATCAATACCATAAAGAGTGCAGCATCAGCACCCCTTGCACGGGTGATCTACTCAACCACCTTTGGAGCCTTATCCAGGAGCTGCTTCCATGGTGCATCTGGAGAAGGAAGCAGCAATAAAGCGTACAGAGACCGAAGCACACCTCTGGAAAGGCTATATGGAAAACCACATGCACGACAGAAAGAATCACCTCGCTTGCGCTCACGGGATATAAATGATCTTCCCACTACGAGCCAGGGAAAAAAACCATACGGGACAATTGGGGGTTTGACACTAACCTCTGTTACGAGACAAGAAGTAAAACACCTCAAGATGAAAAAAAGCAAGAGAGACCATGGATTCCCTCGGGAGACACGCCTTCAAAAAATCAGTTTGGTGGAGCCTCGAGCAATCCGAGCATGGCGGAGATCGCAGGAGGCGTGTCACAAAAGACGCAAAGGCACTCCCTACGGTGCATGGAAGGAGGCTGGGATCGGGTTTGGGACCCCAAACAATTCGAGAAATTTGAGCTTGAAGGAGATCCTCCCTCGAGGTCTACATTCTATCTCAACAATTAAAGCCTTCATCACTCACGGGAGATCGAAAGGGGATTCTCAAATCGTCTGTTCAACATGGCCAAAAAAGATTCTCCAACGCCTATGTTGCGAGAGAAGTGCCCAAAGTTGGAGATTGGAGGCACGTTTGCGGAGACGTGGGGATTGGATCTCATCAATAACGAGAGGCTGTCACTTTCATGCATGCCGAAGGGAAGAGAACGAGTGGCCAGATCTCCTAGCCCAATGCTTTGGAGTTCGACCGAGTCGAACACAACCTTATCTGCGCACACGCACGTGCTCAAAATGAGGAGCACGCAGCGAGGAATGCTGCTCACTTTGCTCCATCGTGATACGAGGACCCGAGATGCAGGGTGATTAATTTTGAGAACAAAGGTGGGAGCCATACGGCACTACGGCATGTGGGCTGCCTCACATGGCGCTTGCACGTGTCCAGATTGTGCTGCTTGTACTCCGTGAGTCGTATATGCCAGACCTCAATGGAGTGCGGTTCACAATTCTCGGCATGACGCAACTCGAGATCATTCTCCATAGGTAAACAAAGACGCAGTCTACTCCTTTCAATGGCGAGGTTAATACGGCTGGGACGGCAACGAGTTCGGGGTGCTTTGATTGCGCTGGAGAACGAACACGCAAATAGCACGGCTTCCCCTCGGCCTTCTGCTTTGTGTGTGTTCGCCACGGTGGGCTCTCTCAGCGCCTTGTATCCTGAGCGAGCGAACGAGATTCTGGTTATGGCTGAGCGGGCGACGATATTCATTTCTCCATTGACGGCAATTGTGTGCGTCTGAGTCCGGGACTTTGGTTTTGGGAGTACGCTTTCCGGCAATCCCATAGCTTCCCGCTCTCTCACTCAGCAACGCTCGGCTTGGGTCTCGGCAGTCCTTCGACTTTCACGGCTGCGAAGTTGACAACGTGCCTCGTTTAGGGCACGGAGTGAGAGGTGCGTGGCGGTCCTTCTAAGCGAGGGTGGGCAGGCGTCTCGTCCTCTAGTACTGCCCTCGAGTGCGGACTTTGTTAGCTGGGACAGCACCTCTCATGTTCGCTCTGTGGTAGGTATTCTTGGAGTGCGAGCCCGGAATATAGCTTGCCGCAGTCTGCTCCGGCTCCACTCCCAGACCAGGGCATTTTCGTTTTTCAAAGTGCTTTGATTCGCCCTTGTACTGACGACCCAGCGTCACCATTGTGTTAAAAGAGTGTCCCTAATGATGAGCGGGTTCGGTCTTGGTGTGCGAGAATGATGAAGGGCGGGTTGGTCTCGGTGGCGAGACGGTGGTGATATGCACGAACGATCTGAGCCGTGCAAGGAGGTTGAAGGGCGAGGCGAAAGGCATGAATGTTGATATTGAGACGATCGGGAAGGAAAGCGACATAATGCAATTCAAGACCGGAGAGGATGCCGACGCTCTGGCACACTAGACAACATCGCGATGGGCGCACTTTCGCCTGCGAGAAAAGAATCATTCACTCAGCGCACGGACCTCTACAAAGATGCGAGTGGAGAACGGATGAGTTTGTGGTGCGAGAGCAGCGAGAGAGGAACCCGGATGAGTGATCCTACTCGGCGGGTATGCTATGGCACGCTGCACGTCGTCCTGTACACACACTTCATATCGCCTTTGTGCCAATATGCAAGAATATCCATAGACTGAGATTCATTGTATGTGTGTTGATGTTTGCAGTCAATGAGGTTCACACAAAATCAATGGAGATCGATGGTATATATCCAATTTTGGACCCCTGAGGCTTTTCGACATATAATGGAGGAGGAGTCCGAAATAAGTCGTTTTTCAAAACAACTTATGATCTACAGGTGGCAATGCGCGTGGTGTATTTCGACATCCCCATGTCAGACTTACCATTATGGACTCCCACGAGAAATTCCATTGCTAGATTTGACAATATCATCATTTTAAATATATGTTAAGTAAAGTTTACATTTGCGACACATCTTTGAGGTTGTTTTAGATTTCATAAGTTTAGGAGCATTCATTACACTTTGCCTTCTAGGGTGACAAGAACCTCTCGTATTGTTGTTGCTATTTTTATACTCTATAAACAACTTGGTGTTTCATCAGCTTCATTTGGTGCATCGATGTATTGTTGCATATGGTCCCAGTATAAATATTTATCATTAGTAGGATGCATGAACTATGAAAGAAAGCATTGCATTGCATGAACAAGAGGATTGGTCTCATGAATGAAATCATAGACTGCAATGGACACTTTGTAAAATTCTATGCATGGGAAAATAGTTTTCGTTCAAAGGTATAGAGTATTAGGAATGATGAGTTCAATTGCATTTGGGAGAGGCATGCACAATTATTGCGATCATGAAATAAATTCATTATGAATATTATTTCAATCGTTGTTACTATGCTTGCTTTAGGGATATATACTTTGCTTGGTTTCTAATTCACAAAGATGCAAAAGCCTTTTCGTTTCTTTCCTTATTTTTTGCATAATTTATATTTCCACTCTTTATGTTGCCAAACTCAATAACTCGGGTTTCTAAGCCTCTAATGTGTCATTGAAAACACTAGAGGATCTATTTTGGGAAGAAGAAAGAATATTACAACCAGACCCACCCATTCGATCAGCCTCCTTGTTATATCAATTAAAAAGGGATATTTTTTCTTGGGAAAAAAGGTAGAAAGAACTATAATATCCAACATTATCTTAATATCTCTATTGTGAGCCTTGTTTTTTTGTTGGTAGCATGGTCGAGGGTAAAACTTATTTGATCTCAATAATACTTGGAGAGATGCTAGGTTTCAAAGATGGACGTAGTTTTGGGGAGTGTTATAGGTCAATTTGGGCATCATCCCTAAGACCAATACAACTAGGGTATATCATCCCCTAATTCAATACAAATAAGGTCTATCATCCTCTAATTCGAGTTTCTACATGCCCTAGAGAAGTAATTCCCATCATGGCTTTAATTCATGAGAGTTTCAATGTTTTGAAGTATATTTAAAATGACCCATTCAATCATAAATGCTCCTTTGAATGGGCCTAAGTTCATTGAAAGCACTTATCCCCATGCTAGGGTGCTCTACAAATAACTTCAGACACTTGAGGTGTGTTGGTATCACAGTAGCGAAAATCCATCATTTTTCGGGGAATATCCACATGTCCATTGCCTTATAGAAGAGCTCATAGGTGTCATACTTTGAATACATGTGTTCATCCATCACCATTGAACTTGGAAACATGTCTCATCTATTATTAGAAAGCCATTCAATATCATGTATTGAGAAACTACTTACAATTTCCCTATAAATTGAGAAATCATCTAAGTGCGAGGGAGGAATAAATTTTGTGTAGTGTTATCTTGTTGGATTCTCAATTCTTGAGAGAAAAAGTAATGTTATCGTTTGTTGAGATGATGTTTGGCGTGATGAAGACAGAATGAAGTTGGAGTAGGTTGACAACGAATTGATCCATTTGGTTGTAATCTCACTCCTCCTACTATTACGATAAAGAAAATTATTATTTCTCTCATATATGCACTTGTATCTTGTGAATTTATTCTCAAATGTGTATGTATTCTCAAATTTAATTGGTTAAATTTGGTTAAGGTAGATAGATATTGTATATTTTTATTTTCATTTGATGTCTTATAGATTTGATTGTAGGTATTGATCTAGTGAGGTCGGTCAGATTAAGAGCAACATAAGCGACGAAAGAAGAGGAACAAGTAGGTCTCTCCTCCCTTTCTGTTTATATATTTATCTTAGAGAGAAAATAAAATTTACCTTTCTTCTGTTGTTCGAGTGAAGAAACACCTCACTCAGGAGGGAGGATAGTTCTTTTTCTTGTGTCAACCTCGTTAAAAAATGAAACAAGTGCCTATGAGGATGTTCTCTTACGCGAGTTACACTTGGGGGCGTTGAAACTTATACGAAGCATGGTTTTCTTATGTTTCGAGCTTATGTAAAAATGAAACCATTCTCAAGCATAATTTACCTGCATTCCAAGCTCGTGTAAAAAATGAAACCATTCTCCGAAAGCATATTTTTTTCTCTATTTTCAATCTTGCATAAAAATTAAACCTATCTCGAGTCCATTTAGATTTATTATTTTCAAGACTCGTTAAACTCATGAAAATACTAAGATTATTTTTCTATTTTTTCACTCTCATAAAACACATGAAAATGTCGATTTATTTTCATCTTTTCCTACTAATAAATTAAATTGAAAGTCAATCATATAGAGTATATTTTTATCACTTTTTTTGGACTCATTAAAACTTACAAAAAGAGAAACCACAGAGTGTTCTTTTAGCTTTTTCAGATCACGTTAATGTGAAAATATTGCTAAGAACTTGTCTTTCCGAGCTCGTAAAAGGAAATGAAATGACATCTACTCAATATAAGTTTAACCCATTTCTAGACGGAGATAGATTATTTACAAAAAAATGAACACCTTAGTCGAACATGGCTAAGAGGTTTTCTCGAGGTATCATTTTACACTTTTTCGGACGTAAGTGACAAATTTACAAAAAAGGACTCATGGAGTTTTATTTTCGTCCCTTTTTCAAACTCTCTAAACATGAAAAGGATCGAGTTTTCACTTTCGTTAGATTCGTTAAAACATCAAATAATGACAGAGACTTGTATGATCATGACAAGATCAAGTTTTAATATCTCTAGACTCGTTAAACCATAAAATAGAGATGGATTCACCCGAAGGGTTGGATTATAGATCAAGCATATGTTACCCTCCTCAAGCATGTTAAAAAATAAAGAGGTACTAGTCAACAATGACTTTGGATTAAATTTGGGAAAAACAACAAAATACTTTATGGTAGTAGGTCGCTCTTGAACATGACACTTTCTACTTCATCTTCGTGGTTTTGGGTTGGGTAATATTCTTGAGGGTTTATCATACCTATGGTATATCATACCATCCATCACTTCGGTTTGGGTCAATGCTTCCAATCCATTCGATATTCGCCTATATGTTCAGAGAATTCATCCGGTAATTCCTCATCTTCTACAATACTCATAAACCTTCATTTTCATGACCGCCATGCACGAACATTTCTTCATCAAGTCACATTTTTGTCTTGAAAATCATAGATCTTGTTTCATTTCGTGATCTGCGACGAGTCGCTTCTGTCGACATCGGCTCATCATCCGGGAATTTTACTTAGAAACATCTTTCAGTGACCTTGGAACTTACTTATATCAAAAGAAATTTTCTCTGCCGGCGATAGGTTGACACTGACGACCTTCGACCTAAATATTTTTGTTTCGCGTTTGAGATCAAATAATTTATTCACATCTTGAAAATTATACTACGATAACTTGAGAACCATTAACATCAATAATGGTTTCTCTCACATCATTAACATCATTGGTGGTAATCGTAGACGATGTCATCCCATGTTCGACTCGGATCACATAATTTCATGGTTAGAGTTGTACTTGAATGATCGAGTAAACGAGATGGAAGACCCAAAATCTAGTTTCATCATCTAGGCTGCAATTTCGGGAATTATACCACATCATCCACATACGATGGCTTTACATACGAATGGTCATCCTATCATGGGCGTATATACTGCGAGGGCAGTGTCTATATCTATATATGAATTTCTGATTTATGTACGTGTTATGATAGTTTATGTGTTGAGAATGGGTGTGCCTCCCTCAACAATTCATGTCCAAGATGTACAAGATATCATGATTTAATGTATTTAAAATTGATGAGAGTCACCATCCACTTTAGATCTTACTCATCACTGTCAGTAAAGCATCTCATCCAAATATTATCATTATTTTGACTTCATGCTTAAGGGAGGCGATTGTTATAGGTCAATTTGGGCATCATCCTTAAGACTAGTATGGACGGGTGTATCATCCCCTAATTCAATACAAACATGGTCTATCATCCCCTAATTCGGTTTACGCATGGCCTTTAGAGAAGTCATTCCATGATGGCTTTAATTCATGAGAGTTTAAATGTTTTAAGTATAGTTAAAATGACCTATTGAATCATCAACACTCCTACGAATGGGCCTAATTACGTTGAAAAGAAAGGTCCCATCCCTTTCCTACAAGGAAGATGCCTATCCAAAGGGAATTATGGTTGGGAAGGTTTTATTCACTAGGTCTATTTTTCCGGAAAGGCGGGAATAAGGTGATCAACTTTGCAATTTTATGGTGCAAGGGTGCTTCCCGAAAATCACTTCGAGCACTTAAGGGTGTGTTGAGTCTCTGGGGAGAGAAATAATCATTGTTCTATGAATCTCCACATGTCTAGTGCCTTCTAGAAGAGATCGCCATTGAACCTAGAAACATGTCTCATCTATTATTAGAAATCCATTCAATATATTTTTTGAGAAACTACTTACAATTTCCTTATAAATTGAGCACTCATCTAAGTGCAAGGGAGGAAGAAATGGTGTAGTGTTATGTTTTTTGGATTCTCAATTCTTGAGATCTGAAGGATCTTGTTGTCTGCTAAGATGATGCTTGGTACTGATGAGGATGGAATGAAGTTGGGGTATGTTGACGATGAGCTGATCTACTGGTTGTAATCTACTCCTCCTATTATTAAAATAAAGATATATGTTCTTTCTCTCATATATGCACTTATATCTTGTGAATGTATTCTCAAATGTGTATGTATTCTCAAATTTAATTGGTTCAATTTGGTTAAGGTAGATATAATGTATATATGTATGGAGTTTGTTATATTTCATGTCTTTGATTGTAGGTATTGATCAAGCAAGTCTCGGCCTAGATCACAAGTGACGGGAATGACAATAGAAGAGGAACGAGAGCGGAGGATCACAAGTAGGCCTTTATACCTTTTATTTTTCTAGTATATTTTATAGAAAAGAAAATTTACCTTACTTCTATTGTTATGAGTGAAGAAACACCACACTCAAGAAAGACTATTTTATCCAGTAGATTAAAATTCCTCATAATAAGGAGAAGTGTTTCATATGTTCCCAAATTTCATGGATATTCAAAGAAAACGGTTTGAGCAACTTCGATTTTCATGCGGGTTTTATTCATGGAAAACAATGGATACAAAAATTCATGAGCATTTACACAACAATTTCATATGTGTTTTCTAGGAGATTGGAGTCTAAATTCAAAAATCTAGAATGAAAGTTTTGTGCATAATGACATCAATTAGATCTCTCGCGAGAAATTTTACGAAATTGTGAATAGTTTGGGGAGATCTTGTTAGTTTTATGAATGGAACAAACTTAGATTCTCTGAATGATAGGAATACTAATAATACTTGAATTATTTCTAAATTTTGTTAGGGAGCCAATTACGGAGATTTATGTTTCTTTTCATATTTTCCTATTTGGGGTTTGAAAAAAGTATTTGGAGGCAAGGGTTTTATATTTGGAAATTATTGGTTTATGTTACTCAATCTAGCTTTGGAATCTATATTTCAGAATTAAAAATTTACATACCTTAATGAAATAGAGATAAAATGCAAAATTTCAAAGTTCCAATAGCAAAGACAATCAATAATTAGTATTCTAAGAGAAATCTACAGGGAAGTTCACTAATACATTGGCACGTGCTTGGATTATAAGTTCATTTGGAAAAAATTTCTTTCTTTTTTCATTTTTTACGTGTCATCTATGCACTTTTGGGCTTTATCACAAAATTCCACTAGATATTCTTATTCAAGTCATGTAGAAAAGATTTTAGTAATAAATCTTTCCAAAGCCATAGATATCAAAGAGAAAAGGTGTTGTGTGACAATTGGTGTTTATGTGGCATAATTGACCTTCGAAAAAGGGAAGTTGATGTATTTCTAGTGGACATTTCATCATCTCAATATTTAAGGAAAGTTGGAAAATATTTAATGAGTAACTTTAACAATCCCGAATTTAAATGGAAAATAGCATCATCTATATTAGAACCAATATCTTCAAGAAATATATTAGATGTAAAAGGACATCTAGCAACAAAAATTCAGCATATTGAGGATAATTTTTGTAAATTTACTGATGAGTCGATGAACCAATTCCAGGATTTCAATGCACAATACTTCCAAACAGTTCAAAGTTTCCAATGAGAAAAATTGGAATATTATTTTATTTTTATTTATTGTTCGGGATTTCATTCCATATATATAGTAACACATGAGGAGAGATTTATTCTATATATTGTTTCATTTTTGATGTAAAAGGGTTTCCTTTTGGTGCTAAAACCACTGTCATCTTTGCAAAACTTTTATTACAAAAATCCGAATTGAATTATTCTAGCTCTAGTTCATGAAAAATTTGTGTTTTCTGCATGTTTTTCTACCGCTTTCATACCTCATTTACGTACATGTTCAAAGTAACATAGGATATTCTAGGTAATAATAGATTGAGTAACAATCTCTCTCGAAATCCCCCTACAAATTTATAATCATTCAAAAGAGATTAGTCTATTGGATAGTCCGTTTGAGATAGCTCCTCTATATCTTTAATTGTTTCCTTCTGTCATATTTTGAATGTTCTCTGTTTGGCTATAGAAATATTCTATAGGCATTCACTCTGTCGAGGTTGATTAAGTATTCCATTTGAATGCTTAATTTTCATGAATTATCTTATATTCTTACTGCAAATTCTATAAAAATCTTGTTATTCTGTCAAATTGGATGTTGACACTTTGAGCAAGGACTCTACAAGATGGGGATTTATTCATGAACAAATATTAGAAAATCATAAGAAAACACGATAATAAATAATAGATATGTCCATTTTTATTCATAGGCTATTGTCCATTGATAGTGAAAAATGTTAAAAAGACCTTGTAACACTTGAGGGAACCCCCTCTCGTTCAAGGACCAACTTGAACCTAAAAACTCGAGTCGATTTGGTTTCTCGATGTAGTTTCAGCACAATAAATTCCCCTAAGAAATAGATACAACACCACACACGGGAAAAATTATTGAGAGAATTACTTGTGGGAATTTAAGACATGAATGAGTTTTAAATTTTGAAATATTGTCCCTTCCATTCTAGCAACAATTTTTGCAAGATTTTATCCATTGAAGCCAATGGTTCTCAATGCAATGAATCCTAGTGAAAAGTTACTATTCGAGATTTTTTATTGCTACCATTCACTATCAAAATATATTTACTTCATTTAATATATGGTACATCCAAATATACCTATGTAAAAAAATATAGATTTAATTATGTGAAACATATTCAGAAATTACCGAGTTGTAAACAAAATTGCAAGCTAGATTTTAGAAATTATACCCATACCTATTGATCAAAATGCCACAACAAAGAAACATCAATTATATCATTCCTATTGCTTGCAACAAGTCAAAGGATTCCAATTTTCACTTTAAAGGAATTCATTTTGGTAAGAAGCTTATTAAGGGTTTGTTCCTACTTAATTTCTTATTTATATCCTCTCGCATACCAACTTAATCAATTTCGTCCATGAAAAAAAATGCAAGGGATATTTTTCCTTTGCCTTTTAGCAAGGCATGCCTTTCGTAGATGTTCCAATATCAAAAAAAATTGAACATGTCACTCCGAGTATTTGGTTTGATTTGGAATTATGCCTTAAAAGGTGTGTTTGATGGAAATATAAGAATCCTTTTATTCAAGCTCTTATAATGGAAATATTTTGGACTTGTGCTTGAGATGCTCCATGATCTTCATGGAAAATCTGTTTTTGAGTATTTAAAAATGAAACTATTCTTTACATATAAATATAAATAACTAAAGAGCTAAAATACAATTTGTTGATATATCCATCATCTTATGCCAAACCCACACCAAATGAAATATTAGCAATATATGTAGGTTCAAAGTTATGGTTCATGTGGTAATTATACTTGATCAACTAGATATGGAATTTTGATGTGTACGTGCAATGCTTCCAACCAAAGACATTGACTCATAGATACATACCATTTTCAAAAACATGCATTATTGTTGGAGGTTTTTTTTTGTAGATGGAGCTACATAGGAAACCTCTAAATATGGCATACAATATTGGAAATAATAATCTAATTATAGGATTTATTAGCGACATTGGTTTTTTCAAGTATGAATCAAACAAGAAGTTAACATTATAGTATAAAAGGAAATAATTATTATATTTGACAAAATTATTTCTCCAAAACCCTTCTATGTATTTAACAACATAAAATGAGATATACAAAGCAATAATAGCTACAGGGGAAAAAAGCTACATTCAATTGTATCAATAATATTTTTATGTAATTACAAACATCCAAAGCTCAAATCATGAACTTAATGAGAATAACCTGAGTGTAAAGTGTTATATTTGAAAGAAATGACATTAACATGTATTTATACACACCAGATAGTGATTAGGGGAAGGGATGAAAGTGTATCATGGAGAGACATGTAAAATTATTTGAAGGAATATTTGTTTCCATTGGTTTTTCATTTAGTGGGAAGAAAATGACCAAGAGCGTGCAACATCAAGGAGGCGCAAAAATTCCAATTAATTTTTTTTATTTATTTCGTAAGAATGGGGAGTTGGTGTTGAAAGGGGGATTTGAGAATCATGAGAAAGACATCTGAAAAAATATTTTTTTAACATTAAACGAAAAAAAATGTGTAGCGTATAAAGTGCGAGGGGTAGTTTTTGTAACATATGGCATATTTATTGTGCCCCCAATGCCTTTGTACTGCAATGGTTTATGTAAGGAGTTTCTAAATGGCAAAGTAATAATAGGTTCTTCTGCAACCACATTTTTCCGAGAGGTGTGATAACATTTGGCGATAAATTTCTAATGTTTTTATGCTTTTTCTACATACTTTGAAATATCTATTAACGCTACATGTCATGATATAATGGGTTATTAATCAACATTTTCTCTCCGGATAGAAAGTAGATTGACATTATGGATGTTCAATATATCATCATTATGAGAAAGGATGTAAGTTTTTTATACCTTTATCATCAATGAACATTAAATATGTGGAGTTTAACTCCTATGGTATTCCATATCGAAAACTAAGTACATTATCTTTTTTTACGAAGGAAGGAATATTCATGACAATTTGTGTGGCATTGAACACAGTTGAAAAGCTCTTCATAGTTCTCGGGACTGGGTCTATGTGAAGATTGATATTCTATCAAGAAGACATGGGTCATTAATCATTGATTGGTTGAGTGTAGGATTTTAATTCTAGAGGTGGTGCATATCCAAGCAATTGCGTAGTGATCGGAATATTTCTTAGCATCGACACACTCTGTTTTATTGTTCCAATCAAGAGTTTTCATATTTGGTGCACCTTGCAACGAAAGGAAGCCATGTATGTGTGAATATCCTCTATGTTTCCATTCATATATTAATAGCATAATGAATTCAAAGTTTTAAAAAAACATATATGCAATGTACAAATTAATGGAGAGGAGAATGGCTAGAAAACATATCCGCACCAATAAACAATTTTGTGGAGGAATTTTTGTAGGAATGCTTTGAGGGAAAATTGTAAATTTGTAATGCATATATTGGGCTCTTAGATTTGGGTCTTTAATTATGGTTTGGATTATCCATTGATAGTGATTATTCAAATTTGAGGGAACGTTAGTAGGCATGATCATGTGCGATTCATGTCATTTGGTATCAAGCGCACTAAGTACTCGTGAAGAAGAATGAAGAAATTCCTATTCTTGTGATCATTCCATTCAGTTCACAACATCGCTTGTTCTAGAAATATCAAATTCATTGAAGGTCTAAACAAAAGTGCATAATTTGTTTGGGAAATTTAAAATCTCGGAAGTTAGGAAGACATTTTCAAAGATCCGAAAACAATTGTTAGCAAGTTGTTCTCAATGCATTTATTCACAAAAATAGTAGTAGTTTCCTAGTTATGGTGGTGCATTATAATTTTATGTTAGTAGCGAAATATTGGATGTTGTGTGAATCAATTATCATGGTAGTGCGATGAAAGTGAAAAGCATATTCATGCATCTTAAATTTTATAATTCTTACTTGTGTGATCATGGTGATGCTTATAGGAAAGAGGGTGGGGAACCACATATTGAAGAGGACCTCGGTTTTGTATTCATTCACATGGGATAGATATATTGGAGGCCAATCATGTGAGCTTGTTTAATTTGAATGTTTCGAGTGTAAATAAGAAAAAAATGTGCTCACGTTCGGTACATGAATTTGGGGTAGTTGGAACAAAAAGGAAGATTTGATATCTAATTTAGTGAGCATGACATTTGGTTCGTAAGTAGAATCAACTATGGTTTGATGGGGTTCAAGAGAAGAGGTGGTTACACTATAAATAAGAGATGAAATATTTGTAAGTTGATCTGGTAGAGCATAAATTGGAGATGGGCCGAGCTAGACATCCTTGTAGTAGGGATCATTATTTAGTTTTAATTAAAGTGCCACAAGTACACATGATTTTAAAGTGAAGAATTCATAAGATTTTTCAGAAGAATTACACCTTTTCATAATGAGGATGTCTAATTTAGAAATCATTCGAGATAAATATTTGGAAATATTAGTGATGTCTTGGGGAAAGTTGCTTGTATAGTTTGTTATATTTTTATTGACCACCATGGGCATGAGTCACTTTTATAATGGAGTTCACATGTGTAATGAGAATTCCTCCACTTGTGCTAAATTTCGAAGGACATGTGGTTGTTCACCAAGGTCCATGTTGTTGAAATGAGAAAAATGATGTGTAGATCTAGATTATGGACAATGAAATTAAGAAAGAGTACCATGTAAAAGTCTTCCTTTCATACTGGGTATTATTGTTTGCATATTGTGCAAACATGCATAGTAGAAATATTATCTATTGTTTTTTTGAAATCGGTAGTGTTCACCCTCGAGGTGGGTGGGCGGGGGGTGTGGGGTGGTCGGGTTATATGGATTTTGATGAAGGTGAGGTGAGTTGGTTTACATGGTTGGGAGAGTACCTGAGGTGGGAAGGGATGTGGTTGAGGAAGCAAGTTTTTTTGCGTTTTTTATAAAGAAATAAGCGACGTGAATTTATTTTATCCTTGTTGTGTGAATAAATAAGATATGTTTGTGTGATTTTATATCGCATTTTTATTGTGGCATGGAATATCTAAGTAGGTAGAAATAATTTATTGTTAGATTAAAGGCATAAGAAAAAATAGCGTAAAGCATAAATGAGTTATGTATGCATAAAAAATGAATTATGAGCCTTAGAATTTAAAAATTAGTTTATATGATAAATAAAGAAATATAGTGTTCTTGTACGTATCGAAAATACATTATTGTAGCATTAATCAATGGTAGATACGAGCAAGATAATCAATTTCCATCTTTTTTATTTGAACATCATTGAATAATAACATGAATAGTTAAATGAGAAAATATTCAATTTATATAGATATAAATGACATAGTAAGAATGAATTGAAATTTATACAAATGTTGATATGCATATGATGTAATTTTGAAGGGGTAAATATACATATTTTGGAATTATTGAACAAGATTCTTGTAAAAAAAACATTATTCTAGCATTAAACATCGGTAGAGAGCAAGAGATAATTTCATTTTTTTTTATTTGAACGTCACTAAAATATAGAATGTTAATAGCTAAAAGACAAACATTCAATTTATAGACATAAAAATGATGGAGGAAAAAAAATGAATTGAAGCTACTATAGATGTTGATATGTATATTATGTAAAATTTGAAGGGGTAAACATACATACTTTGGAATTATTGAACAAGTGTCTTGTCGAAAAAAAAAGTGGGCACTACAACAAAATGGAGATATTTTATAGAAGTAAGGAACAATTATCTCTACAAAGATGATAGTTCATGTGCAAAAACAACAATGGTATTTGGCACCATGAAGAAATTTCAAAAGCTGACAGGATAATAGGTCATTGTGCGATGGACATTTGTTGAATGTCTTTGAGGACCTATTTGCATGTAGAGTCATATTTAAGTTTTTATGAATTAACAAAATATTGTTTGCAAGCACTCGAAACTATTGAAGAAGTTTGTTTTTATGGAAAGTGTTAGTAGGAGAAGAGCGACTTGAAATTCGTCCACAAATTTCCTTCAATAGAAAGAAGGAACAAGTATTTTTTTGTGATTCCCATGAGCTCATTTCCAACATCATTGAAATTTGTAACGTTTTATAAATGCCCGGTGTGGTCGTGTAACTCAATTTTAAGTTTGTAGCAGTAGTCACATTCTAGGAAGTTGTTGTTACACTTTGTAGAATGCCACATATTGTTAGAATGATGCACCACTTTTTTTCATGCATTGCTTTCCAATGAAATTTAATGGACATGTAAGAAAATAGAAGTAGTTCATGTGAAGAGCAGTCATAGTTGTAGGAACGGAAACCCATATTTCTTTCTCAAAGAGTTGCATGCAAGTAATGTCATGAATCGTCTTTTGTGTCGGGGCTCATTTAGAAGAAACGTTTTAGTTTCGCTCACAAATGGGGAGGAAGATTTGTAGCTGTTTTAGAGAACCATGTATGGAGTTTTTTGAGTTTCTTCAATGTTTGGAATTATCACAAGAGTGTTAGTGGAGGCAGTCCCTATGGTTATTCCTTTGAATTCAGATACATGACCTCCTTTGATTGCAAGTATTAGTAGGTTCTAGAGAAAAGAACAATTTGACAAGTATCTCTCCTTTAAAGTGGCATTGATCCCCCATAGTGTTACAAAAAATGCTAAAGCCCAACTTATCCTTTAATGTGATTTTTTTTCTTAGTGTTTTAGTACTATGCCTTCGAAAATTGTCAAGGCAAGCAAGGTCAAACTAACAACACAGTAACATCTACATTGGTATTCGGGTTTGCAAACTTGATTTCTGCAATATTTTTTAAAATCAAGGCATTGATAAGGAAAGGTTGGATCATATACTAAACATGGATTGATAGTGGATGCAACAAACAATTAAATCTCCCATTTGTTCTTTAGGTGGTTGTATTTAGGGTTTGCATATTTCATTGTGTCATTCAAAACAATGTATAGTTGCGCAACTTGGATTAGATTATAAAAATATTCACCCAATTCAAAGCAATTGCAGAAATTTGGATCTCATATTTGTCACGATCAACAAGGTCAAATCCAAAAAAAATTTCCTAAGCCACACACATTGTTGTAAGTCTTAAATGTTTTTCTTTCTAGATGCTCTACAGTGGATTGACTAATATCTTTGGTAGGGATTGAGCTCCTTGAATGAGATAGTTCTAGTTGTGGTTGTATTTGTTGGAGTACTATATATGGCAAGATATCTTGCGTCGATGAAGAGATATCTTGGGATGTTCATGCCTTTGAATAGAGTAATGTTCATAAGTCCTTATTCATCGTTTATTTACGTCTCACAACCTCAAGTTCAACAACTTTTTATGGAACTTTTTTGTAAATGGAAGAAAAAATAAACTAATGTAGAATTCATTAGTTTTTTTTGTGTAATGAAGGAAGAGTGAAAAGAGACAAAAAAATAGAAGGGTTTGCGAGAAAAAATTTTGCGCCTTACAAAGAGTGTTGAAGCACCATTCAAGTTAATTTTTCAAGCGAGAATGATTGATTTGAATTAGATGTCTTCGGATGTTATTTTTCTAGTATATGTAGATAGTAGTAGAGTTTGGTGTTGATGCGTTCCATTAAAAGAGAGTAATGTGGAAGTGTGAGGATGTAGTTATTGATGAGGTAACAAAGAAGATTTTTGATTATTTGGAGCGAGTGGTTGAATCTTAGTAGAGCCATTCAACAACAAAGAAATGGAACTCTTAGTTAAGGCTAGCCCAATGATATTAACAAAGTACAATAATTTTTTTACGTGAAGAAAATACCTATAATTCATTTTAATCCATTTAAAGAGATATTAAAACATAGAATGATAAGGTATATAAGGAAGCATGAATTAGAATTGAAAATTTAAATTTTTAGAATTGCAAATAAGGAGATTATAGACCTCTTAAAGTTATGTATAAAATAGTCTTTCTTCAACTTCAATGGAATAATTTATGAACAAACTCATGGGGTCGCTATGGGCTCGCCTCTATCTCCTATCATTTCCAACTTATACATGGAACATTTTGAACAAATGGACCTCATATCCTTTCCATTCACCCTGAAGAATGGAAAAGATATGTAGATGATATCTTTGCAAAATGGACCCATGGATTACTAAAGTTACATGAATTCTTAGCCCACATTAATAGTCTCTCAAATTACATAAAATTTACCATTGAAATTGAAAGGAACAACCAATTACCCTTCCTAGACATCCTCTTAACCAAGAAAAAATGGTAAACTAAGTACCGAGGTTTATAGGAAAAAGAATCACACGAGATAGATACCTTCACGGCGACTCTCATCACCACCCGAACCGAGAAAATTGGCATCATCAAGACCCTAACTACAAGGGCTTCTAGGATCTCGGACTCCCACCACCTAGAGCATAAGATAGACCATCTCCGTCATGTCTTTCAACGGGAATGGATACAATAAACATGTCATCAACAAAACCATTCACCAAACCCTTAATAAGAATAACTTAAAAAGAGCCTTTGACATCCCTACAATCTCGTTACCTTACATAAGAGGAACCACTGACAAAATCTCCAGAATTCTCAACAAACACAACATTAAAATTGCCTTCACTCCCCCTAATACTATTTTAAATATGGTAGACTACGCTAAAGACCCTATAAACCCTAGGCTTCATAAAGGTGTTTATGTCATACCTTGTTCCCTGTGGCAAAGAATACATTGGCGAAGCAGTGTAAATCCCTTAACATTAGACTAAAAGAACATCTCTGTGACTTAGCTCATAACCGAACGAGATAAATCGCCTTAGCGAACATGCGATCTCGACCTCACATTACATACAAATAGAGGAAGCCAAACTGGTCTCTAAAGAGGACCATTACCTAAAAAGGAAAATCAAAGAAGCTATAGAAATTGAGAAAAGAGGTAACAACTTAAATCGTGATGATGGTCTCATTATTAGTAACACATGGAAACCCTTAATACACCAAAACACGGCTAGACATTAAAAACTATTAAAGATCTAGTATAAATACATCATAACCCTTATTAAAAAAATAAATAAATAATTGAATTAAAGTAAATAAATAAATAATAATAATAATAATAAATTAATTAATTAAAATATAATAAATAAATAAATATATAAATAAATAAATACAAATTAAAATAAAATAAGTAAATTATGGTAAATAATTAGATAATTGTAACATATGTAAATAAATTAGTAAATTTATATTTAAAATTATGGAATTTTCCAACCAAATACATATCACTATAATTTAATAATAAATAAATTAAATAAATAATATATTATATTATTTAGGTACATAAGCCTTCCATAAAAAAAATAAAAAAATAAAAAAATAAATAAATAAATTAATTAAAAAAAAATAAAAAATAAATAAATAAATAATAATAATAATAATAATAATAATAATAATAAAATAAAATAAAATAAAATAATAATAATAATAATAATAATAATAAATAAATAAATATCAACTTTACATTAACAATCATATTAACTTAATAAGTTAATTTAATCATATATATTAATTTAAATACATTAACCAAATTATTTCATTCCAAAAAAATATATCATAATAATATTCCTTATTACAACTTAATTTAATTATCCATAAATTTGAAAAAATTAAATTAGTCTTTTTCCTATATTCTCTCCCAGCTTAGCGAACTTTCATAAAATTTTCATGAAGATCCTCTTTATCCACTATTTATTTACACATTCTTTTGCCCTATTCTCTCGATTTTTCAAAGAACCTTTACGTTTAGCTTAATTTGATATTTTTTGTGAAACTTGTCATTGAGACTACGCCACCCGATAGTATTGTGACATGGCATGCAACATATGGGTTGTTGGATTATATTATAAACAAGTTGACAAAAAAAACAAAATAGGAGAGTCTTGTGTCCCTAATGTTAGTTTCTACAAGTACAAGCCATGCGAGGGCTTGGTCATCTAGTTCATATCTAATATTTGGCTCTCAAGAATACTCTAGCATGTAAAGACAAATATAGTTCAACATATAGGACTTGTATACAATTATTAAATGACGTAAAACGAATCTTTTTTCGTTTTGAAGGCAAACTCAATTTCTACTTATTCATTTTCTTAAATTTCATAAAAGAAGTATTTTCAAATCAAAGGAATCAATCCATGTTATGGAACCATGGAATTCACACAATTGGTGAATCTAGGAGACATGGTTCTCAAGAAGAAAAACATAAATAAAGAGAGAGCTCAACATATAGGAATTGTAGATGGATATTACATGAGCTAAAAAGGAATCCTTTGTGTTGTGATGGCAAGCTCAATTTCTACTTATTCATTTTTTTCTATTTTCATAAAAGAAGTTTTGCCAAATCAAAAAATCTGATTTATCAAGGGGTAGCTATTCGGATGAAGACTTCTTATATTTCCAATGATGGAAACTTTTATAATTATAAATCATCTAATATCAAGGGCCAACAATTTCTTGTGTACCAAGAAGGTCTTTGCAAAGAGATGATTTAACAATGGTGTATATCTTTCTCGAAAAGCGTACAAAGAGTCTAAATTTAATTTTAATTAATATGGGATGAAGGTACCTTAAAAAAGCCCCATGTGAGAATATACGCACTTCGGGAGAAAGATGGAGGTTTACATATACTTATGCAATTTTTTTTAAAAGGTTTGTATAGACCTAAAAATAGATCTCGGATGAATGACCTTGGTTTATATTTGATTTGATTCAAAAAAAATAGGTGGGTTGATTTGAGATATCCCTAATTAGAGATAACCTTTGCGCTATGTAGATTTGAACTTCAACCAACTCGGTTTGTTTTTAAATACGTATATGCATAAAAAAATTGAATTGTACACAATGTTGGCATGGTGTGCATAAGGATGGAACTTGGCATGCATGGTGTTGTGTTTACCAAACTCTATAGATCTTAGTCTCTATCACTTGACTCCCCTTGGTAGAGCGCGAAACAACATAATAAATGATTTTATTGCAGACTTGTACGAGTTGAAGGCTCACCTACATCACAAGCTACTAACCTTACAATTATTGGAAGAAACTCCGAGTCTCCATAGCCTTTTTATATAAAAGGAAATTATATTACAAAAAAAATAGTCAATACACTCTAGATAATTATCAGAATTTCAACCCATCCACATTGATGACTTCATCTAAAGTAAATTTGAAATGATATTCCTTGAACCTTTATATTGTAATGAATCTAAAAGAGCCTAGATTGAAATTTAATTGATATGAGGAGGAAGGTACAAAGCCTATAAGATGAAAACTATACCGAGTGCAACCAAAACAAAGACCTACAAAAGGTACATGACAAACGAAATAGGGAAAAAAACACAATGTTGGATTCTTGAGACAATTGTGAGGATGAATTCCTACGGTTTCACATAGAATTTTCATAGGAGAATGATTGCATTTAATTGAATCTAGGTTCCAAAAAAGAAGAAAATGGGAAAAGAATTAAACTTTAAAACATTACCTTTATTCTACTATGTTTAGATGGAAACAAAAAATTATATGATTTTTTTATAAAACAATCATAAACAAACTATGTGACACTAGGCAGGGGGTAACCCTTGAGCTAGATTCGAGTGTATTGTGATGTTAAAAAATGATAGATTTTGATGTATTTGTTTCAAATATACAATCCTTAAAAACATAAATATTGATCCCATTCAAGAGAAGCTGGTTACTAAGGAGGTATCTCCTTTGACAATATAATTTTTTTTTATCCTCTACTTGAAAAATCTACTCTTCCACTTTTGAGGCACCTTGAAACCAAAGCTGAACAAAGTCTGGTTGAAGGAACTGAAAGAAATGAATAAAAAATAACAAGAGTTAAATCCACTCTAATTTGGACCCTTAGTGATTGCGAACTATAAACATGTCAAAACATTTTTAAAGGAAATGTTTCAATATGGCTTGAATGAGAACCATTAACTTTATATAACAATTGTTAATTATGTAGAAAATATTATTAAACAATGATTTTAATTCAATATGTATTAAAAAATCGTAAGTAATGCACCCCTTTATTTAGGTTAGTGAGTGTATAGTGACATACCCAATACAAACTATAGTCTATGTGTTTTTCTCTCCTCAAATTTAAGTGCATAAATTCAACGTTCTATCCTAGATTTTAGCTCAATTAAATAAATAGCCATCCAAGGATTTAAAAAATAAAAAATAAATTCCCATCAAATTCCGAACAAAACTATAGAAGAAGGAAGCCCACCTTATAACATAAATGATAAAGAAATATATTTTGAGCTTTGATTACGAAGATGACCACACGAGTTAAGATTGTTCTTTAAAATAAGGCCTACGAAATACCAATGGCTTCTTACCAAATGGTTCGTTGGCTTCATGAACTTCTAATGACATAATTTCATTACATATTACAACCTTATATTTAGTTTTGTGCTTTTTGATTCTCAACCCACTGGAACACAGTTAGTCCGGAAGGAAACTTGGGTATTATTCTTAACCCGGGAACACCATTGACCTTTCAAACTCTTTGAATCGAGTTCAACTTACGTTGGGAGTACGAGTGTCACAAATCCATTTCCATCTGGGATTTTAGCTATAGTTACGTTGATTTTGAACAAGGTATCAACTATGGGATCTGTTAATTTCTAAATATCACCCTTTTTAGTAAATGTTAACATAAAAAATATCACATGTATAACTAATAGAAAATCATTTATATTTCGCGAGAATGATGGGGGCTATCCCTCCATCATAAGCATTTCTTTACCTTCTAGCCTACACAACTAGCATTCCTATAATTTCTTTTGATAACGTACTCGCAAAATTGTAGAATTTGAAATGGCCACTACTCTCTAAAGCCGACTAATAAACTAGAATAATTATGACATATGAAAATAATGAAAGACAATAAAAAAACAACACGAGATCGGATCGGTGATCAACTTGTAAATCTCACATTGCTTCATCTATGTAAATACATTCTTATATAATAAACCTATTACTAATTCTATTTTATCAAATACTAATTATTTATTACGACTACGCAAATGATTATGAGCACTGGCCATCCTAATAATTTGCTACACTAATTCTTAATAACATAGAATCACAAAATTTGCTGACAAAATTTCAGCAATTAAGCATTATTCTCAACACTCCCCCTTAATGCTTAATGAGGGCTTACTAACTTATCTCTTAGTGCCAAAAAGCTGATCTTTTGCAGTTTGCTTTGGTGAAGATATCTCGCTAGCTTATGCTTAGTATTTATGTGCTTCAATTGAACATCTTTCTTTTGCACCAAATCCCGAATGAAGTGATATTTCATGTCAAAATGCTTTGTCTGCTTTGTGATGAATTGGATTCTTTGCTAACTTGATGGCACTTACATTATCACAATAAATGGGCTTTGTAGGCTGAATTTGTTTCTCCCCAATTTCCTCCAAAATTTTTACGAGCCAAAGAGCTTGTGTACCTGCTTGAAGTAATTGCAACATACTCCGCTTTTGTGGATGAGAGGGCAGCAATGCTTTGTTTTCTTGAGCTCCAAGTAATCAAACCCCGAGAACCCGAGAAGAGAAACAATTTCAGGGATGTAGACTTACGGTCATCCACACTACCTCCCCAATCTAAATCACTAAATCCAACAAGATTGAACTTTTCAGCGAGTAGTAATGAATACCAAAATTTAGAGTGTCTTTCACATACCTTAAAATTCTCTTGGCTGCCTTCATATGTATTTGAGATGGATTTTTCATATACCTTGAAACAAGTGAAAGCTGAAAATGCAATATCGGGTCTTGTGTGGGTTAGAAACATCAAGCTCCCCCACAATACTTACGTAAGTTGTCTCATCAACTAAATCAACACCATCATCCCTACATAATACAACTCCTTGAGCACTTAGAGTAGGGGATCCATTACAATCAAGCATATAAAATTTCTTTAACATATCATGTGCATACTTTGTCGGCAAATGAAAATTTGATCCTTAGTTTGATAAACCTCCATTCCTAGAAAATATTTCATGAGACCTAGATCTTTCATCTCAAATTCATTCATCATAGCAACTTTGAACTCATGATTCATTTTGGAACTACTACCCATATACAATAGATCATAAACATACAAACTTATGATCAAAATATCAATAGCTTCTTGCTTGTAGTAAAGGGTAGGATCATTCTTACTTCTATGGAAGCCTTTCTCCCGGAAGTATCCATCAATTCTAGCATACCACGCTCTTGGTGCTTGCTTGAGACTATACAAATCCTTCTTCAACTTGTAGACGTTATTCTCTTTTCCTTCCACTTCAAAACCTTGTGGCTGCTCCACATATAGTTCCTCTTCTAAGTACCCATTCAAGAAGGAACTTTTCACGTCCATGTGATGTACGCTCCACCTTTTCTGAGATGCTAATGAAATCAACATTCTAATGGTCTGTTGTCTTGCTACAGGTGCAAATGTCTCTTCATAATCAATTCCATACTTTTGTGTGAATCCTTTGGCAACTAATCTTGCCCCTGTGTCTTTCAACACTCCCATCAACTGTTAAATTTGGTCTTGTAGACCCATTTGGTGCCAATCTTTTTCTTGTCATGCGGAAGCTCTATCAATTCCCAAGTGTCATTCCTGTAAATGGAATCTATCTCTTCTTGCATAGCTTGCACCCAAACCTCATTAGTACATGCATCTTTAAAACATGATGGTTCAAAAATTAGCCTTGGCTAATAAAGCAAAATTCACTCGTCTCACCTATTAGGGTTTTCATCATGTGATTGATTTGCAGTCCTTTGATATATGTCACTCAATCTCCTTACCTTACTTGTAGAACTTGGAGAAGAATTTGGACTTGAACTTGATGCTGATGAAATTGATGAAGGACTTCTTGGTGGAGTTAAACTACTAGATACTGAAGCATTAGTTGGCTGCTCAATATCAGCAATTATATCATCATTCAAAACAAATTTTTTCTTCTCAACATGGCCTTTTTTATGACCATAAACTCCCCCTTCATCAAAAATTACATTTCTTGATACAATAAGATTTTTTAGTGAGGGGATTATACAATTTATAAGCCTTTCTTGTCTCACTATACCCAATGAAAATGCATGACTCACTCTTTGCATCTAACTTTTTCCTATTTTGATCGAGTACATGCACATAAGCCAAACAACCAAAAACTTTGAAATGATTAACATTAGGCTTTTTTTTATACCAAGCTTCATAAGGAGTCATCTTCTCTAGTGCACTAGTGGGGCTACGATTGAGGATGTACACTCTCTGTAGCTAGCTGCATCTCCCCAATAAGAATTTCTCAATCCCTTAGTTTGTAACATGCACCTTGCCATTTCAACCACGGTTCAATTCTTCCGTTCAACTATGCCATTACGTTGGGGTGTGTATGCTTTGTAGTATGTTGCCTCTTGATGCCATTCATATCACAATAACTTTGGAAAGCTTTTGAGCAGAATTCTCCTCCACGGTCGGTCCGCAAACATTTGATCTTGGACCCTTTCTCATTTTCCACAAGTGCCTTGAACTTTTTTTGAATGTATCCAAGGCTTCACTTTTGGCCTTCAAAAAATATACCCAACAATTTCGTGAGTAATCATCAATAAAAGTGATGAAATATGATGACTTACCCAAACTATTAGTTTTCATAGGACCACAGATGTCTGAATGAACAAGATGAAGTGGATGATGAGCCCTCCATGCACTTCCCTTTGGGAACCTTTCCCTTGCATGCTTGCCTTTAGCACATCCTTCACAAACCTCCTTATGCTCCTCTACCTTGGGCAAACCAGAAACTAATTCATTTGAGGTTAGAAGCTTCAAACTGTGAAAATTTAAATGCCCATACCTAAGATGCCATAGCCAACTTGAATCCTCATAAGCCATATTTGCAAGGGTGTTGCTATGTTCATCAAACCTTAAGGAAACATCCTATTTCTTGTCATAGGCATAACAGTGATCACCCTATTTCCCTTATTCTTATCATAGATAGTACATGTCTTATTTTCAAAGACTACTTTATAATTTTTCTCACATAGCTGCCCAACACTTAACAAATTGTGCTTCAATTGTGGAGTATAATAAATATCATGAATACTCTTTATACCTTCTTTTGTCTGGATCTCCATAGCTCCTTTGGCAGCAACCTCCAAATATTTATCATCACCAAGCTTGACTTTAAATTTAAAACTTCCATCCTTGGCTGAAAACAATTTCTCATTCCCTGTCATATGGTTAGAGCATCCAGAATCTATGTACCAAACATCTTTACTAGTATTTTCACCTTTGGCATAAGATAAAAATAAGTGATCTCGAGGATACTCATTACTTTCTTGAGCATAGTTAGCATTTTTACCTTCTTTCAATCTGCATTCTCTTTCAAAGTGGCCATATCTATTACAATAGTAACATTGAACATTTCTCTTATCAAATCTACCTCTACCTCTTCCTCTGAAACTACCTCTTTCTCTTGAGTCACCTCTGCCTCTACCTCTAGAAAATTTTTGGCTTTGCCATTTACCTCGATCTTGATTGTTTTTGGCACTACTGCTACTTACATATTCATTATGTGTAATTTGTAATTTAAAGGAAAAAGCTTTCTCAACAAATTCAAAAGTTTCTTTCAATCTTTCTTCATGAGACATGAGAGATCCAACCAATTGATCAAACTTTAATTGTGTCAAATCCTTGCTTTCTTCTAATATTATGGCAACATTATTCCATCTAGGTGTTAAAGATCTCAATACTTTTTTTATTAAAACTTCATTACTTACAGTTTCCCCAAGTGTAGCCATTTTATTGACCACATCTTTGACTCTCACACAATAGTCACTTATACTTTCAGCTTCTTGCATCTTTAGATTCTCGAACTCTCTCTTTAATGTCTGAAGCTTGACCACCTTAACTTGATCACTACCTTGGTAAGCTTCTTGAAGAGTCTTCCAGGCATCTTTGGCAGTTGTTGCTCCTGATATCCGTGGAAATAAACTCTTATCAAGAGCTATCTGAATGTGAAACAATGCTTGAGCATTCTTCTTCCTTGCTTCCTTTCTTGTTGTTTTTTCATTGGCTGTAAGGGCATTCCAATCTGCTGGCTCATCATAACCTGATTCAACAATCTCCCACAAATCTTTTCCAATCAAAAAGGTCAGCATCTTAATGCACCAATAATCATAATTGTTCCCATCAAATTCTGGAACAGGCATGTTAGAATTCGACATTTTTAACTTTGGCGAAATTCCAACAATTAAAATTTAACCCAAAACAATTTTACCTGCGCTGATACCAATTGTAGAATTTGAAATGGCCACTTCTCTCTAAGCGAGCTAATAAACTAGAATAATTATGACATATGAAAAACCGATGAAAGACAATAAAAAACAACACAAATCAGGATGGTGATCAACCTTGCAAATCTCACATTGCTTCATCTATGTAAATACATTCTTATATAATAAACCTATTACTAATTCTATTTTATCAAATACTAATTATTTATTAGACTACGCAATGATTACGAGCACTAGCCATCCTAATAATTTTCTGCTTGATAATTCTTAATAACATAGAATCACAAAATTTGCTAACAAATTTCAGCAATTAAGCATTATTCTCAACAAAAATATGCCCTCGGCCTACACAAGTCAAGGTTGTTCCTTAAAATAATACTTACTAATGACCCATGGCTTCTTACCATGTGCTTTGTTGGCTTTAAGACCTTTTAATAACATAATTTCATCACATGGTACAACCCTATATTTAGTATTGAGTTCTATACTTTAATAGGGTTTTTTTGTTGCTTAGGAAAACCCTTCTCCCTTAATTATAGGTTAAACCATGGTGGATTAGATGCAAAGTGAAGCACCTAAGAAACACCCTGCTGAAATAAATTTATGACTTGCTTGTCAGCATCTCAGACAATAACTAATAACAAATAACAGATAGAAAAATTGAACAAAATTAAATTCAAACAAAGCTTCGCACTAGCCTACCTTCTCTGGTCTTTGTCGGTTCCTTATATGAAAGCTTAGACCTGGGCTTCTCGCAGTGCACATTTATGTTTGTTGAACATGAATTACACTATGATTCAAACTGAAACAAAAATGTAAGTACAGGGAACTGAGAAGAGGGATAATACACAACTAATTTCTATGCCTGGAACTGAAGAAGGAGGGATAATACATAACTAAGAAAGGATTGTTGATGAAATTACTCCTGACCCGACACAAAAACAGTTTTTTATCGTGTGCCCGAATTAAGAAGTTGTTGGCCGTGCACCGCAAAAATCGTCAAAGTATGGAGTTCGCTCGCAGACAATGCACCAAAAATGTAGTGACTGAAACAATAGGTATATCAGCATCTTTGGAGAGAGCCTGAGCGGACACATGAATTATTCCCGAAACCATATGTTAATCGAAGAGAGAAGGGTGGGTGTAAAAAAATGTGTCAGATTTTAGACACAGATGAAAACGTAGATGAAAATGAGAGTGCACTAGATCAAAAGAAACACCTACTTGATGGCTTCAGGACCTTCTAATAACATAATTTCATCATATATTACAACGATGTATTTTATATTGAGTTATTTTCTTTAATAGGGTGTATGTTTCTTTCAAAAAACCCTTTATCCATTATTATAGGTTAAACCACGGTGGCTTAAATGCAAAGTGAAGCACCTTAGAACCACCTAGTGAAAAAGAAATTTAAGACTTCCTTGCATATTAGACAATAACTTATTAAAATTAACAAATAGCAAAATTTAAAAAATTTAAATTTAAACAAAGCTTCGCACTCATCTACCTTCTTTGGTCTTCGTGGGCTCTGTCTATGATTATTTGACCTAGGTCGCTCGTAGTGCACGTTTCTATTTGTCTAACAAAGTTTTATACAATGATTCAACCTAAAGAAAAAGTAGGGAACTAAGAAAGAGGATAATACATAGCAGCACGTGTGTTCATCTTGCGTCATGGAATTAGGAATTTGTTGGTCGTGCACCACAAACAATTTTAAGTATGGAGCTCACATGCAGAGTACCCACCTGGAAAAAGTGGGTGTATTGGCGACTTTAGAGAGACATTGAACGCGAAATGTGCTATTATTGGAATGTTAAGTGGAGACAGAAGTGTGGGAGTAAAAAAAAGTGTGCCAGAGGTTAGATGAAGATGAGAAATGTAAACGACAATGAGAGGTGAACTGATAAAAAAAATTCTTTTCCGTGCTATATATATATGTATCCCTTTTACAAAACCATATATATATATATATATATATATCGTGGGTTTTGTTAAAAGGATTTGTTTGTTTTTTTTAAGATTTTGTAATAGATATACAAACAATAATGATGCTATGGATATGATGCATTATATTATATATAATATATAAATAGATATAAAGTATATAATACTATTGTTTTTGAAATAATGTTTCAATTTTATATATAACATGCAATATCAAATATTTAAATAATTTATATGTAGATTATAATTACATATAATATATATCTTTTAGAATATATATTTAAATTTTTATTTTTTATTAATATGTATTTAAGGACATGGATTATGAAAATGTCAGGGTTGAAACCAAGTGAAGCAAAAAAGTTATCTTTTCACAAGATTCAAGCAAAAACGAGAGATAAACTAGAAGAAAGGAGCTAAATTCTAATTGTAAAGATCTTTTTCCATCGGTATATAAAAGATTAGCACAATCACATTTATTAATGTGGTTGATATAGGCGAATAGGTGTATAAAATAGATTTACAACCACATTCAACAATGTCCTTGATTGATATATATACGATAGGCCTATATCCACATTTACTAATGTGGTTGCTATACGCAGAAGCGTATATGAAATAGATTTATAATCACATTCAACAATATGATTGATATATGCAAATAAGTGTATATCACGACCAACACATGTATTTTACCAAAATAGATATTATATATTTATGAATATAATTACCAATATATTTTACATATTTATTTATAATATATATATATATATATATATATATATATATATATATATATTCAATACTAAAATATATAATAAAAATATATTATTAAATTATTTCAATATATTAATAGTTTTAACTCAAACTATAATATAGCACATAATAATATTTTATCAATATTTATATTAAGTGTATATCTCTTAGCAATATCCCAAGGATTACTAATATTTTAAACAAAATGAACTAATCAACCCAAGGGGTTTAATATTATAAACCGAGGTAATTGGTGAACAAAGGATAAATATTAATATTATAAACAAAGAAATTAAAAAACCCTACGAATAAATAATTTAATCAGAAGAGATTAAAAAACCCTAAGAAATAATGTTTAAAACCCAAAGCCTAAGAAAGTAATAAACCGTAAGAATTAATATATTAAACTCAACGAGATTAATAAAGCATATGAAATAATATTTAAAACCCAAAATCCTAAGAAATTAATAAACCTTAACAATTAATTTTTTTTTTGTAAAGTCGGTCAGGACCTTGCCATTTCTATTTATAAAGACGGGTTACAAAAATTATAAAGTCATTCTTTGGCCTCAACACCTTTTGAGGAAACCGGGTCATTGGCCATCTAAAAGCATGATGTGCATCCCGATCACACAAATTGTCTCTTACGTCTATAGTTTTCTTGCGCTATCTTTTGGACTATTTTAATATATACTCTAAACATAACATACTATAAAAGTTCATAAATAACAACAAAAAACCATCAAATCTAACAAGATAATCTTGCTATCCCTCGAAGAAGGGCGGAAATTTGGGTCTTTGCGGTTGTCCCTGCATTTGCAGCAGTTGAGAATCTTGAAAATCTTCGGAGGAGTTCTCCATGTGCCCCACTTTGTCATCTAGCTTTTGACTCTATCTACAGTTTGGTATTGTGTGATCTTTATATCTTTGTGTTGGTCTGTTGAATTTCCAAAAGTTGTGCACGAGTACGAAGGTCTGGGCGCATTGCTTCGATCTTTGCTTGAATTGGGTGATTACTACGTGATTACTACTGTGCCTTGCTATCAGAGCATCAAACATTTTACAATCAGAAAGTATGTCTTGTCTGATTGAACGATTAAGCTTTGCCTCGGGCCATGGCACAGGATCGATAATGAAATCCGGGATCTCGGCCTACGTCTCATTGTCTTCTGGTTCAGTGGATTTCCTTTTCCCATCCACGAATATCATTTTTAACTTAAGGAGGAATTATTAATTAATTTGCGCGTTTCTAGATGTTCCAGTTAGTTTACGACCCCTTTTCTTGGAACTGGTTCGGTGAAGCGAGGCTGATTTCCTTTGGCGATTCTTGTCTGTGGTGTCTTTTCCCCATTCTTTGGAGGGGAACTTATGAACAAGCCCTGGCATACAAAATTGAAAGAGTAAGATAGCGCATTAAAACGAGAACAAGAGCATGCACCTTACGGTAATATTTTGAATATGGTGTCAGACAGAGCGTGAACGCCTCTTTCCATTACTAAACCACCGATACGTGAGCTCGGGTCGGGGGTTGTCGGGGGATTAACATCAGGGAGGCTTACTATCCCGGCATATGGTTTGACGATGCAAATTACCCCGGGGAATAGAGCAAGTTTGGACTTTCGACTCAATAAAAAGCGTATGTGTTGTTTTACGATCTTTGGACCATGTGACCTAACCTCCCAGTACTCCCCACAATTGTATTGACATTAACGATTTACAAACATTGTATTTTCTAAACCCGAACGGAGGGAATAACACTACCTTAACCAATATGCATCTGCGAATATAACTACCAACGAGCCAAAGCCTCGAATCTTCCCTACGGTACTATAGATTTGATCATGATACACCATAAATAGGATTAACCAGGCTAAACCATGACAACATAACTTTGACAGGGTTGCCTTCTGGGATAAGAAAACGCACCCGAACACGGGCGGTGATGAAATCACACATACCATTAATGCTTTTACTCCCTATGTTCCCATTCTTTCGACCAGACCCGAATAAAATCAAAGAGGATGGGTTCTTTAGGGTAAATTACTCCCTATATTCTCATGATTAACTCGTTTGATAATACATAGAAATGAAAGTTCTCTTTGCCATGCAATTGACCGGGGGAGTTACGGGCGCATAGCAACTACAAGGGTCTACGACAAGGAGGAACGGGTTTCGGTTCGGGGTTAAGCCAGCTTAAAATTCAGCCTAGGAGCTACCATTAGAAGAGGCGAAAGCAGAGACCAAAACATCTTCATATACGATCATTAGAGCTGATTTGATAATCGTAAGAACATACCCGGACAGCGTCAAGTTAAAACCTGGATGCGGTGCTTTGAATCGCCCACCTGCCACATTAGTCGCTCGCATGCAATGGATTATGCGTGCGGGATTGAAGGAAGCGAGGGTTAAATTACTTACCAATTTCCTGCTGGTTTCCATGACCTTGCCTTACATCACCATGTGCCATAATGTCTATGCGGAAAATACACCTTCGATTACATGTGAGATCATCTACGATGGTGTTAATGAACCTTGATGGGAGCGCTTGCCAAGTTGCAGCCTCCTTCCTTTATGATGATAGTGAGCACCCCGATCGGGGGGAAACCTTAACAATTAATGTTTTAAACTCAAGAGATTAATAAACCCAATAGATTATTAATAATAATAAACAAAAGTAATAAACCCAAGGTTAAATATTATAAACCAAAGGAATTGGTGAACCTAAGGAGAAAAATTAAAAACGTAAAGGGATCAATTTTAAGAACAATAGAGATTAACAAAAACTAATAATTAATATTTTAAACTCAAAAAAAGAAATTAATAAATCTCAAAAAATAATATTTTAAACTCAATAGATTAATAAACCCACGGATTATTAATATTATAAAATTATAATATATATATAATATATTCTAATATATAATATTATATTATTCAATAATAAAATATATAATAAAAATATATTATTAAATTATTTCAATATATTAATAGTTTTAACTCAAACTATAATATAATTCAAAAATAACGTAATAATAATATTTTATTAATATTTATAATAAGTGTATATCTCTTATCAATATCTCAAGGGATTATTAATATTTTAAACAAAATAAACTAATAAACTCATGGATTTAATATTATAAACCCAAATAATTGGTGAAACAAAGGATAAATATTAATATTATAAATCAAGAAATAAAAAAAATCTTAAGAATAAATAATTTAATCGAAAGAAATTTAAAAACCCTAAGAAATAATATTTAAAACCAAAAAGCCTAAGAAAGTAATAAATCTTAAGAATTAATATATTAAACTCAAGAGATTAATAAAGCATATGAAATAATATTTAAAACCCAAAAACTTAAGAAATTAATAAACCCTAACAATTAATTTTTTTGGGTAAATTTGGTGGGACCTTGCCATTTCTATTTATAAAAGACAGGTTACAAAATTTATAAAGTCATTCTTTGGCATCAACCTGCCCTGAGGGAAACCAGGTCTATTGGCCATCTAAAAGCATGATGTGCATCCCAGTACTGAAATTGTCTCTTACGTCTATAGTTTTCTTGCGCTGTCTTTTGGACTATTTTAATATATACAAACATAACATACTATAAAATTTCATAAATAACAACAAAAAACCATCAAATCTAACAAGATAATACTGCTATCCCTCAGAAGAAGAGACTGGGGCTGGGTCTTTAACAGTTGTCCCTGGCATTTCTGCTTGATTGAGGTGCTGAAGAATCTTCTGGAGGAGTTTCTCCATGCGCCCCACTTTGTCATCTAGCCTGTTGACTCGATCTGCAGTTTGGTATTGTGTGATCTTTATATGCTGCTGTTGGTCCTGAATTTCCAAAAGCTGTGCCTGAGTACGAAGGTCTGGCTGCATAGCTTCAGTCTTTGCTTGAATTGGGTGATTACTCTGTATTGCTTTTGCTATCAAACATTTTACAATCCAGTGAGTATGTACTGTCTGATTGAACAGTGTAAGCCTGCCTCGGGTATGGCCTAGATCGGTAATGAAATCCAGGATCTCAGCCTCTGTCTCATTGTCTTCTGGTTCCAGCTGGATTTCCTTTTCCCATCCATGAATATCATTTTTAACTTCAGAGGAATTACCAATGACATAATTGACTGCTAACGTTTCTAGATGTTTCAGATTAGTTTTACGACCCCTTTTCTTGGGAACTGGTTCAGATTGAGCACGCTGCTTTCCTTTGGCAGTTACTGCCCTGTGGTGTCTTTTCCCCATTGCTGGAGGGAACTTATGGACAAGCACTGGCATACAAAATTGAAAGAGTAAGATAGCGCATTAAAACAGAACAAGAGCATGCACCTTACGGTAACATTTTGAATATGACTGTCAGACAGGCGTGAACGCCTCTTTCCATTACTAAACCACCGATACAGGAGCTCAGGTCGAGGGTTGTCGGTGTTAACATCAGGAGGCTTACTATCCCGGCATATGGTTTGACAGTGCAAATTACCCAGGGAATAAAGCAAGTTTGGACTTTCTGACTCAATAAACAAGCGAATGTGTTGTTCACGATACTGGACGTTTGATCCTAACCTCCCAGTACTCCCCACAATTGTATTGACATTAACAGTTCCAAACATTGTATTTTCTAAACCCAAACAGAGGAATAACACTACCTTAACCAAGCGCAATCTCTGCTGAATATAACTACCAACAGACCAGAGCCTCTGAATCTTCCCTACAGTACTATAGATTTGAGCAATGCCATAAATGGGATTAACCCGACCCAAACAGCGACATAACTTTGCATGACAAGGTTGCCTTACAGATAAGAAGACGCACCCAGAACCCTCGCTAATGAAATCTCGCATACCATTAATGCTTTTACTCCCTATGTTTCCATTCTTTCGACCAGAATAAAAAGCAAGAACAGAGGGGTTGCTGTAGGGTAAATTACTCCCTATATTCCCATGATTAACTCGCTGATAATACATAGAAATGAAAGTTCTACTGCCATGCAATCGACCAGGGAGAGTTACGGGCGCATAGCAACTACAAGGGTCTCTGAAGCAAGGAGGAACAGGGTTCGGTTCAGGGTTAAGCCGCTTAAAATTCAGCCTAAGGCCCAAACTACCATTAGAAGACTGAAAACAGACCAAAACATCTTCATATACGATCATTAGAGCTGAGATAATCATAAGAACATACCCAGACAGCGTCAAGCTAAAACCTGGATGCAGTGCTTTGAATCGCCTTCGCTACCACCTCCACTCTCTCGCATGCAATGGATTATGCGTGCGGGATTGAAGGGGCAGGGTTAAATTACTTACCAATTTCCTTGCTGATTTTCCGCGGCCTTGCCTTACACTCTGTCCACCATGCGCCATAATGTCTATGCTGGCGCTCACACACTTCTGATTACCTGTCTGGCAGATCATCTACGATGGTGTTAATGAACCTTGATGGGAGCGCTTGCCACCTTTATGATGACAGCTGGGCACCCCGATCGGGGGAAACCTTAACAATTAATGTTTTAAACTCAAGAGATTAATAAACCCAATAGATTATTAATAATAATAAACAAAGAAAGTAATAAACCAAGGTTAAATATTATAAACCAAAGGAATTGGTGAACCTAGGGAGAAATATTAAAACGTAAGGGATCAATTTTAAGAACAATAGAGATTAACAAAAACTAATAATTAATATTTTAAACTCAAAAACCTAAGAAATTAATAAATCTCAAAAAATAATATTTTAAACTCAATGGAATTAATAAACCCACGGGATTATTAATATTATAAAACAAAATAATACAATATATTAGAATATATAATATTATATTATTCAATAGTAAAAAATATATAGTAAAAATATATTCTTAAATTATTTCAATATATGAATAGTTTTAACTCAAACTATAATATAATTCAAAAATAACATAATAATAATATTTTATTAATATTTATAATAAGTGTATATCTCTTACCAATATCTCAAGGGATTATTAATATTTTAAACAAAAAGAACTAACAAACCCAAGGGTTTAATATTATAAACCCAGGTAATTGGTGAAGAAAAGGATAAATATTAATATTATAAACCAAGAAATAAAAAAACCCTAAGAATAAATAATTTAATGGGAAAAGATTAAAAAACCCTAAGAAATAATATTTAAAACTTAAAATCCTAAGAAAGTAATAAACCCTAATTATTAATATATTAAACTCAAAAGATTAATAAAGAATATGAAATGATATTTAAAACACAAAAATATAAGAAATTAATAAACCGTAACAATTAATATTTTAAACTCAAGAGATTAATAAACCCAAGAGATTATTAATAATACAAAAAAAAGGTAATAAACCCAAGGTTTAAATATTATAAACCAAAGGAATTGGTGAACCCAAGGGATAAATATTAAAAACATAAGGGATTAATACGGCCAAGGGATCAATATTAAAAACAAAAGAGATTAATAAACCCGAAAAATTGATATTTTAAACTAAAAAACCTAATAAATTAATAAACCATAAAAATCAATATTTTAAACTTAATATATTAATAAACCAATGGGATTATTAACATTATAAACCAAAAGAACTAATAAACCCAAGGGTTTAATATTATAAACCAAAGGAATCAACGAACCCAAGGGATAAATATTATAAACCTAAGGGATCAATATTAAAAACAATAGAGATTAATAAACCCTAAGAATTAATATTTTAAACTGAAAAATCTAAGAAATTAATAAAGCCTAAAAATTAATATTTTAAACTCAAGAGATTAATAAACCCAATGTGTGATTAACATTATAAACCAAAAGAACTAATAAATGCAAGGGTTTAATATTACAAACCAAAGGAATCAGTGAACCCAAGGGATAAATATTAAAAACCTAAGAGATCAATAAGGCTAAGGACAATATTAAAAACAACAGAGATTAATAAAACCTAATAATTAATATTTTAAAATAAAAAACCTAAGAAATTAAAAAACCCTATGAAATAATATTTTAAACTCAATAGATTAATAAACCCAAGGGGTTATTAATATTATAAAACCAAAGAACTAGTAAACCCAAGGGTTTAATATTATAAACCAAAGGAATTGGGGAGCCCAAAGATAAATAGTTTAAAATTAAGGGATGAATGAGGCCAACTCATCAATATTAAAAAAACAAGAGATTAATAAACCCTAATAATTAATATTTGAAACTCAAAAACCTAACAAATTAATAAACCCTAAGAAATAATATTTTAAACTCAAGATATTAATAAACTCAACAGATTATTAATGTTGTAAACCAAAATAAGTAATATTATAAACCAAAGGAATTATTAAAATTATAAAGGTAAGGAACAAATAAACACAAGCATTTAATCTTATAAACCCATGAAATTAGTAAACCCAACAGAAAAATGTTATAAACTTAAGGGATAAATATTAGTATTATAAACCAAGAAATTAATAAAACCTAATAATTAATATTTTAAACTCAAGAGAGTAATATACCCTAATAATTAATAGTTTAAACCCTAAACCTAATAATTTAATAAACCATAGTATTTAATATTTTAAACTCAAGAGATTAATAAACTCGACGGATTATTAATAATATAAACCAAAAGAAATAATAAACCCAAGGGTTTAGTATTATAAACCAAAGGAATTGGTGAACCCAAGAGAAAATTATTAAAACACAAGGGATCAATAAGGCCAACGGATCAATATTAAAAACAAAAGAGAGTAACAAAGCCTAAGAATAAATATTTTAAATTCAAAAACCTAAGAAATTAATAAACCATAAGAATAAATATTTTAAAATCAACTAATTAATAAACACAAGGGATTATTAATAATATAAACCAAAAGAAATAATAAACCCAAGGGTTTAATATTATAAACCAAAGGAATTGGGGAACCCAAGGGAAAAATATTAAAAACATAAGAGATCAACAAGGCTAAGGGATACATATAAAAAACAAAAAAGATTAGTAAAAGCTAGGAATAAATATTTTAAATGCAAATGAATGAGAAACTCACATGATTAATAAAGAGATTAATAAATCTTAGGAATCAATTTTTTAAATAAAAATCATTGATAAAGTGAAATGATTATTAATATTATAAACCGAGGGGAATAAACATGGTTTACCATGCTTGATTTAAACATTGAGACAATTGTTGTCACAATGCGACGTTGGACCAACTATGACCATGGTTGGCCATGGGTGATTTTTATATTGAGACAATATTTGTGAGAATGTGACATTTGATCATGGATGACATTGATCGACTATGGCTAAAGAAATTAATAAACACTAATAATTAACCGAACGTATTATTCATATTATAAACCAAAAGAACTAATAACCCAAGGGTTTAATATTAGAAACCAAAGGAATTGGTGAACCGAAGGGAAAAATATTAATAACCTAAGGGACCAATAAGGCGAAGGATCAATAAAATTAATAAAAAAATACTCAAGTTGAAGAAATTAATAAACACTAATAAACAACCCAAGGGATTATTCATATTATAAACCAAAAGAACTAATAAACCCAAGGGTTTAATATTATAAACCAAAGGAATTGGTGAACCCAAGGGAAAAATAGTACCCAACAAATTAGTATTAGAAATAAAAATTATTAATAAACTCAAGTGATTAATAAAGTCGAAGGATCAATAAAATTAATAAAAAAATATATAAAAACCAAAGAAATTAATAAACACTAATAATTAACCCAAGGTGTTATTCATATTATAAACCAAAAGAACTAATAAACTCAAGTGTTTAATATTTTAAACCAAAGGAATTGGTGAACCCAAGGGAAAATTATTAATAACCTAAGGGACCAATAAGGTCAAGGGAACAATATTAAAAACACAAAAGCTTAATAAAGAATACGACCCAATATTTTAAACACAAAGGAATTTTAAAGTCACATTATTATTATTATGATAACCCGCAAGTGATCAATCAACCTTACTGATTTTTAATATTATAAACCGAATAAATTAATAAACTAAAGTGATATTCGATTCCACCATCAGTGAAACCAACAAAATAACATTGAAATTAACATATGTTTTTTGTTGTGTTTACATAAAGAAATCCCACTAAAAAAATGGACTCGAAACTCTCCATCAAAGGTCATTTATCAAATAGCCTCTTCGAGAACACAACCAGGCCGACCACAAAAGTAACACCAATTCAAATCAACAGGATAATGATCACGACACTTAACGCTTTCCAACCAATCCCTTCTTGTTTTTCTCCCAGCCTCCCTCATGTGCACATGCAACAAGTATTTTACATTCATTTTCATTTCATCTAGCACACGAAGATGCTCATCAATAAAAGTAGGATGGGAGCCATGTTTTCTATCGAGCTTGTTCCGAAGATACGAAAGAAAATTGATCAGTCTAGAAATATTTTCCACCACTTGATTATAATAGATGCCATCATTATTATCCATATATGCATTTGAAAGGAAAAACGATAGAATAAACATTAATACACAAAGAGATAGAAACATCTAGGCATATATATATATAGAACACCCCATTTGTATTGTTTTTAAAAAACTTAATCTTAAAAACGTCATGCTATAAAATAACCTAACGCTACATGAACCAAATGATATTAAATTGCTACAAATATAAACCTCATTTGAAATACATATTGTACACATGAAATGAGTGATAAAATTAAATGAGTGACATGACCCCTATTACAATAATCAACAATAAATCACAAATTTTTAAACTTAATGTTTAAAATCAAATATTAATAATGTTAATAATTCTATATTTGTATTTAAATTAATGTTAATGTATATATTAATTTTAGTTTAATATTATTATCAAATATAAATATGTTGTCATTGAACCAAACCACAACATATTTATCAAACCACATTGATAAATATTGTTAGTTTCGTGTCATAGGGATATGGACTTCAATCTTGATTTTTAACGATTGGCTCATATAACTGGTTGTATATGTCTGAATGGTTCATTGTAAACAAAAGAACAGTAGCGACTTTAAAAAATGAGGTAAATTGATCAACATGAAAAACGATGTAAGAAATTTCTCAGATATTACTATATTAGATCTAATGAATGTATTCATTTCATTAATACATGAAAATAATTATTATACTAAATGCAAATAGAGAGGAAAATAAAAACAATTAAAAAACATTCTATAAATATGTCACAATACTATTAGTTGCATGTCATAGTGATATGGAATTCCATCTTGATTTTTAATGATTGGCTCATATAACTGGTTTTTTATCTCTGAATGGTTCATTGTAAGAAAAATAAGAAAAACCACTTTAAAAAAATAAGAAAAATAAACAACATGAAAAACGACGTAAACAACGTTCCAAAATACTACTATGAATTTGATGAATGTATTCATCTCATTAATATATCAAAATCATTATTATATTAAAAGTAAATAAAGAGGACAATAAAATAAATTCAAAAAACATTCTATAAAGAGCTAAAATTATCAATAGTTGCATGTCATGATGACATGGACTCTAATCGCTCCTCTTCTTTCTTCCTAATTGTAACATATGCACTATCTTTCATCTTGGCATAATGCTGATAAGAGAAAGGTGGTGCAATGCATAAATCATCTATTGATTTCACTCTTGATATGGCTGTGAAGGTCAGGCCTTACTGCTCTTTATTCCCGATATCAATTGATGCTCGTTCTAAAGTCAAAACCTGTGACTTGTGGATTATAAGAGCCCATGCCATCTTTAAAGGAATTTGTTTTCGATTTCCTCTTATCACTAGTGTGATAGGTACAATTTTTGGATTGCTTGCATCAAACGGAACACCAACATACTTATCAAAAACAACATTTGTGAACATTGGAAGCTCAGGTGGCTTAGAGGTAGGCATATAAAATATTTCCTTCACATACCCAAGTGAAACATTCACCAAACTAGCTTCAACCCACAAATTACATGTCAACATAACACGTTGGCCACGACACAACAAAACTTCACGGTCCAGTTGATCATCATTGGCACCACTCATTTTTGAACGCCTTGAATTCACCGTAATACATCGTGCAATTGGAGAATTTAATGATTTCAACATATGCCTATTATGGAAGGAGACCAAATTATTTGTTGGAAACATGTGAACTTCTACATTAAATGAATCCCTTTCTCTAGGATGCAACCTCATATCAGCCTGCGACATAAGAAACTCCCAATCATCACAAACAGTTTATACGTTTCTTATGTTATTGAGGACTCTACGAAAACAAGATTGTCTCTCATTATTCCCTTGTCGGCGAAATATTGTGTCAAGAGTGACAACAATGTTGATTTTTTTCCACAAGACTTTCCCTGCTGTATTACCTGCATACAAAGGCTTATCTCTCACAGGAGGTCGTTGGCCAAGGTCACCCACAAGGATGATGGATCTACCACCAAAAGGACAATTCTTTTTCTCTGGAAATGCTTCTCGTAATAGAGCATCTATTTGCATGAATAACCTTGATCCTAAAAATATCATTTCATCAATAAATATATATCGAATATGCCTCATTTCTTCTTGGAATACTGCCAGTGATTGACCCTGTAGTGGTTCCATATCTTTAATCCGAATTTTTAGAGCAGAGTGTATTGTTTTTACATGTATATAAAAGCAGTTATTCTTGTTGGGGCAAGAAGAAGCTGAAATAATTTTCGCATTAGAAAGAGCTTCAAAATACAATGGATAAGGAAAGACTTGCTGCCTCGCCGTAGAAATTATATGCACTAAGCATGCATATGTCCTAGATCCACCGATCTCACACTATTTAACTTTATGCAAGGTACCGAATCTATTCATTCCACTTTACACCTTTGTAAAATTGCGTACACATGTAAAGCATAAATAAAAATAATCGCACATAACACAAGCTTGTTTTTAACCGGGAAAGCCTGAAGCTGAAAACCCCCAACTATATATTATGTATCATGGAATCATATGACAATCCTCATACAAATCTTATCAAGCTCTCAATACAGTACAATCGTCATACACTAATCAGGAACAATCTTGCAAATCCATGCACCGATCTTTGCCCTCCTACTAGCCTGCCTCCACTGTGCAATCCCTGCTGAAGAATAGCTCTGAATGAATTCAAATTACCCTTGCCTTGACTGCGCAATCCTCATTGGAAACTCCAATGTGTGTGTGATGCAATTAATGCATCACTATAGTCACAACAGATATTGTATCTTGCCCTTTCACCTATCTCTCCACTGGGTCTCCACTGAAACTGCCATGCACTGTAGTTAACTGTTGTATTGTTCAGTTGATTAATGAGTTATTATTTGTGAATTAATTAACTAATTAATTCACTCCACTCTCAATAGTGTATCATTCAGTTAGATTAGATACAACTAGCTTAACTGAGTCTAACTGAGTTAAACTGAATACAACTCCATGAACTACTCTTCCAACTCTGTCATAGCTTTGCCACTTCAGTTCTAACTGAGTCCTCCATGCATGAACTCCAGTAAAATCTTGGGAATTACGTAATTCCTCGCTCCACCGATGTGCCACATCTCAGGCACTAAAACAAAGTGCTCCAAGAGAATAAGTTGTTGTTTAGAGTCTAAAAATTATTAAGAGCTAATAATAATCGACATGCATCTATTTTTAGATTGACGATCTATAAATAGACTTCGCCCAATACTCTAAAAATATAATTTCATCTATTTTTCCAACTTGATCAACCATCCACAAATAGCATCCTGCAACTTCTAAAATATGATCACCATGTCTAAAAATAGACTTGCGCCAAAAATGGCCTGCAAGACCACCTAGTGAAGGTGACTCTTTTCACTAAGCTCATCATCTTGTTGAATCTCAACACTCCCTCTCAACAATATAGGGATTATCCTTCACCCCAATCCCCTTTCTATGGTATTCGAATTTTTTTCTTGGTGAGCGCCTTCGTTAGAATATCCGCATCCCGATCCTCCGTAGGAATGTACCGGCTAAATATGATCTTCCGTCGCACACAATCTTCGATATGATGATACCTATATTTGGAATATGTTTAGATATATCATGAAACACAGGATTAACCAAGAGTTTAATGCAACTCTGATTATCACAATGTATCACCGTGGGATCTAAATGTGAACCGAACAAACCAACCAGGATCTTCCTCATCCAGATAGCCTCACATGCAGCTTGATTTGCTGCCATGTATTCCGCTTCCACTGAACTGAGTGCCACGGATCTTTGTTTCCTATTGTACCAAGAAATTGTCGTAGATTCGATACTGAAAATCCCCCCTGATATGCTCTTTCTGTCTGTTGGGCTTCCTGCCCAATCTGCATCCATGAAGACATGCAACTTCACCTCATCCATCTGTCTGTATCATTAACCATACTCAGATGTGCCCCTGAGATATCTCAGGACATGCTTTCCTGCCTTCCAAAAGAGCTTGGTAGGCTTAACCATCGCTTATGAAAATTGGTTCACCGCATAGCATATGTCTGGTCTTGTACTGACTAAATACATGAGCGAACCCACCAACTGTCGATAAACAGTGGCATCCACTACCTCCGTCGATGTAGTATCCTCTTTTTCTTCCAATTTCCGGAAGAGGAGTATCGATAGGCTTGCAACCTTGCATGTGAAACTTCTCAAGTATCTCCCGAGCATACTTGCCTTGAGACACAAACAGTTCACCTTCCCGCTACCATATTTCCAATCCAAGGAAATAATGAAGGAGGCCCAAATCCTTCATCTCAAACTCCTTTGCAAGATCTGCCTTGCATGAGTGTATCAACTGCTCATCAACCGTTAGTATTAAATCATCAACATAAAGTAAAATGATTAAAAGCTTACCCTCCACCACAATCTGGTACAGGTTTGCATCCGCCTCACTCTTGGTGAAGCCAAGTCTAGTGAAATAGCTGTCGATCCGAGTGTACCAAGCACGGGGTGCTTGTTTCAGCCCATACAATGCTCTTTTGAGCCTTCACACATGCAACTCGCTGCTGAAGATCTCAAATCCTTCAGGCTGCTCAATGTACACCTCTCCCTCAATGATCCCATTAAGGAATGCAGTCTTCACATCCATCTGATGAATGTGCCAATCCATCTGTGCTGAGAGAGCAAGGATGGTCCATATGGAAGAATACCGTGCGACAGGTGCAAAGGTTTCTTCATAGTCAATCCCCTCGATCTGTGAGAAGCCCCAGGAAAAAAATCTTGCCTTATACTTCTCGACGCTCCCATCAGCAACTTCCTTTACCTTGTAGATCCATCTTGATCCTACAACTGATTTTCCCATCAGCCTTGGAACAATCTCCCAAGCACTGTTTCTGACAATGGAGTCATACTCCTCCACCATGGCATCTACCCATGTGGGCTCCTGCACTGCTTCTTCTAAAGAAGATGGCTCTGTCACGATACAATTTCTCATAAGAGCCATGTATCCAGTAAATCGGTCAGGTGACTATCTCTGTCTGTGCTGTGATGTAGGGACTCCTACATTCTGTGCCACATCAAGCTTCAGTCTCTTAGCTTCTATGGTATGCTTTCTGCCTTGTCTGATGTTTGGTTCTGCATGAGTGGACTCCTCCACTCCATGAATCTCCCGTGGCTGATCCACATCTAGAGGCTCATCTTTGGGAACAAGAAGTTCCTCCTCCGCATGCAAGTGTAGCTCCCTCTCAAGCAACAACTTCATGGCTTTCACCTCATTGAATTTTATATCCCGTCGCACAACAGTCATCCAACTGTCTGGCAAATACACACGATAATTATGGGGTGTTTCTGTGTACCCCAAAAATATCCCAACTTCTGCAGTTGGCTCCAGCTTCTTCATGGCGTCCTTTGTCACATGAATGTAAACAGGTGAGCCAAAAATCTTCAAATGAGAAATATCAGGCTTCTTACCAGTAAAAGCTTCTTCGGGTGTACTCATGCCAAGTACTCTATGAGGACAATGGTTTTGCACATAAACCATAGTGTTTCATGCTTCTGCCCACAAGTGCATCGGTAGGGCCTGGTCATGCAGCATCGCTCGTGCAACACCCACGATCGTTCTGTTCTTTCTCCCCACGACCCCATTCTGCTGTGGGTTATGAGGCACTATGAGTTCTCTTCGAATTCCTTCTTTTCTACATAAGTCTTTGAATTCACCCAAGATGTATTCACCACCATTATCGCTGTGTAGAGCTTTCACTTGCTTCCCCGACTCCTTCTCCACCAATGCCTTGAACTCACAGAACTTTGAGAACGTTTCAGTCTTCTTCTGCATGAAGAAGATCCAGCATCTACGAGAATATTCATCAATAAATATAACATAATACCTGTGTTTTGTTGTTGAAGCAACCGAGAAAGGTCCACACACATCTGTGTTAATTCTCTCCAGGATCACCGAAGCACGGTTATCCTTCTCATGAAAGGTGGTATTCACAAACTTACCCATAGTACATCCCTTGCACTGATCTGACTGCGCAAGAGTACCCTTGGGAAGTCTAGTATAAATCTGCTGCAAAATCTTCAAAGTGCCATGGTGAAGATGGCCCAATCTCCTATGCCATAATTTTCCCTCATCCCGGCTCACCACTTCTTCTGCTTTGCCCACCATTGCAGTGCAACCATTTACCTCTAGCTTGTAGAGATTCTTAATTCGAACCCCTATCTTCTTGTTTTGACCCATTGTTTTATGTCGAAGGAAGAATTTTCCCTCACTGAAAGCAACATCATAACCCTTGTCTTCCAGCATTGCGACTGAGAGCAAGTTCTTCTTCAGACCTGGAACATGCATAAAATTCTTCAAAAAGAATGGAATACCGTACTCCCTCTCAAAGGTAATGGTCCCAATGCCAGTCGCACTGTACCGATCATCATCGCCCATCTCTTTATGCATCTGGAGGTCCTTCTCCTCCAAGACACTAAAAAACTCTTTGTCTCCCGTCATATGGAAAGACACACCACTATCAAGATACCACACTGATCCCATATAGCTTGAAACCAAGCATGCGATCAAGGAGAAATCAAGATCAAATTGTGAGGCTAAGGCCTCTCCAGCTGTAGATCCAACAACCTTCTTGTTCTTCTTATTTTGTGGACAGTTAGTGGCGAAATGTCCATGTTCGTGATAATGAAAACACTTCACTTTGGAAAAATCCTACTTCTTGCCTTTAGCATCATATTTTGAAGGATGTTTCTTCCCCTTCCCTTTCCTTGCTTTGGCAGACAAAGTGCAATTATCTTCATCTTAATTCTTCGAATGAAGATCCATCCTTGGTACCCCGCCTTATCTCCTCCTGCACAAGCTCTGACCAAAGTCACTCCCATCCCGACAGTTTCTCCCGTCCATTGACAGAGTCTTCGTAGCTATGCCAACTCTTTGGAAGCCCAAGGAGAGCCAAGCTCACCAAGTATTCATCATCAAAAGTAACCCCCACACTTCCCAGTTCATCCTTGCAGTGGACAAACTTCGTGAGGTATTTTGGAATACTTTCGCCTTTCTCCATTTTTATTTTGCTGAGCTTGTATTTAAGTGCCAACTTCCTCTGGTCACTTCTGCTTTGAAAAAAGTCTGTCAAAGCCTTCCACATTAAGAATGGAGTGGCTTTCCTATGAATTCTGGACACAATATGGTCCTTCACACCTTCCAACAGAATCCTTCTCATCTTTGTTGTCTTCTTTTGCCATGCGTCAAGTAATGCAACATCACTATATCCCGGCTTAGGAACATCACTATCGATGAACTCCTTCAGTCCGTTATCCTCCAGCACTGCTTCCATCCTGTCCTTCCAGGATATGTAATTTGATCCCCCATCAAGGTCATACTCCAATCGCAACCCATTGAAAGCCATTTCAATGTATACTCAACTTCTGCACCAAGAATCTTCTATAGCAAATTCAAATTGTCCACCAGCACAAACTCACTTTACAATTGCAATCTTCAATAAACAATGATTTCATACCATGTAGAAATTATATGTACTAATCATGCATATGTCCTAGATCCACCTGATCTCACACTATTTAACTTTATGCAAGATACTGAATCATTCCACTTGTTAATCTTTTGCGAAAAATTAATTGCACACACATGTAAAGCATAAATAAAAATAATCGCACATAACGCAGTTGTTTTTAAACGGGAAAGCCTGAAACTGAAAACCCCAAATATATATTATGTATCATGGAGATCATATGAAAATCCTCATACAAAGCTTATCAAGCTCTCAGTACAGTACAATTGTCATACACTAATCAGGAACAATATTGCAAATCCATACATCGATCTTTTCCTCCTGCTAACCTGCCTCCACTGCGAAATCCCTGCTGAATAATAGCTCTGAATGAATTCGAATTACCCTTGCCTTGACTCCGCAATCCTCATTGGAAACTCCAATGTGTGTGTGATGCAATCAATGCGTCACTATAGTCACAACATATAGTCTATCTTGCACTTTCACCTATCTCTCCACTGGGTCTCCACTGAAACTGCCATGCACTGTAGTTAATTGCTGTATTGTTCAAATGATTAATGAGTTATTATTTGTGAATTAATTAAATAATTAATTCACTCCACTCTCACTAGTGTATCAATCAGTTAGACTAGATACAACTAGCTCAACTGAGTATAACTGAGTTAAACTAAATACAACTCCATAACTACTTCTTCCAACTGTGTCATAACTCTGCCACTTGAGTTCTAACTGAGTCCTCCACGCATTAGTTCCAGTAAACCCTTGGGAATTGCATAATTACCTCAGTCCACTAATGTGCCACATCTGTGCACTGAAACAAAGTGCTCCAAGAGAATAAGTTGCTGTTTAGTGTCTGATTATTATTAAGAGCTAATAATAATCGACATGCATCTATTTTTAGATCAATGATCTATAAATAGACTTTGCTTGATATTATAAAAATAGAATTTCATCTATTTTTCAAACTTGATCAACCATCCACAAATAGCATCTTGCAACTTCTGAAATATGATCACCATGTCTAAAAATAGACTTGCGCCAAAAATATCCTGTGGGCCCACTTAGTGAAGGTGACTCTTTTCACTAAGATCATCATCTTGTTGAATCTCAACACCTGCAGTGCCCTAAACAATCATAAGAAGAGCTTCACAAATCTCATATTCAGAAAAATGCCTTAAAACAATTTCAAAAGCAAGTCGTTGTTTTTCTGCCAATGAATCTGGAGAGGCAAATGTTCTATTTGAAAGGTCAACAATATCACCCCTTGATATTCCATTCCTTATAAAATTAATAGCTTCTTCAGCCACATCATCAGAAATAGTTGTACTTTTCCAGTCAAGGGATATATCAAAATCCCTTCGACCAAGGGTGTGAAGATCAGAAACATTGACATTACTTGGTGGAACCAAGTGAGAGAAAAGTTGCCATTCTTGAAAATCATCTTCAAGATTCATTTCCTGGTTAGCAAAATCACCATCTTCTCCATCTTCAATATTTTCAACAATTGATGGATTTCAATCAATATGCCATGCTCGATATCGGAAATTCCTCCAATTTTCAACAATAATTTCAGTTGAAAGCATAATCTTCGTAGAAATGTCACAAGAGCAATTCTGTCCAGCAAAAGGTTTCAAATTCGTCTGAACCATCACTAGGAATAGAATAAAACCGTGGCCAAACCCAAACAATCGCATGAACATCTCTAGGCTTCCAGGGATATTTTTTACGCTTGCTATCAAATGTCCAAGATCTTGCTATTTCTATCAAAGATAGATGTTCAAGGAAAAAATGTCTCTTCTTATAATGTTGAAAAAAAAGTATTTTCAGATGAACATTGCATGCCATCCCTTGATATTTTCCTGAAAACCTTTCTTCCAACATTTAATGAAACAAATTTTCGACTACAAACAACAAGAGGTGGCTTAAGCAACATATGGCATGTTTCTTGTGCTCCAATGTCACGTTCAACAATCGTTTCTGCAAGAAACCTTCTGTAAGCACATAAAGCATGATCCTCAGAGGGAATAGAATTTGAAATTATAGTTAACATATCACAATAAATTTCAGACCTTTTCTCTGCTTTTGATGCATACTTAGCAATATATTTCAGGACAACATGCCGAGAAAGCACTGGTTGGAAATCAAAAATTGCATGCCACATTGTTAGAAGGTCAATGTTATGTACATTGAGCCTATCATCATTTCTTGCCGGGTCATATTTTTTTCTTCCTTTACCATCTATGAACAATCTTGATTCCTCAGAAAGATCCCATGGAGCATTGTACTGACAAGCGAGAATAGTTCCCTTTTTGCACAAACAAGAATCTACACTACACTTTGTGTGCCTTTGGACACGGTTCAACAATTCTTCATAATCATTATGAGGATTGTAAGAGAAAATCTGATCAATATTCAATAGGCAAGGGTCATCATTAAGACTTCTTGGAACCATTATATTGTGACGATGTATTTCACGTAGATTCCATGCAGTTACACAATTGTCAAAGAATCTCTTTGCATGTTGTAAATCACAATCATTTGACCAATCAAGTCTTTCCATGTGAGGAGCTCCTTGCAACCATAGGAAACCATGGATATGTGCTGAACCTCTATGTTGCCACTCATATCTGAGGAAAATGAATACAGGGTTACTACAAAAAATATAAATAGAAAAATAATAATAAGTTGACAATGAATAGAAAATAAATTCAACAAAACATACCTGTACCATAAGTCTTTCGCTTTAAGATATTTTTGGATAAATTCCTCTCGAAATATATTGAATCTATGGTGCATAAATGTGGCAAAAATATGAGGGTACTGGATAACATTCTCAATTTTCATAAGATGCTCATTTAAGGAACGAGAATGTGAGGGTACATGCATGAGGCTATGCAGCTCCGACCACATTGTGTTAGCTGCACTCAAAGTAAAAAACAAAGATGGACATCCCAACTGAGTAATCATGTCAGTCAATTCATCTTGACATTTAGTCCAGTATGCCCTTGTACCTCTTAGAGAAGACGCAAACCGCATAAGATGCTCAGCCAACTTATTATCTGGTAAATCATAAAGTTGGTGAGGCAAGTTTTCAATTGTTGTCAGTGAGTTATCATGTAAATTTTTCTTCACAAAAACTGAAGAATTTGCTTGGCTATGACGCCAAATTATCATGTTCAATAGGTAATATCGGAAGCGAGGATGGCTTGCAAACCTCTGATCATAGTATCTAAGAAGATGCAATGCATACTCATGAAGTTCAACAATACAAATGTGTGGTTGCAACCAATCAACATCACTAGTGGGGAACAATGTGGGGAATTCCATATCTAATAACCCCTCAGTATTATATTCATTCATCGAAGATGTTCCAATACTGGGCCAATCCATTTCTTGAACATGTGAAGAATCAACATTATCAAGAAATGCTCTAATTTCTTCCACTTCTCTCCGTTCATTAGGTAGGCGAGCAACAAAAGAAGAAGGATGAGAGGGAAAATGCTCAAGAGGAAACCCTTTATTATTAGCTGCATTGATCTCAGATTTTGTAATATCATAATCAACAAATTTAATCCTGGAGGAGACATCTGTTGATATTTCGGGCAGAGCATTCACCGAATCATAGTCAATTACAACATCTCGATAATATTAATCACGTTCAATTTTGAAAAGAAATGCAACCATAACTCGAGATCTTTTTACATAACATTCATAATATTTAGACTGAGTAGCATGTCTCCTCACAATTAGAAAGTCAAGATCTTGAACATGTCGGGGAAGACATTGTGCAATTGTAGAAATATCTTGGGGAAAGCTAATTGTGTGTCCGCTATACTTATATTTCCCACCTCTAGCATGTGTCACTTGCAAAATAGGATTTACACGTGCTATTAACATTTCTTCAAAAAAATACTTGTTATACAGTGTTGTGTCGATCATAGACCTAGCCGCCGTCTCTGTTGCTGGTCCTCTACGCCTGCGCTGTGGCCGCTAGCCAGTCTCGGCCCTCCGGTTTTGAAGGGCTCCACTGTGCTTTACCATTGCTGTCTGGATTTTAACGAAGTCTCAAGTCGTTGCGCTGTTCCTGCCTCCCTGCGCGGCGCTTAGGAGGGTGACGCGGCGCATAAGGCTGGCGCGACGCTCTGAATCAGACCCTTCTGCTTCCATTTTTCTGCGCGACGCTCTGTGGATACGCAACACATAGGATCTTTGCGCGGCGCATCTCTTATTCCTTCATTTTTGGATTTGCAGGGACTCTACCTTCCCCCCTTCGCTGAAGAGATTGTCCCTTTCCAATGTCTGGTTCTGTAGGCGGTTGTTGAGCTCCTGCAGAGCGTGCGTTTGAGCTTGGGCTCCATTGCTGCCATGGAGGCTCAAGGCGCAGCCCAGGTCACTCCCCCTCTGCCTCCCCCGACTGATACAGATGCCTTTCTCAAGCTTTTGGTCTCTCTGCCGAAGAAGAAAGCTCCTGAGGTTGTTAAGTTTGTGAAACGATTGGATGATATCCCTGAAATTTCGCTCCCGCCTGAGGGACCGATCCAGGTCGCCCTTCTCTTTACCTGAACGTGCTTTGGTGGGTCATTTCACAGGCCTCTGGCCCTCCCCCAAGTCCACGGAGAGCTGGGTTGCAAGGAACTGGGCGTCGCTGATAAAAAACAGAGTCACTTCGTATTTCCTAGGGAGGGGATTCTTCCTATTTGAATTCTCTGACAAGGAGGATAAAGACTTGATTTTCCAGAATGGTCCCTATTTCATGGGCCCCTAGGGGTTGTATCTTAACAAGTGGATGCTCGACTTCGACCCAACAATTGATGTTCCTATAGCCGTTCCTGTGTGGGTAAGGCTGCCCAATCTGCCAGTGCATTGTTGGAATTGGGAATCCCTCAAGCATATCGGGAACACCTTGGGAAAATTTATTGATCGAGCAAACAATAAAGATCAATATGACTGTGCAAGAATTTGTGTTGAAGTTGATCTAGAGGTTGGTCTACCGGAGGCAATAAAAATCAGGGTCGGTAGTTGGACTCACATTAAAAAACTGGACTATGAGCAGCTCCCGTTTAAATGCCAGAAATGCCATGTCTATGGCCATTCTGCTAGAGGCTGCCCAATGAACAGTGAAGTGGAGAAAGGCAAGTAGGAAGGATGGAATCAATTCAAAAGGACCAAAACTGCCCACAGAGCCCCAAGAATAGGGAACTCAAATGGCAAGGGCCCTCAGACAACCCCTGTTATCCAATCTCCCTTCATGGAAGAGCAAAGTAACAAGTTTGCTTAGCTGAGTTTAGCAAATGAAGACATCCAAGATTCCGAGAAGCAGAAGGAAGAATCTCTCCACAAAGAATCCCCCTCAGGATCTAAGCAAGTAGAAAGAAATGTCGACAGATCAAAAGAGATACACATAGAAGAGACTGAGGAAGTGCAAGTCTCAGAGGACTCAGAAGAAGAAGGTGAAATAGGAGACTCGCAAACCTCGGCTAGAAGATCAATTAGAGGCCGAAAATCAGCTTGTGAAAAAAGAGAGCAGGAAACCTACAAAGATAAACTCCAAGGAAGTCAACCAACCCTAGAGAAACTCTTAGCAAGAACTCCGAAGATGACTAGAAACCAGTCCCAGAGCTCTAAAGGAGCTCACCACCCCAAAAGCAAGTAATGAAGATCGTCTCCTGGAATTGTAGGGGTATGGGGAGCAGAATAAAAGAAGAAGCTGTCAGAAACCTTATAAGAGAAGAATCTCCTGATATTCTCCTCATCCAGGAGACCAAAATGGAGGACAAAGAATTCTTCCATATTAGCAAGAAGCTATGGAAAAAAAGTGAAGGACAAGCAGTCTCGGCTAGAGGTGCTTCAGGAGGTTTGGGCACTATTTGGAATGGCAACAAATACTCAAGGATTAAAGAGGTCTTCAATACCCATTGGCTATTTTCAAAACTGCAACACGTTGACTCAAATGAGATCCTCTGCCTGTTTAATGTGTACGCTCCTGTCAGCGCAGGGGAGAAAAAGATCTGCTGGGATTCCATTAGAAGACTAATTGCTTCTGAAAATCTGACAAATGTCATAATTGCAGGGGATCTCAACCTCATTTTATTGTTATCTGAAAAGCGAGGTGGAAGTATTGTAAGGGATCCGGCCCGGGAATGGGTGGAGGACCTGCTTCAGGATTGGGATTTGATCGACATCAAGCCTTCTTCGGGTAAGTACACTTGGTCCAACAAAATACTTAAACCGGGTCATATTGCTGCAAGGTTAGATAGATTTCTTGTTCATAGCTCCTTTCTTCTCCTTGGTCTAGAATCTAGAATGCATATTCTGCCATGCAGCGTTTCCGATCATAGACCCATTAAACTTGAGCTACTGGCCCATTTGGACCAAGGCCCAATCCCTTTTAAATTCAGCCTTCAATGGGTTAAGGAACAGTCCTTCATGCAACTGGTAAAAGATAGCTGGCTCCAATCAGTAAAGGGTTCTACCTTTTTTGTTTGGGAGGAAAAACTCAGAAGATTGAAAGCTGCATTAAAAACTTGGGTTCAATCCCTTCCTAACCCTGCTGTGGAAAGGAAAAAGATCCAAGAATGTCTCGAGATTCATCAAACGAGATCGGAAGATGAAGAGATCACTAAATAAATCCTAGTCAAGGAGGTTGACCTTCAACAAAATCTTCTCAAGGCTAGCTTGGCAGAGGAAGAGTTTTGGAGAGTCAAATATCGCTGTCTTTGGCTTAAGGCGGGAGATAGGAACTCCTCCTTCTTTCACAAACAAGCCCAAGCTCGGAAGTGTTTCAACTCCATCTCAGAAATAAGGAAGAGACCTCCCAGCATAGAGATATCCGAAGCATAAAAAGAGCTGCTTTCCTTCACTTCAAAAATCTGTATAGTGAAGAGGAGGGTCTGGAGTATAATCCAAATCTAGTGAATGAGGTTCCCTCTCTGATCTCAACCAGAAAAAATAGGTACTTGGAAGCAGAAGTCACTAATTCTGAAATAAAAAATGCCCTCTTTGCAATGGAGCCAGATAAGGCCCCAGGTCCTGATGGCTTCACTACCAGATTCCTTCAGACCTGTTGGTAGATTGTAGAAAAATATTTATGTAGAATGGTTTGGAAATCACAAGACTGCCAGAAAATTGGGGGAAGCACCAACTCGGCGTTCCTTGCCCTCATCCCCAAGGAGAAAGGTGCCAACACCTTCAACAGATTTCGGCCTATCTCCCTCTGTAATATAGGATACAAGCTCATCACTAAAGTGATTGCTAACAGATTGAAAACCATCCTTCCAGACATTATCCCGGAGAACCAGGGAGGTTTTATTCAGGGAAGACAGATTGTGGACAACTTCATTCTAGTTCAGGAGGCGATTCATTCTAGCCTGCTCCGAAAAGAGAAAGGAATCGTTGTCAAATTAGATCTAGAAAATGCCTTCGACAGGGTGAGACACAGATTCCTCATGGATGTTTTACACAAATTTGGCTTTGGCTCTAAATTTATTAAATGGATTCAGGCTTGTATCAGTGAACCTTGGATTTCTCCTTTGATTAATGGGAGAGCAGCTGACTTCTTCAAAGCTTCTCGAAGATTGAGGCAAGGGTGTCCGCTTTCTCCCCTTATCTTTGTCCTCCAAGCTTCTGTCCTCAGTTTCCTCTTGAATAAGAAGCAACAGGATCAAGAGATAATGGGTCTGTGCATTACAAGAGGTGTCAAAAATGTAAACCACGCGTTATTCGCTGATGATTCCCTTTTGCTGGGTGCTGCCACTGTGCTCTCGGCAAACAATTTTAAAGAGGTGGTGGATAGTTATTGCGAAGTCTCAAGAAGCAGGCTCAATAAAGGCAAATGTAATATCTTCTATTGGAATACTTCAGCCAGCACTCTCCAAGCCATCTCCTGCTGTTTTCGCTTCGCTACCTCCTCTTCATGGTCATCCTTCAAATATTTGGGGCTCCCCATCTTCCAAAATTGTGCCCTCAGCAGAGACTGGCTACCTCTGTTGGAAAAATTTAAAACCAAGATCCAATCCTGGGGTTACAATTGGCTTAACCTGGTAGGAAAGATAGTGCTTATAAAAGCTGTTTTAAATAGCCTCCCTATCTATCAGTTTGCTGTTATGCTGGCCACAATTGGCATTATGAAAAAAATGGAGGATTACATCAGGAAATTCTTCTGGACAGGCGGAAAATCGAATGACAAGAAAATCCCTTTAATCAGTTGGGATAAAATATCTTTGCCTAGAATGGAAGGAGGTCTCAATTTCAAGAGTATTAGCACTAAAAATGTTGCTTTGGGAGCGAAGCTGTTATGGAGGGTTATTGCCCCAAATCCGAGATGGGCACAGCGAGTGCTGTGGAAAAAATACTTCCGAGGGCAGAGAAAACGTTGTCTTGACAGTCCTATTTCAAACTCTGGCTCAATGATATACAAACTCTACGCCAAAGCTTACCCTTTAATTAGCCTTCATGCGCACTAGATCCCAGGTAATGGAAAACACATAAGAATTTGGGAGGATCGTATCATGGGCTGTGATCCCCTAGCAGATGATATTTCCCTGGTCACGCTGAGAGAATGGATGAGCAGAGCCGTCTTCAAAAATATTTGGGACATTTCACAATGGGAGGGAAACGTATGGCAGAATTGGGCTAAGCTGGAGGTGCCACAAAACCTGTCTAACGAGTGCGCTATCTTCTTAGCTCGCCTAACTGGCAAGGCCCCAATAAACAACAGAAAATCTGACACCTGTGGCTGGGGTTCGTCTCCTGGGCGTTATTATGTCTCGAAGGGATACAGACAGCTAATTTCACATCCTCACGTCCCTCCTGACCCAGAGCCTTGGAAGGGGATTTGGTCACAGACTTCGATCCCAAAAATTGACACATTTTGCTGGCTCCTTTGCCATAAGAGGATTTTGACTGATGACAGGCTTCAGAAGAGAGGTTACTTGGGGCCTTCTAGATGCACGTTGTGTGGAGAAAATGAAGAATCTGCCAATCATCTGATGCTCAACTGTAAATTTGCTGCAAAGATTTGGCATGCAATCTTAGACCCATGGAGCATCGTTTTCGCCTATCCCACTAACATCTCTGACCTATTCTCAAATTGGATGTCTAAGTACCTTGGAATCACTCCTAAGAACAAACATATCAAGACTGCCTGGCTCGCACTCCCCAAAGTAATATGTTGGCAAATCTGGCTTGAAAGAAATCAGAGAATTTTCAGAGACAAAAAGAATGACCTCAAGATAGTCTTGGTCAAAATAAAATGGCAGCTAAAAGATAGCTTGGGAGATCAGCTGGACGGGGCAGATCTGAGTGAGCAGGATTCTAAATGGATTGCTATGCTCGACCTCAATTTCTTAGACATTGTAAAGCCTCTCGGTCTTCCCAAAGACTGGCAAATTCAGGTCAATGCTTCTGATTTTTCTGAGTTTTGCACAAAGCTAGCATGTTCCGTCCTTTTCTTTGACGGGGTTGCAATGGGTAATCCAGGAATTTCCGGAGCAGGTGGTATTGTCAGAAATGCTGAAGGTAGAACTGTGCTCAGATATAACTGGGGAGTGGGTTACAACACCAGTATTCAACCCGAAGTGCTGGCCCTTCTGCAAGGTCTTAAGCAACTCAAATTTCTTGGTATCAAAGATGCCACTGTCTTTGGCGACTCCCAGTCCATAATTAAATCCATAGTGGACAAATCTTCACCTTCTGATCTAAGATTGTCAAGATTGATGAGCAGAATTATATCTTTGTCGAATTCCTTTCAAAGCCTAAATTTCTTCCATGTAAAGAGAGATAACAACAAAGAGGCTGATGCTGAAGCCAACAAAGTTGTTCTTCTCTCCCTAGGAGCCCTCCTAAGAGATGGAGATGAAGGTTGGGATCCCATCCCCTAACTTTCTGGTTTCATGTTTTATTGTCTATTATTGGAGCAGTTTGTTTGTATCTTCAAATTCGGGAAGACAGCGGAGATTGGTCATATCTTTGTTTGTAAAAAGCGTTGGCTTGTAAGTGAATGGGCCTTTTTGTTCCTAGCCAGAGAGAAAATCTGGGCATTGCCCTTGCATCTTGTAACCTGAATTAAGGCATTCATGCCAGGAATCAATATATCACACAACTGCTTCTCAATAAAAAAAAAAAAAAAAAAAACAATGAAAACCATGAGTAAGCATATGGTGACAATGTGAATTAAACATGACAATTTTGGGACCTAACAATAGCTACTATGTAGCCCTTAGCTAGAAATTTGTGTTATCATTTGATAGTATGGTAAAGGGCAATGAATATATATGCATGCTAAAGGGAGTTGTTGCATGGGTGATGGTTTCTTCTAAACATGTATTTTATTTTTATTAATATTTGTCATATAAATAAATAAAAAGAAAAATTAATTGAATGGCTAAACTAAATTCAGAAATATAAACTATGAAAAATTAGAATATGGTTAAGGAGTTGATGTAAAGAATTAGTAAAAACCACTGAACAAAAGTAAAAAATAAAATAAATCACGCATAATGGATTCAAGTAAAGTGAATATATATATATATATATATATATATATATATATATATATATAATTCACAATGTTGTTATTTTTATTTATTGCAATTCAATTACAACACAGGGAGACCTTTGAAGATATGTACAATATTTTTTTTAGATAATGTGAGTCTTGAGATGACTTGCACGTCTGATATGTGGTTTGATTAGTTGCAACCCAGGGACATCTAAGCTGCCAAAATGACCCAGGGATCGAATCTAGTCTAGGCTACACCAGCCCTTAGCATGGCTGGATTTTTGCCCACAAAATTTCAAATCGGTGACCTTTTCACCACAGAGTGCTTAAAACATGTACAATATTAGAACTAAATGTTATTAAACATTCCATAATATTTTATTTATATTTTTTTGGGTCATTTTCCCTACCAAGATATAGTCACCTCATTGCTTATATTATTAAACTTACTTTAAAGAAATGCAAGTTTGAAGATTGGTTTTAAGGTTTTGTTTGCAATAATATTTGTTTTTTAGGCTAAATTTTAAAAATGTTGTAATTTAATTTTGGAAAAAATATGTCACAACTAGTTACACCACTTTTCTTGGCTTCGCTTGCAATAGTACAAATTATTTAGGTTGTGTTTTCAAAAATGTTGTCATTTTAACCCCAAAAAAATGAACAAAAGGTGTTACTAGTAGCACCACATTTCAATCTAAGAGTTGATTTTAGGGTTTTCTAGAAACATTACATGTTCTTAAGGTCATGGTTGCAAAGGTTATAATTTTAGCCATAAAATAAAAATGAGTGCTATTGTTTTTTTATTTAGACGTTGATTTTGAGAGTTTTGAAAAAAAATTGTAACATTTTAGATTTTACAATTATGGTTTTGAAGTCACAATTCTCATTAATTAGAAAGCTATGTTTATTGCTTAAAATTTTTTTAAGATGCATTTAGAGTCTCCAAAAATAATAATACCAAACATTGAATTGTTTCTCTCTCTCTCTCACCCACACACTTTCTCTTAATTATTTGAAGTGTTATTTAATAATATCCACTGCAAATTTGTATCTAAATTCATTCTTGTAATTATTTAATAATATCCACTACAAATTTGTATCTAAATTCTTATTTGGCAATTCACATTAATCATATTGAATCCAAATATGTATCCAAATTTGTTTGCAGTAATTATGGTTATGGCCCTTTTGACAAGGGAATGCAGTAAATACAACAAAATTGGCTTCAATATAATAGTAGTATATCGCATGGAAGATAATGCTAAAATTTTGCCTCACTACAAAATATGGATATTGTAATGCAACATTTTGTGATAATCTATATCATCAATAGACCTTATAGATTCAACAATGAACACTATTAACAAGTTGTCCTAACTTCAATAGTCTATCTAAAACCAACAATATTGGATCCATCACTTGACATATTTCAAAAACTCAAAGGGAGGTTTCATGGAAAAAAAAAAAAAAAGCATTTTCTTTCCTTTGCATCATATTTTCTAGGTAGCTTTTGTTTTCCATTCAAGTAAGAGTCGAGTAATATTTTTTAGCATTTACAACTACATGGATATTGAATTTCACACATATTAGGATGATATACCAACCAATGGTGTTAACAATTTCATAAAAGGTGTTGGAAATGGAGTCTCTAAAGTTGTATCTATGCATAGTGATAATAGTATTGAACTAAAGATTATAAGGAGATGAGATTGAATCAATATAAGATCATTTTTTTAATGAGTATTCATCAATCGTTCATTAAATTCAAAACATTAAATGGATGTAAGCTCCAATAAAAAAACATAGAGTTTAATGTGGAAACCTTTGTGGGAGAAAACCGTTAAAACTTATCTTTATAAATTTCTTTAGGACCAACCTATTATTACAAATCATGTAGGAACCAACCTAATAGAGAAATAAATTTTCTTAGTTTAGCACCAACTCAACAAGATATTATGCAGGAACCAACCTACTAGAAGAGGTGAATCGTCATATTTCGCCATTTTAAAATGCCCTTGAAGCCTTAAAGAAGTTGAAGGAATTATATGACTCACACATAATATCCATTATGCATAACATAAAAGTCATTGGTGTTGAAACAGATGTTCCTCTCACTGCTTATATCAAGGCACTATATCACACTTATTCACATTATCTTGAGTCATTTCAATCAAGTGGTAAACTTAAGGAGATTTGCTTTGGCTCCCTTGAGAAAAAATTTGTTGAAAGAGAGAAGGATTTTGGGAAGAAGACATCTCCTCGATATTTTGAAGAAGTGGTGTGCCTTGCACAAAAAGAGAAGAATCGTGGACAAGATTCTTCTAGAGGAAGAGGTGGCCAGAGAGGAAGAGGAAGGAAGAATTTTAGAGGCAGTGGGGGCAGGAATTTCTAAGGAGAAATTTCTGAACTTAATTGCATATGGTGCAATAGAAATGGACATGATGCTTCCACATGTAAGTTGCTTGGGACAAAATCGATTAGGAAAGAAATGAATAAAAAGGTAAAAACATATGATAAATGGAAGGGAAAAGCACCTGATTCCGCTCATTATGTTGTGGCACATTGCTACATTGAGTAATTGAAGACTTATTCAATTCTTCACTTGCTTCATGAAAATATTATTGGTTGCTTGATTTAGGAGCAACTTGCCACATGAATTTCACAAGAGATTTCTTTAAATAATTCACTAACAATTTTGATGGACCAGTCTACTTGCAGACAAGTCAAAACTCAAGCCATCTAGGTTTGGCACCATCAGGATCAAACTGCATGGTCTTCCATAATTTATTCTACATGATGTTTTATACCTCTCGGAGTTGAGGAGAAACTTGATTTCTTTGGCCCACATCTACCAGCAAGGACACTCCATTCACATATTTGATGGCAAGGTTGAGATCAAAAAAGCATCAGATCACTCACTTGTCATGTCTGGGATAGAGGAATAAATACTTTTGAAGTTGCAAGGAACCTCTACTCATGCATAAAACGTGCCATACAGTTCTCACTATGATGAAGGTACACTTCCATCAAGTATTTTATGGCATGCTAGATTTGGACATTTGAACTATGACAACGTTCATTTATTAAATAAAAATGGCATTACTAGTTTTCTTACAATTCCTAGGAAACTTAAGCAATGTGATGCTTGTATATTAGGAAAGCACAATAAACAGTATTTTCATGATTCTCATACCAGAGCACATAGAAAACTTGCACTCATCCATTCTAATTTATGTGGCCAAATGCCTATTCCTTTTACAAATGGTAATAAATATATGATGACATTTATTGATGACTACACTAGAATGTGTTGGGTTTATTTATTGAAGAAAAAATATGAAGCTTTGGAAACATTCAAGAACTTTCATGCATGGATTGAAAATTATGCAAAATCTCATATTGGCTCTATTCGTACCGATAATGGAAAAGAATATACTTCAAATGAATTTTAAAACTATCTTCGCCAGCTTGGTATCAAAAATCCAACAACTGTGCTTTATAATCCCCAACAAAACAGAGTAGCTTAAATAATGAACAAGACAATCTTAAATATGGTAAATTCGGCGATGTTTTTCAAGAATTTTAAGTTGATGTTTTGGGTTTATGTATTTCTATGTATTGTGTATATAAATAATAGGTGTCCATATCATGCTATCAAAAACAAGACTCCCTGTGAAATGTGGTATAGCCACATTCCTTCGGTGAGGAATCTCAGGGTTTTTGGTTCCACATGTTATGCATGGATACCTAAGGAAAAAAGAAACAAACTCGGTGCAAGGAGTCAAAAATGTATCTTCCTGGGGTACTCAGATACCTCCAAATCATATTGTCTCTATGATGAAGTTAATAATAAGTTTATAATATCTAAAGATGTGATATTTCTTTAATCTTTCCAAGACTGGCATTGTTGTTGATCGACAGCTTGATCACTTGGATAGACTCATACATGCAAAGTCTTTTCACGAGTTTGATAACGAGATTCCACATCTTGAAGGGGGGATCCCTGTACTGGATCAATCTGTGGAATCGCCTTCTAAAGAGCTCTCCCCCACATCAAGCTCTATCCATTGATCAAGATGACACTTTGAGTGATTTGATTGGAAGAATTGGGAGGTCAAATTTTGATTCAGTCCCATCTCCCCCACGTCAACTGAGTAGCCTAGGCCATCTAAAAAAGGTCCTCCAAAATGGCTGACAAAGACACTTGAAAGTGTTCATAATGATGAGTTTGGAAAGACGGGAACAAGAATCTCAACCAGATAGGATGGAGGCGACATAAATAATTTGGATTCATCTATTGATATGGATGTTTCTTATGATTTTGAACTAAAAAAATTTTCATATTTTGAACCAAATAACTTCAAATAAGTCGCTTCTCATGATGAATGGAAAGAAGTGATGCAGAAGGAAATATGATGCTTTGTAAAAGAATGGCACTCGGAAGCTGTTTTATCCTCCATTGGGAACCAAACCAATAGGTTGCAAGTGGGTCTTCAAGAACAAGCATAAAGCAGATGGCTCACTTGACAAGCACAAATATAGGTTTGTGGAAAACTGTTTTGCGTAGAAGGGAGGGGTCGATTATGAGGATAATTTTTCCACCACATAAAAATGGGCTACCATCCTGACACTCTTTTCCTTGGAAGCTTAGAACAATTTTAAACTCCATCAAATGGATGTAAAAATTACTTTCTTGAATGGAGATCTAAAAGAGAATGTTTTTATGTCCCAACTAGAAGGATTTGTTGTGAATGGTCAGGACCACAAAGTATGTGAGCTTGCAAAATCCATGTATGGACTCAAGCAAGCACCGCGATCCTGGTACGAGAAGTTGATTGAGCATCTTCTGAAACTCAATTTAAAAAATATGATCTTGAAAATGCAATTTTGTTTGTTAATAAAGTTTACAAAATAATTGTGTATCTTATGATGTATGTATATGATCTTTTGATGACAAGGAAGAATGAGAACTACATTGCATCCATAAAGAAAGAACTGAGGAAATTTTTTGAAATGACATATTTGGGATATGTTCACTACTATCTTGGTATTGAAGTAACCCAACATCTGAAGTTTATATTTCTATCTCATAAGAAGTACATTGGAGATATGTTGAATAGGTTTTTCATTGATGAGTGAAATCCTTTGACTCCTCCAATGGAACAGAACTTAAAGCTCACATCCGCTGAAGGAAATAATTTGAGGATGCAACAAAGTATAGACAGCTCGTAGGAAGTCTCAACTACCTGACTACTACTATACCATACATTTCATTTGTTGTTTGAATCCTCTATAGGTTTATGAAAATACATGTGAGGGTCATTGGTCTGCTAAAAAAATATTTCTAAAGTACTTGAACGGAACTCAAAACTTTGCACTCAAGTATACACAGGTTGATGACTTAAACTTGATTGGATACTTTGATTCATATTTCGATGGAGATAAAGAAACTGAAGTATCTACTTCAGGTTATGTTATGATTCTTGGATTAGGAGTTGTCTTCTAGGGGTCACGCAAACAATAAGTTCCAGCAGATTCCACAACTGAGGTAGAATATTGTTACTCGTCATTTTTTAACCATGACATTTGACGGTCAATATGGATCTATCACCATCCATAATCATGCTTCCTTAGAATTCAAATATTTATATTCCTTAACCAAGTTTTGGAAATTGGGAAAATAGCTCTTAAATACTCTTAAATATTTCCTGCGCACATTTTGCGGTCACTTCCTACGCATGCGTGGATATTACTAATATTACCTGCGGAATTTTGCGCTCGGTTTCCTATTAAAAACTGCGAACCCCATTTAAAATAAAGTAAAGGCTAAAAATAACTTCTAGAAGCATAGTTGGGTGCATATTATTCCAACTAAAAGCCTCTGATTCATGCCAATTCGAGCTAAATACCTCCAATCATGGAACTTATCCCCTTGGATCAAGGAACCCTAATCCCCTCATTTGTTGATCACACGCCTCTATTGATGGATCTAAAACCTCCTTAATTTCTCCTATAAATTGAGGTGAGACTTCAAGGTTAGGGGGTTCACTTATGATAATCTTATGTTGGTCATTCTATAGTGGAAAGCTTGCTACACCAAGGAGGAAGATTGGAAAGCCATACGGGAGGAATTTGTACGAAAACAAGGCTCGGTTGTAATTTTTCTCTATATATTCTTGAATAATACATTTGGATACTTTTTATCATTGTATTGTTTTCATATTCATTAAAAAAATTACAATTATTAATCTCTTTGATAATTACATTAAGCTAGTATTTGGATTATTACATACTGCAGGTGCTTTTGATTCTTTGCAAGTTTGTGATTACATGTTTCTTCTCGGCATTGAAGGAATTATTTAGGAAAAGGCCTTCAACAAACATCTCGTTGAAAGGTAAGAGCATTATCCTCTCTTTTATAGTTTTGATAATCTGAATGCTAATAGCTTAGGGAAAGAGATACTCTTATGTTTGTTTGTTTCTAGTTATATGTTGGGATACTAGGGAGATCACTCTTGTCTGCAAGAGGGATTTATCTGGGTAACAAATTGGTGACTCCAATGGGGGACGGCTTAGTTTTCCTTGGTTCTTTTTGGTTTAACTCTCTGATTTTTCTAGTTTGAGTATTTATGAGTGTTGTTGGGTTTATGAATTTTTACATCCTCTGAATTATAAAGCCTTGTGATTATTTCTTTGAATTTTATCTCCCCTGTGCGGTTCTCTTTCATAAATAGAGCACAGGTTTGCGCAAGTCCTCAGTTTAATACAGTGCACATGCGCACTAGTTTTCACTAACTACCTGCACACCCCCTGAGAATTTTTCAAAAAATGAATTTTATCTCTCTCGGAGTCTGATGACAAATTTATAGAGGTTCAACCTGAATTATACAACCCTCAAAGTCTATTTGTGCACTCATCGTAAGTGCCCTAGTGTTTTTTTGAGAAATCATCATTTTTCATTTTTCGGGTAAAATTTGCCCTAGTTTGATGAATTTATCTGTTTGGAAAGATAGATTCACTACCTAGAACACTGTTTTTCTCTCATTTCCCTCTAGATATACCAGGCGTCTTATTAGTCCTGCTTCTTTGAGCGATTGTTTTTGCTCATTTTCAAAGGAAAACTTATAGATAAGTGAAGTATGATTTGTCTCAGAAAAGTAGTGTTTTATGAAATTGCTTTTGCTTGTTAAAGTGATTAAAAACAAAAAACAAAACAAAACAAAAAACTTTCAGCTAGAAGGAATCATGAAAGTGCACTTATAGGTATCAATAGTTAGATTATTAGTTAAGAGATTTCATTTTTGAAAAGGTTTTTATAATTTTTAAGGTTTTTCTAGTTTTTTATTTTGAAGAATTGAAAGATTGTTTTCTCATGAAATTGTATATTTTGGCTTTGAATCAACGAAGATTCTCATTACAAAGTGATATTGATTATGCTTCAAAATGAAATTGATTTCTTAATGAGAAAGAATTGTTATGGGATGTTTTAGGGAATTTGCACTTCTTTAAGTCCAAAAAATACTTCTACCTTCCCTTAACTAGGAATTCATTGAAATGAAGAATGGCATATTCATTGTTGATGCATTTAGAGTAATTTTTTGAGTCGGTCACAACATCATTGAGTTTCATTTCCATACCCCTCTGCATTAACAACATCCAAATTAATACAGTACTTAATAAAATTAATTTAGATATTTTTAAATTTTCCAGGGCTCTTTCCACCAACCTAGTGTAGGATTAGTGCTTTGGAATTGGGAGTAATTAAATTTCCAAAGCAGATAAACAAACAAACAAATAGCATCTTGCATTAGGGAAAAACCCAATTGTTGCAATTTTTCTTTGGGAAGCTCTTCTTGAAACAGTCAAGCATGAGGTCTCGTCAGACCCAGTAGAGTAATCGTACCTACTTCATTGGTAAAGATAGAAGATGTGCATGTATTACAAATGGTAAAACTCAGATTAACCATTGTCAAGGAGCCTGGGATCACTTGTTATTAAACCTTGTATTTACCATGTTGAGGAACTTTCAAGGGGATTGAGCTTTGATACTCTGCCCTTGCATATATATCGGGCCACAGACTGTTCCCCCAGGTTGAATTGTCTCAGTTGGTAAACATAGTGGCTATATTATTTAGGATTTTTTCCAACGTGGCGGTGGAGGGAAGGTCTCACTTTAACTCGAGCAAATGTTGAATAGACTCACTTGGACTTTCCGGAGGGTATTCTTCACTTCGAGATGGCATAGTGGAGTTACTTGCACCAGACTGTTTCATTAAGCAAGTCGTCAGGGTAATTGTTTCGACTGCTAGTATTCCATGTTAATCTCTACGAGGTTGGATTTCATCACCAACTAGTGATTTTATTGTGGAAACATACTATTTGTGTGTGGATTGCTTATTATATTTTGTAGCGCATGTTCATTTGTTTTATTATTGTTAGAGACCTTCGTGTGATTTTTTTGAAATTTTTTTATTTCATGTGTTAAATAATTTAATCGTGGCTGAATTACCAAGGCATTCACATAGAATGTTGGGGAAACCCCTAGAATATACACCCTGTAAATTGGAAAAAATCAAAACTGAAAGGGTTCAATCATCAAGAGTCGTGTCTTCTGAAAAGGGAGAATCATCTATCATAATACATCCTGATTTTGAAGTTAATAGACCTCAAATAACTGAAATAGAAGAAGATCAACCAGAAATTTCTGAAGTAGTCACATTCAAATCTATCACTGGTGAGTTTTCAGATATGCGGCTTATTGAACCAGAAATATCTGAACCTGATTCAGGTTTCACTTCATCTGGGTCACCTTTGAATGTTGTAGCCCTTACTCCTAGTCATCCTCGTTCACCTCAATTAAAGCTTCTCATCACTGAGAATATTCCTCCTGACCTTCTTAGCATTGAAGAAATTAGTGACGAAGAAGAAGAAATTGAAATTCCCTCTCGTCAAGAATAATTAGATTTAAGTTATAGTGAGCCAATCTACCCTTTATATTTTCCTTTTCCTCCTTTTCGACCGGATCCTTGGTATCTTCAATTTACCAATTTTTTACATTCTTCTTGTTATAGACATCCACGACATCGAATTCCATTTTACCTTTACCCAGGTATAGTAACATGGCTTCTGAAAGAATGTCTACTGAGTCATCCATGTTTTCATCTTCTCCAGATATATTTTTGTATGGTGGTCCTTCTATTCCTACTGGGTACCATTCGCTTTCTGGGACTTTTTTAGGAGCATCTCCTTCCTCTGAAACTTATGTTATGTCAATTGGCTTATTCGAGTCTACCACCCAGCCTTTGACTACAGAGAATTTTTATATGTTTTCTAGGAATACTCCTCAAGATCACTCACAAGGTGGCTACATTCTGCCTGGGGGGAAATAGCTCTTCAAGGGAAGTAGCCTCTTCAAGGGAAATAGCCTTTTCCGAGAGGACAACCTTTCATTGGAACCTATCCGACGGTTGTAGGGAATTTTATTCCCAGTAATTATCAAACTTATGGTCCAATGGCTCAAACTAGTTATGGTCAACCATATGCGTCACAACCCTCAATGGGGTCTCCTTATCCATGGATGAACACAATACGGAACCCCTCATTTCTTCAACATCCTTTACAACCTACCCCGCAAATGCCTTATAATCAACCTACTCATCCACTTGGACAATTTGGTTATACCCAAGTCCGACAACATGTTCAAGGTGCACATCAAATTACCCTAAGGGAATCTGTGCTGAGTAGTTAGCAAGCTGGTCCGAGTACTCCTAGGAATCCTATCCAATATGTTGTGCAAACATTTGTTCAACAATCAGGTGCCCCCATCCTAGGAGCTACCTAAGTTTCTGTTGCTACCACCCTTCAAATGTCAACGCAAATTGTTACGCAACCTATCCCTCATACTACTGCCCATAAAACTAGACGTACAGTCCAGTCGATTCCTCAAACATCTTTGGGACAGCCTGCCATAACAGTTATGAAAACAAGACAGCCTTTTGTAAGTCAGCCTATTCAGGGGCAACCCTTTGCAGGTCAATCTCTTCAGGGACAACCCCTGGTAGGTAAACCTCTTCAAGATCAATTTTTTAAAGGCCAAACATTTCGGGGCCAATTGCAATATGGAAAATTGGGACAAAATCCATCTTTTCAGAGTCAACCATACCCTATTTATACATTTCAGATATTAGCTCAACCACAATTCGGTATGGCTACCCCTGGATATCCTGTAGGTGCAATTCCAATTGCTCAATCTATCCCATGTTTTCCTGGATACCCCCCTCTAGGTACTGGAATCTTCCCTTGGAGCTATCAATTTGCTCAGCAAGATCCTAACAGGTGGTTACCTTTCATAGCAAATTTATATTTACCAGACTTGTCTCGACTAACGAATGACCCAATTTACTATCTTTCATTTTTGCCAGCCATGCCTATTAAGTTTCCCAGTGAAATTCCGAAGTTTGAAGGAAAGCTAGGAGAGGACCCCTCAAACCATGTTATGACTTATTATCTGTGGTGTGCATCCAACTCTTTAATCGATGATTCCATTCGTTTAAGACTTTTTCAAAGATAGAAATTTGATCACCTTAGTCGCAAAGTGGTACATTGAGTGACCATGAGGCTCTTTCAACAATTTCAATTCAAAGGCACCGCTTCTGCTCATTTTTAGTTACCGCCTCTTATGATAATGGTGTTAGCCCCCCTATAAATTTTTGACAAGCAAACAGGGGGCTAAATGTTTTTGAGCCTTCAAGGAATGAATTTCCTTTGAAAACACATCATCCTTGAAGCCTTTTGCATAGTTCCCTGCCTTTGTCTATTTCCCTCTGTTGTCATGAAGTCAATAAGCCTTGCTGAACGATAAATTTTTTCTCAAAAGGCCTTATTTCACCCCTTATATCTCTGCAGAATTCCCCCACTTTATATTTTTTCCCTTTTTCCCAAAGTCCCCTTTTTTCCCCCTAAATTCCCCCTTACTCTCCTAAATCTTCCCAAAATCCCCTTTAAACCCCACTTTTATCCCTTGATTGGTTAATTTTCCCCTTTTCCCCCTTATTGTTTCCCTTTAAATGGCCTTAAAATCCATTAAAATGGGCCAAAACCCACTTTGAATTTATATTAAGGCCTAAGCCCCTTTCCCGCTAGCCCCGACCACTTCCCCACATGTGCCCTTAGCCTAGGACCAACGCTTAAGCCTTAAGCGCTAATTGCATCAGAAGACCGGAGCGGAACGTTAAATCCTGTGTAAACACCGAAAAGTTCCGATGCGATTGTTTTATTATACAAGTCCGCCATTATTGTTCTGCACCGTTGATCTACCATAGATCGGACGGCCCATTCTAATCGCGAATGAACGCAATCGCAACACTTGTGTTAAGTCCTTCGATCGCTTGTCCTCTCCGATTTGGTGTGAGCAGTTGATCTGGTCCCCAGATCCAATGGCCAACGCTCAATCGCGCTCCCCACCCATTCGCAATCGCAATTTCCAGACGGGCGACCCTTCGCATCCCCCGATTGCGATCTCCCAATTGCTCCTCCGTCGTCAGTCTGCCTCCAAATCAGATGGTTGGCGCTTCATCGCACCCCGCCAGTCGCCTCACATTCCCCGCCAGTTGCCTCGCATTCCCTCTTCCACATCCGCCGATCGCGATTCCCCGATCCCATCCTGACCTTCCATCCTCCCCTTGATCCGACAGTCATCGCTCACTCCACCCAATCGCAATCGGAAGTTTTGATGTGTGCCACCCCTGTCCCCACTCTGGAAATTTTGATTGTGATTCAATCGCGGTAGTTATTCATGTTGAATTCAACGGTCCAAAGATTTGGCTGCCCTCATACTCAAGATAGGTCCCTATAAATCTTGTTTCATTGCATTTCGCCCATTTCTGCATTTTGGGTTTTAACCTAAGTTCCATATTTGCATTAAAGTCTACGTTATATGATCTCGTTTAGTATTCCATATATCGTTCCATTGCGTCAATCTCTTGTCGTTGATGTGCTCCAGGACCATGATCTAATGGTTTGTATACCATGATGGCAACCCAGGCTCCTATTATTCATGGTTTCTTCATTGGGTACATTTTTCCACCATTATTTATTAAAAAAGACTCATGCCTTTTCTTTTCTGTTCATCATCGCCCATTTGTAGGCTTTCTTGGTCCGATTCTGTGCCAAGTGAGCGGACAAGCATCATAAATACGCAATATGGATACGGCGGCAAGGTTTTCACTAACGGAAATTAATATGTGACAAGTTTATTAAGTTTCTCAACATCGAAATGTTTTCCTCCAAGGACGGGTTGTCCATATTGTTTATCTTGATCTGGTACTCTGAGAGATCTAACGAACGCAGTCCAAGGATATCAGAGCATTTGTTGCTCAAGTATGGCAAATCATTCCATTTTTTATTGCCATTTTATTTATTCACCAAAGGTACTACGAAGTACAGCAAACCAGAATGCATCAGAGACATACCCGGAATTAATGAAGCCTGACGAAGACCATTCTTTTCTCCAAAATGTGCCAGAGATTAATGCTCAGAGTTTAAAACAGAATGGGCTTCGGCCCTCTCCTTCTTTTCTGAGTTTAATGTTATATTTAGTGTTCTACCTACCTCCTCTTTTTTTTTTTCAGTTATAAAAACTATGAGAAAACTATTGTAAAGGTTGTTGATGAGATATCAGAGAATTGAAAGCAGTTTCTCTTGAGATAAGTCTTCTGTGTATAGTCGTAAGATAGGCTGAGGAATATGTATCCAGACTGAATGACCAAGCTATTGGCTATGTTTTACCTGATTGGTGTTGATGTTTAATATGATAAGCACATTTCATTGGATCCTGATCTAAAGCTGCGGTGATGTTTTTCTATCTCTATGTTTATTTCCATTACATTTCATTTCTTCTGGCTCGCATCAGAAATTTGGCATAAGATTCACCCTTGTTAGGTGCCTTATGTTGCTGCTCTCCCAGCCCTTTATGTTTTCTGCTGTATGTGCTATCTAAGAATTAGTTTCGATTAATTTAACCAGCGTAGTGGATGTCGTTGCCTACTCTCTGATGTATGAATTAATTAATCTATTTCCTAGATGTTCTTGTGATGATTTAATTGGATGAATTGGGAACACTGGGAGGACTGAACTTAGTCTCTACCTCACTAGGATCTTTTTCACTCCAGTTACCTTTCTAAGATCCCGTAAGTTACCTTTGAGAGTGGCCCTTGAGTATGTCCAAGCAGGTCTGGAGTTAAATGACCTCTGACCTGATCTATAGATAGAAAGTGGTGTCTTCTCCTCCTTCTCAATTTCTCTCCTTAATGTTCATCTCACCCTAATATTTTAGGATCCAAGGCTTTAGATGACTAGCACAACTGAAAGCTTGCATATTGACAGCAAGTAAATCCTTTCTTGACTCTATTTCCTAATGGACTTGGTATTCCCTGGACTATTTCTCCTTTGCCTAAATTCCTCTTTGCCCAGCCTTGTCTCATGCTGAACCCTTCCTTCCTGATTCCCAACAACCAAGCTCATAATCAAACAAACGAACACCGTGCATATAACTAGCCTAACATCTTGAAATTTTGAGCTTCAAATACATATACCTTTGACTCCCATAGAGAGATCCCTCTCTGTACCTATGAGGGCTAGATCCTAAGGTATGAAAGTGGTTATGATGTTGTCTCATCTTTTGGTCTTACCAACCTAGCCAAAACATGGGAACCCCAACATAATGGCGACTCCGCTGGGGAAACCGAGTGCATTACACCTTAAGCATCCTTAAGCATTCAAAATACCTACAATCTCTGGTTAGGTTGGCATTTAAACAGATTCTATCCTCACATCAACCTCTACACCATTTTTGTGCTTCCCGATACTCTTGGACAGAGTCTGGAAAGGGCCAGGTAGCCTCTGGATCTCACACTCTCTCTGAGGTGACATATCTGGTAAATTCCCTCCCAGTCAATCTCTGGTTAGAGTTTGTTGTGTTTTGAAGATATCCTTGAAAGAGGACATCCCACAAGCACTGTGGTGGACAGTGTACCCTCCCAAAACATCTCAAACCTTCCACCTGGTGACTCCAAGGCTCCATAAACATTTCAAAGACTCCACTGGTGATCGATAGGCCTGCTGATTATCTTGGTTCACATTAGACTCCACTGGGAGACCAAACTTCATAACAACATCAACCACAATAGAATTAACAAGTAGGGTTAAGCTGCCTTGTTAGAAAACAACATTCTGGCTTTCAGGACCATTTACACCAGAGCTTATCCCAACCCAAACCCACTTAAAATAGTTGATAACCCTGAGAGAATCATTAAAGAATCTCCTGCACCTGAAGGACCAACTATTTCTAGTCACATTCATAGAGCTAACTCTCCACTAGAAGACCTAACGGCTCTATCACATTTTCTCCCTGACCTAGACCTACCTAATAGACTACCAAGAACTAGGTCATTCAATCATCTAGACCAGGCAGACCCTGAGTTTCACATTTCACCATCTCATAGTGATCAACACACTAGAGACAGAGGAAGCCCTCCATCTACACCACCTGATATCCACTTCATTCAAAACTTGGGGCTCTCCCACCCTAGATCTGCTCAACAAACTTCTGCTGGTCCTAATATCCCTGTCATCCATATACCAGCTGCTCAAGTCAACCCTGTACCCCATCAGAGCATTATCATGGAAGCCTGGTATGCACTTCTGGTTTTACCTCAACCCTTGTTACCCTTACCCAATGATTATCAGTAAAAAATCCGACACTTCACTGCTAAAGAATCCATCACAGCCCAACAACATGCAGATAAGATGGAGGATTCTTTTGACTATACGGAAATTGATGATGAAACAATCAAAATGAGAATCTTTTCCCAAAGCTTAGGGGGTGATGTAAAGAAATGGTTTAAACGTTTACCTCCTGGCAGTATCCAAGATCTCCCTGCATTATATCAAACCTTCATAAACAAATGGGAAGTTAGGGAAAACCCTTGCCAGCTCCTAGCAAACTACATGACCCTTAAGAGGAACGTGCGAGAGAGCGTCCATGATTACACCACTAGATTCAACAACATTTACAATGCTCTCCCTCCACACATGAAACCTCCACAAGGTATGGCCCTAGCCAAATATCCTGATGGATTTGATGCTGACATGGCCTATGAGCTTAGAGATAAAGAGTATAACACATTGGAGGACATGCAGAAAGGAGCAATAAATATAGAAGCCAATCTACTTGAGAAAAGAGCTAAATTAGGAGTTGAAAAAAAGGTAACATACAGGGATGACAATGTAGCTTCCACATCTGATCCCAAATATGATAGATTTTATAAAAACATGGAAGAGCTACAACAAATAATAAAAAAGATGGTTGTCACAGTTAGCAACCAAAACAAAAACCAAAACCAGAACCAGAACGTTAGAAGAAACAATGCTACTCCCAACAGACAAAGAGAGTTAGATCAACAAGTTATTCCCCCATTTCAAGAAAAATTTTTAGATGAAGATGAGGGAATCATAGAAGGGTCTGAAGATAATACAATAAACATGTTTGAAGCAGAGGACTCAAACCATAACTGTGATTCAGAAGAAGATCAGCCCTCACCCTCATATTGGGATGAGGAAGGATTAGAATCTGAAGCCTACAAACTTGGATTTGAAAATGCTATAATGCAAGTCAGGGAACAATATGAACTTAGGAGCAAAAAGAGCCAAGATACTTCCAAAACCAAAGCTCCTGAGATCACCATCAAGAAAAGGCCTGACAGATCTTCTAAAGCAATCTCTGAAAGTAGCAAATCAACAACTGAAAGTTCTAGAAAAGGTAAATAAAAGGACAACCAAAACACTGATACACAAGGTAAACCAGCTAGCAGCACTAGCACTACAGTTAGTGCTCCTGATAAAAAAGTTCCTGAACCTGTACATAGAAAAAAATACAAACTGATTCAGCCACTAAGGCAGTGGCTAACAAAACAGAGTTAAACATTCCAAAGAGTCAGTCCACTTTCAATTTGGAGAGTGAGATTGCAAAAATCAAAATCTCTGTCCCACTTTCTGAGCTGGCCACTCAAGATGTATATAGAGGCCAAATTTTGAAAGCCTTGAATTTAGAGGAAAGCAATGATACTGTAAATCTTAATGATGATCAACCTGCCCTCCTGTTTGGTCCTAAGATTGAGGGAAAATTTCAAGAGGGGGTAGTACCCACTTTTTATATCAGTCTCAACATTCATGACAAGATTCTGCATAATGCCATGTATGATTCTGGAGCATCACACAATTTAATGCCTAAAGTAGTAATGGAACAATTAGGCCTAGAAATCACCAGACCTTACAAAGACTTATATTCATTTGACTCTAACAGAGTAAAATTCCTAGGCCTAATTAAAGACTTATGTGTGAGTCTTACCCAGATTCCTACTAAATGCATGGTCATGGATATTGTGGTGGCAGATGTACCACCCAAATATGGCATGCTGTTATCTAGATCATGGGGAGCCAAGCTGCAAGGCACAATGCAGATGGATGGATCATATGCCACTGTCCCTGTATTTGGCCAGCTTAGAAGACTGTATAGGGAGGCTCAAATGAAATTCCTAGTCAGTAGCCCCGAGAAACTTGAAAATTCACCATTATACTCTATACACACAGATCTGGACTCTTTCATCCTTTGCAACGACCAATCTTTAGGAGAGCCAACACCAGAAAACAGAGACACAATCAATGACATGGAGCCCATGGAATTTAACATAATAGCTTCCCTAGACTCTGAAGAAAATGATGAAGAAAACCATGGACAGAAAACTAAAAATGAAACTCTAAGTGAGCCAAAAACAGGGACAGAATGCAAAAAACAAACTAGCCAACTCTCTGATCTCCACACTCAATCTGAAGAGTGAAATAATACCCAACCTAGTACAGATCCTATAGCGCAACATAATGACGAACCCCTGTGGGAAATGAATTTCGATGGGTCCTGTACTAGGCAAAATGCTGGAGCAGGGGTGTGGCTACAAAACACAAAAAGTAATTACGCAGAAAGCCACTCTGTAAATCTGCATTTCAAATGTACAAATAATATTGCATAATATGAGGCTCTTATCCTGGGCTTAAATCTGTTAAAAAAATTAGGAGCCCATAGGATAGCTGTGAGAGGGGACTCAGAGTTAGTCATAAAACAAGTAAATGGTGAATATACGGTGAAACACCCCAGGCTTAGAGCATACAGGAATGACGTAGAGGATTTATTGAAAACCTTTGTAGAATACGATCTAGTGTTTGTCCCTAGGGGTCAAAACGTTATTGCTAACGGATTAGCTTGCCTGGCTAGTTCATATCCTAGGACTCTAGCTGACCAACAAATCATTATTCAAACCAAATTCATACATACAGTGCCAGACAACGAAAAATATTGGCAGGTCTTTGAAGGAGACAAACAGATTGAAGATTTTCTGGTGGGCAGAAATAAGTTTGAATTTTCTGTTTCAGACTCAAAATTTGAGGACACCTGCCCTAGTGAGGATTCCCTAGATGAACAAGAAACACCCTATAATATAGAAATAAACACTCTTTCTAAATAAACTGAAAATTAGACCGGAAAATGCAAAAACGCAGAAAGTGAAGAGATAGAGGTGTTGCAGGTCAAAGACCAGAATATACCCAGAGGCCTGGCACCCTTAGAGGACCTCTTTGACTTTGATGATGTAGAAAAAAATCCCACTATAGAACATGCAGATTCAAATGTAGAAGAATGCAACATACGCACTGAAGATAAACCCATAATGATTAAATTGGCTAAGTCTTTACCTACAGACATGAAGAAGAAATACATTGACCTGTTTAAGGAATTTATTGATGTGTTTGCATGGAGCTATGAAGACTTAAAGGCCTATGACACCAACATCATACAACACAAGATACCCCTGAAGGAAAATCAGAAACCTTTTAGGCAAAAACTCCACAGAATCAATCCAAAACAATTGCCTGCAGTTGAAAAGGAAATTAAGAAGATGTATGAGGCAGGTATCATAGTTCCTGTGAGGTTTTCTGATTGGGTATCAAACTTAGTGGCTGTGAGGAAGAAAAAAGGGGAGATCAGGTTATGCATAGACTTCAGAAATCTCAACAGAGCCTCACTAAAAGACAATTACCCTTTGCCTAGAATGGAACATATCCTACAAAAGGTAGTGGGCTCTAAGAGAATCTCTTTGCTTGATGGTTTTTCAAGATACAATCAAGTCCTAGTACTCCTAGAAGATCAACTCAAAACAGCATTTACCACTCCATGGGGCACCTTCATGTATGTGAAAATGCCTTTTGGGTTGATGAATGCTGGAGCAACCTTCCAAAGAGCGATGGATATAGCTTTCTCAGATGAGATAGGACACTTCATAGTTATCTACTTGGATGACTTGATTGTATTTTCTAAAACTGAAGAAGAACACCTGAAACATCAGAGGAAAGTTTTTGAAAAATGTAGAAGGTATGGTCTGTCACTAAATCCTAAGAAAACTGTTTTTGGGCTGCAAGAAGGTAAACTTCTTGGTCATATCATATCTGAGAAAGGTATTAGGATAGATCCACAATGATTTGAGGGAATAATTCAAGTCACACACCCGAGAAACATCAAAGAATTGCAGTCCTTCATAGGGAAGATCAATTTCCTTAGGAGATTCATTCCCAATCTTGCTGAGCACCTTAGGAAAATGACTGACATGTTGAAGAAAGGTGCAGGAATTAAGTGGACTGTTGAAGCCAAGAAATATTTTGAGTCAGTAAAGCTGGCACTCACTCAAGCCCCTGTTCTTATCAGCCTAGATTTCTGAAAATATTTCTTGATTTTTTCATTCGCCTCCCAACATACCGTGGCTGCAGTTTTACTGCAGAAAAATTCAGAAGGCAATGAACAACCAATCGCCTTTTTCAGCAAAGCCTTAAGAGATGCACCCTTGAAATACAACATTATGGAAAAACAGGCCTATGCTTTGGTCAAGGCCTTAAAGGAATTTAGGGTGTACATTCTGCATTCTCACACCATTGCTTATGTCCCAAATATAGTGGTCAAAGATATCTTGTCCCAAGACCCTGATGGGAAAAGGGGCAAATGGATTGCTACAATCTTAGAATATGACCTCGAAATAAAGCCCACCAAGCTGATCAAAGGTCAAGGCCTGGCCCAATTAATGGCTGAATCGAATTTACAAGCCCTTGATATTAACATGGTAAATGCCTTAGATGAGCAGGAAGGACTACCCAAACCCACTGTTGAGGAGAAGTTTCAGAACTCTCCTTGGTACTCTGATATCCTTTTTGTTCTCACCAATCTCAATACCCCTCCAGAACTATCCAAAACCAAGGCCAGATTCATAAAATTAAAAGCCAGAAATTACTGCATTATGAATGAAAACCTATATTGGAAAAATACGAACGGCCTATTGCTTAAATGTTTGCCTGAAGCTGAAGCTGAGAGAATCAAGCAAGAGTTCCATGTTGGGGAGTGTGGAGGCCACCTGAGTTGGAAAGACACTGCAAATAAAATACTCAGGGCTGGTTACTACTGGCCTGCACTCTTCAATGATATCCATAAAATGACACTTGCCTGCCACAAATGCTAGATATTTGAAGGCAGAAGAAAGCTTCTTCCCCTCCCTTTGCAACCTATCACTGTAGAAGGTCCCTTCATGCAATGGGGCCTAGATTTTATTGGAGAAATTCACCCCTCTTCTTCTGGGCAACACAAATGGATCCTAACTGCTACATATTACTTCACCAAATGGATAGAAGCCATATCCACTAGGAATTCCATAGACTCTGTTATCATTAGGTTCCTAGAGGATTACATCCTTTCTCGGTTTGGTTGTCCAAGAAAAATAATCACTGACAATGTTGCTGCTTTTGGATCCAAGAAAATGATTGATTTCTGTCACAGGTACGAAATAGCTCTTGGTCATTCAACTACCTATTACCCTCAGGGTAATGGATTAGCTGAATCATCTAACAAAATCCTGGTCACTATCATCAAAAAGCTACTGGAAGAAAACAAAAGGTCATGGCACAAAAAACTGGTGCATGCTTTGTGGGCAGACAGGCTCACAACAAAGAAATCCATTGGCATCTCACCTTTCCAACTCGTTTATGGGATAGAAGCAGTTTTTCCTACTAGTCTTGGAGTGCCAGTGATTAAGCTTGTGTAGGAGATTTAGATAGAGGAAGACAGTATGGTAAGAAGAATTAATGAAACAACCCATCTTCAGCAAACTAGGGAACAGGTTTATAACATAGCTGTCAAGGTTCAGGAAAGCCTAAAGAGGTTGCTTGATAAGAGAACCAAAGCTTCAAATTTCGAAATTGGTGACAAAGTTTTGAAATGGGACTCAAGGAGAGAGGACAAAGGTAAACATGGCAAATTCGACAGCTTGTGGCAAGGTCCATACATCATCCAAGCCATTGTGGGTCCTAATGCATTTTTCTTACAAGAAATTGATGGTACTGAGCTGTTTGGGGGTCCTGTCAATGGCAGGATGCTCAAGCATTACTTCTACTAATTTTCGAATTTCCAATTTCCGTTTCCATTGTACATACCACTGCAGTTTTTATTTTCAAGAAAAAGAGAAAATGTTCCAAAGAACAGAGGAAAAGTGAGAGGTTCAGACATGCTTAAAGCATGAACCTCTAAAGTGCAAAGGATTGGCTCTAATATGGTCAAAACCTGAGCCGAGAAAGCAAAAACAGTTGGTCCTAACATGCTCAAAATCTGGACCAGCAAAGAAAAAGAAAAATCAGCTCTAACATGCCTAAAACCAGAGCTGAAACGGAGAAAAGAAGTGACTCTAGTATGCTGAAGTCTCGAGTCACACAAGGAAATAAGGATACTTCAAATTTCAGATTTCAAGCCTTCAAGTTTTGTTCAATTTTCTGCAAAGTTTTCTATCCATGAGCAACTGTTTTTATGCCTTGGATCTGTAGCAAACTAGACTGATTCATCCTATTTTGACTGTTTTTAAGTTTCCTGTTGTAGAATGTAGAGAATAAATCTGTTGGACAATCTAATCCCAGCAGATATTAGATTAGGTAGAGAAACATATGAGGTCAACAGTCTAATCTAGCCTCATGGAGCAATAAGGGTAGATCTAGAATAGGTTTATTTTCTGTTATAAAAATAAATGATGTAAAGGGTCTGCTAGCTCAAATGCACCCTAGAAAGAAGAAAAAATTATAGGATTGTAGTATGGGTAGGTAGATAGTTGAGAATGCTTCTGCTGATCTATCATATTTGTGGTAGCCGAAAATCAAAGAAGAAAGGTGGCTTAAGCAGCAGGCATCTGGCCTACACCAAAGATCAATTTTTGAATTCTTGACTCCTTCAAGAAGAAGCCATCCCCATGTGGAGCCACTGTTAGCCCCCCTATATATTTTTGACAAGAAAACAGGGGGCTAAATGTTTTTGAGCCTTTAAGGAATGCATTTCCTTTGAAAACACCATCATCCTTGAAGCCTTTTGCATAGTTCCCTGCCTTTGTCTGTTTCCCTCTGTTGTCATGAAGTCAATAAGCCTTGCTGAACGATAAAGTTTTGCTCAAAAGGCCTTATTTCGCCCCTCATATCTCTGCAGAATTCCCCCACTTTATCTTTTTTCCCTTTTTCCCAAAGTCCCCTTTGTTCCCCCTAAATTCCCCCTTACTCTCCTAAATCTTCCCAAAATCCCCTTTAAACCCCACTTTTATCCCTTGATTGGTTAATTTTCCCCTTTTCCCCCTTATCGTTTCCCTTTAAATGGCCTTAAAATCCATTAAAATGGGCCAAAACCCACTTTGAATTTATATTAAGGCCTAAGCCCCTTTCCCGCTAGCCCCGACCACTTCCCCACATGTGCCCTTAGCCTAGGATCAACGCTTAAGCCTTAAGCGCTAATCGCATCAGAAGACTGGAGCGAAACGTTAAATCCTGTGTAAACATCGAAAAGTTTCTATGCGATTGTTTTATTATACAAGTCCGCTGTTATTGTTCCACACTGTTGATCTACCATAGATCGGACGGCCCGCGCTAATCGCGAATGAACGCAATCGCAACACTTGTGTTAAGTCCTCCGATCGCTTGTCCTCTTCGATTTGGTGTGAGCCGTTGATCTGGTCCCCAGATCCAACGGCCAGCGCTCAATCGCGCTCCCCGCCCATTCACAATCGCAATTTCTAGACGCGCGACCCTTCGCATCCCCCGATTGCGATCTCCCGATTGCTCCTCCGCCATCGGTCTGCCTCCAAATCGGACGGTTGGTGCTTCATCGCACCCCGCTAGTCGCCTCGCATTCCCTCTTCCGCATCCGCCGATCGCGAATCCCCGATCCCATCCTGATCGTCCATCCCCCCCTCGATCCAACGGTCATCGCTCACTCCGCCCAATCGCAATCGGAAGTTTCGATGTGTGCCACCCCTGTCCCCCCTTCAATTGTGATTTCCTGATTCAATCGCAGCCGTTCATCCGTATTTGAAATCAACGGTCAAGATTTGACCGCCCTCCGCCTCCGGCTGGGTCCCACCTCGTCCTGTTTCATTGCATTTCCGCCCATTTCCTTTGCATTTTGGGTTTTAACCTAAGTTCCATATTTGCATTAAAGTCTTACGTTGCACGTTCTTTTTGTCCGTTTTCATATATCGTTCTGCTGTGTCAATCTCCGCCGTTGATCTTCGCTCCCGGACCATGATCTAATGGTCTGCGCTGCATTTCAACCGCCAAACCCTATTATTCATGGTTTCACCATTGCGTTACATTTTGCCACCATTATTTAGTAAAGGGCCTCCATTCCGCCCCCGCCGCACTACCATTTCATCCATCCTTCCATTGCACCGAATTTCTTGGTCCAGTTGCGTGTTCTGCAGGGTACAGAAGGCGGACACGCCTCCATAAATACGCAGTATGGATACAGCAGCAAGGTTTTGACTGACAGAGGCGTGGAAATTAATATGTGACAGGTTTCTCTACATCAGCAGAATGTTTTCCTCCCAGAAAGGACGGGTTGTCCATACTATTTTTATTCCATATCGTGTTCCAGAGGAGATCTCCGCCCAGAACGCAATCCAAGGATATCAGAGCATTTTTTGCTCAAGTATGGCAGATCATTCCCTTTTTTATTGCCATTATGTTTATTCACCAAAGGTACTACGAAGTACAACAAACCAGAATGCATCAAAGACATACCCGGAATTAATGAAGCCTGATGAAGACCATTCTTTTCTCCAAAATGTGCTAAATATTAATGCTCAGAGTTTAAAATAGAATGGGCTTCAGCCCTCTCCTTCTTTTCCGAGTTTAAGGTTATATTTAGTGTTCTACCTACCTCCTCTATTTCAAGTGAATTACTACTAAATTTGAACAATTTCAAGTGACCCAACTAAAAACGACTAACTTAAATGACTAATTTAGTATAGGGATAAAATAAACGACTAGATAATAAGTGACCCAACTAAAAATGACTAACTTAGACTACTAATTTAGTCTAGGGATAAAATAAACAACTAGATAATAAGTGACCCAACTAAAAATGACTAATTTAGTCCATGACTATATAATAAGTGAAAAAAATTAAAAATGATTAATGTAAATGAACACTATAGTATAAGAATAAAAATAAGACCAACTAGCAAGTAAAAGAAGTATATGATTTAGTCATTCATGCTAGTCATTTTTAATTGTGTCACTCCGGAAATGGAACATTGCAATTTTGATATTAAACTATTACATTTCACTAAAATTTGACACCGCAGATGGATTCAGAGATAAAGGGAGTCTATGAATCCATCTCCAATGTTAAAATTTAGAGACAAATGGGTTGCTTCCCCACATTCATGGATGCATCCACAATAAAATTGTCAGTGTGGACTAACGCACTTTACTCAAGAGATTTGATCTAGGCATTTGATAGTGTAAAACTAGCCAAATACCTATCAACACTAATAAAAAATTGTTTAGCTAACCCTTATTTTCCATGCGAAAATAGTCAAGAGATACTTTTCCGCATTTGTGAATCCATGTTAAAAAGAATTATAGCCCATCTAATAACAAATTAATTATAAATATATTGCTATATGTTCTTATGTTTTGATATAAAAGTGAATGTATAAAAATCTCTTCAATAAAATGAATGTTTAAAAATGTAATTATAATATTATTCATTTAAAAGAAAGGTAAAAAACTTCTACAAAATTTATACAAACATTATAAATCTTAAAATTAATTTAAAATATGAATTAATCCATTTTTCCATTTTCTTATTAAAAAAAAATAATTTTATTTTTTCAAAAAATAAAAAAATTCTATTCAAATTGACAACTTTGTAAATATTTAAAAAATGAAAAACTATTCAATAACTACTTAAATCAAAAAGTAAATGTATAAAAATCTCTTCAATAAAATGAATGTTTAAAAATGTAATTATAATATTATTCATTTAAAAGAAAGGTAAAAAACTTCTACAAAATTTATACAAACATTATAAATCTTAAAATTAATTTAAAATATGAATTAATCCATTTTTCCATTTTCTTATTAAAAAGAAATAATTTTTATTTTTATTTTTTCAAAAAATAAAAAAATTCTATTCAAATTGACAACTTTAATATTTAAAAAATGAAAAACTATTCAATAACTAAATTTAAATCAAAACAAAAATCAAAATGGTGGAGGGAAAAATAAATATAATTCCGAGGAAAACAAGTCAAAGTGGTGAATGGAAAAATCAAAATGATGGAGGGAAAATAAAAAAAAATCTTAAAAAAATGAAAAATCGATGGTATATTGCCATACAGCGTTTCCAAATTCCTTTTTGCTGTCACCGCAGGCGGGGAAAACCAAAACCATCAACACTGTTTCGTAATGCCGGTTAATTATCCTCTGCTCGCGATAGCTGGAAATCTCTACCAGACGAGGAACACAGGGTACTCTCTTTAGCAGGCGGAGGAGAGTGTGCTCTACAACGATCCTGTGTTGGAGAGGAGGTATGCTTTACTCATACAATTTGATTATTGTAAAACAGCACCAAGTCAGAAAGAAACCAAACAGAGAGAGAGGGGCACATTTTACATGTCAATATAAATTTATGGCATAAAAATTCCATGCGTTTTGGGGACTTTAGAGCCATTTTCTCTGTGTCTTTGGTTTTTAAACTGAAATGAGACTGAATTTGCTGATTTTTTGGGGTTTTTTTTGTCCACTGAGTAATGCTATTGAATTTGCTGATGGTTTGGGGGTTTTGTCCAGTTAGTTATGCAGCAGAACGATGAATTGGCGGATCTATCCCTACGGCTTCATGAAGTTCGAGTGCAGGAAGGTTTGAAGGGTTTGGCCGGCTTCTGGCGGAGGGCGTCAAAAAAGACGGTTTAATGAACTGCGAAAAGAAGATGTTGTGCCCGATTGGTTTACGACGGTGAGTGTCATCCATGCTTGCACCCATTTAAGAGCTCTGCAAAAGGGCACGTGGATCAATGGTTACATAACTAGAAGTGGGTTTGAATTATATGTTTTTGTTGGAACTTCACTCATCGATATGTATGCAAAGAGTAGGAGTATAGATATTGTGTGTGTTGTGTTTGATAAAATGCATGGAAGTGACGCGGTGTCTTGGAATACCATGATTTGATTATTGGAAATGTGGTCAATGAGAATACAAATGAAGCTTCGATGTTGCTTAGATTAATGCAACTGGCATGCATTAAACCTCACTCTGTCACCATGGTGAACGTCCTCCCAGCTTGTGCCCAGTTAGCAACTGTGCAATGGGATAAGTGGATTCATTCTTATAACATTAGAATAGGATTTGTGTCTGATATTTTAGTGGGGATTGCTCTCAAAGATATGTATGCAAAATGTGGAAACATATTTGGTCAGATCACAAAGAGAAGCAATATTAATTGAAACAGAGCCTCGAATCTCTAAAAGGATGTTAACCAATCCATTCAAAAGCATCCTACTCTATGTTGTAGACAAACCAAAAAAAAATTCCAAGAGGCATAGGATTTTAATAGATGATTGTTTCTCAATATTCTGAACTTATTTCAACGCTACTATACAAGATATAAATGGATCCATCCCGCATTCTAAGCTACAATATTTTCTTTAAATTCTGGAGCATAGAAGTGTGTCTTACTCACTGCAATTCATCATTACAATTTCAACAGCATCCTCATTTTGGAAGTTAGGGTAGTGAGTTATTAGTTAAACAGGGTACATGCTCCAAATTCTACATGTAGTTAATGTCAAAATCATAAATTACTTCAAAATTCAACCAAGAATGTGCAAAAGGCAATATAAAACGATCATCGCACACTTTAGAGACTGTAAGTAGAACTGACATTCTACATGTAACTAATGTCAAAATCCGAAATTCCTTCAAAATTCAATCAAGAATGTGCAAAAGGTAGTATAAAATGATCCTTACACCCTTTAGATTGTAAGCAGAATTGTTCTTTGCAAGTATCTCGCAATAGATAAAAGGACCTGCATGTTGCCTACAAACACTTGCAAGGAAGCTTGTTACCATTGATTCATAATAGGAGATAAACCAATAAGAATACAAAACCAATACACATTATAATGAGAAAGAGTGGATTCATTAATTCATTATATGGCCTCTTTCTCATCGACTGTAAATTCTTGGCATAACACCCAAAATATGCAACAAGAGAGCTGATGAACACAAGTGGGCATCCTTGTGATTTCATCCTCTGCGAATATTGTTGGGAAATTCTTCAAGGACATAGTCACCTCCTGGCAGTAGATCCTTCGACAGGCTAAAAGTTAGAAGGGTTTGAGGGCATGGTGGGAATATCTGAAATGATTCCCTTATTGCATGGAGCCGAACTACTCCAGTGACTGATATAGCTATTGCTTCCTTTTATTGTCTACCTTTGAGTCCAAACCTGCTGACAAATTTATGCACAGTTACCACCTCCTTAATCAATGCTAGCTAGTAATCATGATGGGTTGAGGCAGTCAATTCAAGGAACTCCTGTATTATAGGATCTTCCCTACAAATGCATAGCCAATTCCCAACTCTTCAATTCTTTTTTTTATCAAGAAACACAACTTAGATTATAATAGATAAATTATAACAGATCTCTTAAACCATGGGTTAATAAGGGAACAAAAATTGAGTAAAAAATAATGAAAAAAATGAATTCTACAATTTAATATAGATGAGATGTATCAGAAAAATATATTTTAGTCATAAGTAAAAAAGAAGAAGAAGAATTTAGAGAATGTAAAAAACAAATAAAACATTACAAATATGTTGAATTAATATAAAACTAAACGGTGCACCTATCTTCTTTTTTCATAATAATTTTCAATGTGGAATACCATAGCCCCTGTTCATATTGTTTGAGATCCTTTGAAAAACTCTTCACTTCACATTGCTAAAGCCAAAAAAGAAATAAGAGGTCATGTTTAAGCTTTTCAGCATGAAATATGCTATGACTAGGAGAGCTCATAATTTACATGTCACTGGATTCATAAATGATGGTCTTGTCAAAGAGAAGGGTGCCCCATGGACTTGTTGAACCAGCTTTCACTTGCTGCTTTGAATCTGCTGAAATATCAAACTTTATAGGCTTGTCATACATAATGGCTCCGGAGGTTTCGAAATACAGTGCATAGTTAGTCAATGTCAACCGCCCTGATATTGCACCCATCAAATCAAACAATTCCTCAGGTCTATATATTCTTTATTTGATTAATCTGTATGGATACCAAAAATAATATACATACGTATATACCTAAAAGGGTTGTTGTTGTTTAAAATAAATATGTTTTTGGGTGATGAGAATAAATATTGTAAGGGTGACTGCTAGCATGGAAATAAGTATCTGTTAGATAACTTACATGTGAACTGTAGAACTTGACAGTTTAAGGGCCACATCACCATACTGCATTAGAGTAAAGCTTGATTGGTAGCACCTGTAAGCATTATTTGAAGTAGTATGGTGACATTTCCCATTCTCCTTGACTGAGATGGCCATTAAATAGCCAATCAATATTGTCACTCTCCACAATCCTCAATATACATAAACTAATTAGACATATATAAATACATACCCAGCCAGCTTGTACTACCAATGTGACACACTACTCTCTGTGTCGCTCCACTGCCATCAACGTGCAATACTATCTCCCCCTTTGCAAGATTTAAGATGGGCATCTTCTGTTTCTTCAAATCGTTTTCAGATCTGGTCGATACACATAATACCACGCTAAAGCACCAAATTTTACATTAAAGGTTCCTCTAGATTGTCCCAGTCATAACAAGGGTTCTAACTACCTGAACTTAGTACAGTGGAGGGTTTCACAACTCGTCATGTTGTCATAGCATTTTGGTTTAAACTGCGTAGAATATTTAGTACGACAACATTTGGATTGAACTAGGGAGTTTTCCTATTGAAAAGGTGAATTGACACACTGAAACGCTGAAGAAAAAGGCTAAATCCATGTCAAAGTCAAGCCCAATTAGTTGAGAAATTATATTTGCGAAAATATTTTAGTATTACAGCTTTTCAGTGACTTAACAAGTGCAATTGGTATAAACTTCATCTTCTAATGTTATCTGATATTTTTCTTT